>JAMXBB010000010.1:20978796-21379098 GCA_024138015.1 Lumnitzera littorea | reverse complement strand
GTTGGTTGGATTTTTTTCTTAATTATTAAGTAATTTATTTTAATATTTTTCTTGAAAAACAAAAAGTATGAGGTGGCAAATTATTGATGATTCACTTTTGAGTCATCATTTCCAGCTGTTGTTAGAAGTGCCATGTGGATTCCAGCTCTTCCTACATCATTTGCATAAGTTTTGGTTAAATTTTAGTGTAATTTTAGTAATATTTGAACAATTTAAGTATATTTAATTATTATATTAATATACGTGTATATATACACTATATATGTAACACACATAATGAGTAATTATATGCATATAACTATCTTTCTAACATGTCTTTTATTTTTAATATATTTTTCCTATTTAATTTTTGCGAATTTAACACTTATTATGTATAATTTTATAGTTTTAGGTTAATTTATAGGTATATTTATTATATATACTTAGTATACTCATAAAAATACGTGTATACTCATATAGTATATTATGCTATATTATTTTCTTTTATTGCCTAATTAATTTATTTTTAAGTCCTGATCACATTCCAAGCTCAGTTTTAGAAGCTTCGATAATTTTTTCATTATATTAAGTAATTATACTTCTTGGGGGCAAAATCGGGATTTTGGGTAATTATTTTCGAAATCCAACTTCACCAAATCACCTCAACTAACTTTTTTATCTTAGTCGTAAAGTTTAGGTTAAATCGAATAACTTTTTTCGAAAACCTTAAATTTAAGTACGATTACTTTAAACTTAACTTTAGGGCCTTATATGGAGTAAATTCTCACTATCTTGATTATATTCTTGATATTTTATTATATTTTTTACTTCCACGTGTACGAGGATTCCTCAATTAGGATTATCATATTTCTCTGAAGCTTTTAGCCTACTCGGTTTGCTTTCCTAAATACTCTAGATTAATTATTGATCCTAATCGTACAAGGATAGAGCTTTGTCATAATACTTAGATGTTTATGTTTTGATTGCTAATTTACGGGATATTATAATTATCCTGGTGGATCTTTTAGTTGTAGAATTGTTTTGTCTTTTGCTACCACTTCTCCTTCATGAAAATGTTTTAGGAGTTCCCTATTAACCTTAAAGGATTCTCAAGTCTCTCCCTTTATCTCAATAGTCCCATAAGGATGAACCTTAATCACAACATAAGAGCTTCTCCACCTAAACTTCAATTTCCCTAGAAAGAGTTTCAATCGAGAGTTGTATAATAATACTTTGTGTCCCTCTTGAAATCTCCCCTAAAGAACTCTTTTATCATGCCATCTTTTGGTCTCCTACTTATAAATATTAGCATTCTCATAGGCTTCATTTTTGAATTCTTCCATCTCGTTCAACTGAAGTAATCAATTTCCTATAGCTATCTTACGATCAAAGTTCAAACTTTATTGCCAAAAAGGCCTTGTGCTCTAATTCAACTGAGAGGTGACAAGCTTTACCAAATACCATAAGGTATGGCAACATCCCAATAAGGTTCTTATAAGTTGTTCTGAATGCCTACAATGCATCATTAAGCTTTAGCAACCATTCCTTCCAAGAAGTGCCAATTGTTTGACAATGGTATGAAGTTACTACCTTGTGGTTGACCCCATATTTGGCAAGTAAATTGTCCAGTTGCTTATTACAAAAATGAGATCCTCCATCACTGATGATCGTCCGTGGAGTTCCAAATTTAGTAAAGATGTTATCTTTGAGAAATTTAAGCACTCCTCTTGAATCATTTGTAGGTAATGCTATAACTTCTACTCATTTGCTCACATAATCTATTATGACCAAGATATATTTGTTTAAGTTGGATAAGGGAAATGGCCCTATGAAATCAATTTCCCATACATCAAATATCTCTACTACTAGAATTCTGTAATGTGGCATATCATACCTCCTAGTCACATTTTTTATCATCTAACATTGTGAGCATCTTCTAACAAATTCTTTGCAATCCTTAAACCATGTGGGCTAGTAAAATCTATATTGAAACACTTTTGCAGTTGTTCTTATTTCCCTAAAGTGTCCTCCTACTTTGCAATTGTGACAATGAGCTATGATGTTAGTAGTTTCATCTTTAAGTATACATCTCCTTATTACTTAATTGGCACAACTTTTGAATAAATATAGTTCATCCTAGAAATATGACTCAATGTCTATCAAGAACTATCTTCTTCTATCTTCTAAGGTCAATAAGGCAAGATCCCAGTCACCTAGTAATTGACGATGTCTACACACTAAGGTAAAATTATGCTTAAGATAGAATACAATTACTTGTCAGGGAAGAACTCATTAATGGGTAGATCCTCTTTACTGTTAACAAATCTAGATAAATGATTAGCTACCAAGTTTTTAGCCCCCTTCTTATCTTTTATTTCTAAATCAAAATTTTATAAGAGTAAGATCCACCTACTAAGTCTTGGTTTTGCAACACTCTTGGAGAGAAGGTATTTCAATGCAACATGATTAGTGTATACTATCACCTTTGATCTAAGTATGAATGGAATTTATCATAAGTAAATACCACCACCAACATTTCCTTTTCTATTATTGCATAGTTTTTCTCAGTGTTGTTGAGTGTTTTGCTAGCATAATAGATTGCTTGAAATAATTGTCCTCTCCATTGGCCTAATATAACTCCTACAGTCGTATCACTTACATTGTACATCAATTCAAGGGGAAGGTTCCAATTTGGTGTTGTTATAACTGGTGCAATGGTCAATCTAACTTTCAACTTCTCAAAAGCTTTTGCACAAGCCTCCTTAAAATGAAATGGTGCATCTTTTTCCAACAACTTGCACAATGGTCTAAAAATTTTGGAAAAATCGTGTATAAATCACTAATAAAATCCCATATGTCCTAGGAAACTTCAAATTCCTTTAACATTCACTAGAAGTGGTAACTTTCCTATCACTTCCACCTTAGAGGATCTACTTCAATGCCCTAACTTGATATCTTGTGCCCTAAGACAATTCCTTCCCTGACCATAAAATGACATGTCTCCTAGTTTAGAGTCAAATACATCTCCTTACATCTCTTGAGAAATTTGGTCAAATTTTCAAGACATTTGTTAAATGAATCCCTAAAAACAGAGAAATTATCCATAAATACTTCAATGCTTTCTTCGATCATATCTAAAAATACAACCATCATACATCTTTCGAAGATTGTTGGAGCATTTCATAATTTAAAAGGCATGCATTGAAATGTGAATGTATTATATGGTCAAGTGAAAGTGGTCTTTTTTTGGTCTTCAAGTGTGATATGTATTTGATTATATCCTAAGTAACTGTCTAAAAAATAGTAATATTCATGTCTAGCTAGTCTTTCCAGCATTTTCTCAATGAATGGCAACTGGAAATGGTCCTTTAAGTGGCATCATTTAATTTCTGATAATCTACGTACATGTGCCATCCAGTAATAGTTCAAGTTAGCATGACTTCATTCTTTTCATTCTTCACTATAGCCATACCCTCTTTCTTTGGCATAACTTGAATTGGGCTCACCTATTTATTACATGAAATTGGGTATATAATTCCTACATCTAAGAGTTTTACGACTTCCTTCTTAACTACCTCTTTCAATGTTGGGTTAAGTTGCCTTTGGGGTCAAATTGTTGGCTTATAATTGTCATCCATGAGGATTCTATACACATATACCCAAGGGTAAATACCATGGATATATGCAATTGTCCATCCTATGGCTTCTTTATTCTCTTAGAGAACTCGCATCAATTTCTCCTCCTTATCTAAGGGTAATTCTGTGGCCACAATCATTTGAAAAGTGTCATTTTCCCCTAGGAACATATATTTCAAATGTGAAGGAAATTGCTTGAGCTTGACAATTGGTGATAAGAATCAACTCCTTGGGTCGATCATGTGTAGCCAAGCTAGAGGACTCTAAGAACTCATATAAAGAATATTAGCTCAAAGTCTTATCTAAGATAGGAATTCTAATCCTAACCTCTATGTTTCACTCTACTATTGACCTAAATACTGAACTCTTATGTAGGCCAACATAGTTCTTGAAGCTATTGAGCAGACATACCAATATAGCAAGCATACAAGCTGACCTACCGAGCAACCATGCCATGATTCAAATAACATATGAGTGTACCAACCTCAAATGACTATTTGGGCAAATCTCCCAATCCGACTACTAACACTCAATCCCAATCCAAGAAAAATACTCTCTAGTGACTGAGCTTCAACCTAATTTAGATCAGGATGGCTCTGACTACAAACTCTTTGCTTCATTTTGGCTGGATTGTACTATATTTCATAACGTTAGCTACCATGTAACACGTATCTTTTAGTACAACATTTTAGAAGGATTGTTTACTTTTGCATACTAAATATTATTTATCTCTTTTACCCTTTTTAGTATATTTCATGTATTCCAATTGTAAATTACCCTTTTTGTCTTTTCATACATGCTTATAACCCTAATGAGGCTAATATATAAACCCCATTTTCTTGTATACAGACATCAATCAATCATCTCTTATTATCAGAATATACAAGTTTTCCTTTTGAGCGATCCTAGTCTTCTCATTATTCTTTTAACTCTTATCTATTTCCATTAGCAAGGAATAGTGGCAAGCGACCCTATAGTTTGAACTAGTGAGTCATATCTAGTAGATTGTAGGCCAAGTAGGATTGATTAGTGCATCATATCCAGTTGGTAGTTGCCCAGACTTTGCTAGCCTTCTTTTGTTTTCTTTCGGTTTACTTCATCGTGGTACTCTTCCATGTGTTTGACCCTAGAGACGCATCAACTTCATTGATATCAGAGTACGATTCTGAGATGAAGTGTGTGAAGTTGTAGTGAAGTTTTGGTTCATGTTTACTATTAGTAATTGTTGCATTCCTTCTATAGCTGTTGCAGTGTGTTTGCATATAGTAAGCTTTAAAGTTATAAGTTGTGTAGTGAAGGTTCATGTGTTGGTAAGTGTAGTTCCATTGTTACTCTATTTTTCTCTACAAAAATAGAGGAAGTTCATTTCTATTATGCTTAAGTGAATGTTGGGTGTTGAAGTTGTTAGAGAGCGTAACTCAAAGTTTTGAGGAGTAAGGTAGAAGTGCTATTGTGTATTGTGTTATTAACATGTTGAGAAGTATTATACCTTATCAAATTCGAGTGTTCAAGGTGTTATTGGTGACTAGAGTAGTGGTGCTTAACCTAGTTGTGCTCATAATAGTATTAACACCCTTGGGTCAGTTGAGGATAAACTTGATAGACTTACTAATCTTGTTAAGAGTCTAATCACCATAATGCAAGTTAATAGACAACAACCTCAAGGTGTACTACACCATAACCACCCCAAAATGTTCCAGATAGATGTCATGGCCAAGGTAGTCGAGCCAATGGCTCAGTTCAACCCCTTCGAGCTAGAGGAGTAGTAGACTGAGTTGTTAGACAACAATTGGAGTTAAAGGAGATAGAAGGGGATGATGAGGAAGTAGATGTAGAGATAGATAGAGAAGAAGAAGAAGAGGTTGAATACTACCGAGTACAACAATGAGGATGCCGAGCTTCTCAAAGATTAGACAATGTTAAGGTCTAAATCCTACCCTTCGGTGGAAGTAGAGATGCAGATGAATATTTGGAGTAGGAAGAGAAGGTAGAAAAAGTGTTTGATTGTTATGGGTATATAGATGCTATTAAAGTGCAACTTGCTACACTTGAGTTCTCTAGATACACTACTATATAATGGAAGAATCTAAATATAGCCAAAGCAAGGGATGAATGATGAGGAGTAAGAACTTGGGATGAGATGAAGAGATTATTGAGAGTTAGATTTGTGCCTGAGACTTACTTGTAAGATGCATTTGTCAAATTGTAGATACTTTGCCAAAGAGGTCAATTTGTTGATTATTATGTGAGAGAATACTAGATGTTGATGATCCGAGCTGGCATAGATGAACTCGAGGCTCATATAGCATCAAGGTTTATTTTTGGACTTAAATATGAGATTCACAATATTATAGAAGAACAAAGGTTTTATACTTTAGAAGAGGCCGTTAAGATAGTGTAGAGGGTTGAAAAATAGAAAAGAAATGCCTTAAGCCTACTTATGCCAATATTTTCTCAAACCCATATTTCACTCCGATGTGCTCGAACTAAGCTAAGGAGATCCTCCCAAGCTAAGAAAAGAAATGACCAACCAAATGATAGTTCAGTAGACCAGTATGGTTGAGTAAGCCAACTGAGTTGAACTAAGGTTAAGTTAACCCTGAGGACATAATAAAAGAGATAAACCTCAGGACGTAAGACTAACGAAGGGAAGTACTTTAAATGTTTGAACTTCAAACACATGGCTACTGAGTGTTCGAATTGACGTGCCATAGTGCTTTGATGAGATGATTTAGATAGCACCAAGAAGAGCGAGCTCGAAGAGGAGAAGAATGTTGGAAAGATTGAAGTCGAGGAGGAAGAGAAGACCTGTGTCTATGCAAACTAGGGAGAAGTAATGACCTTAATGTTGAGACTAGTATTGAGTTCCCTACCATACTCTTAAGAAGACTAGAGTGAAAATATATTCCATACAAAGCGTACCATTAAGGGATAGTTGTGCACCATCATCGTGGACAAAGGAAGTTGTACCAACATTGTCGTATAGTCCTTTGTACAAAGGTTAGATTTGCTAAGCTGTAAGCACCTCCAACCTTATAAACTACATTGACTTCATGATAAGGGTGCTCTGTACGTGATGAAACAAGTAACTGTATTGTTTAGTAGTTGGAATGTGTATAGAGATGAAGTAGTATGCAATGTCGTCCCTATGAGAGCTTCACATTTGTTACTTAGAAGACCTTGGTTGTTTAATTGATGCGTTACTCATGACAAATATAAGAACTCTTATGCCTTTATTAAGGATAGGAAGAAGATTATGTCGTAACCCTTGATACCGATGAAAGTAAATGAGACCCATAATTAGCTCACCTGAACTAGTAAGAAGAAAGCTTTAGTAATGAGTCGAAGAGAGCTCCAAGTTGTTGAGAAGGCAAAGAGCCTATGTTTCTATTGATTAGAAGATTACTGGAGGTGAGAGATTTGGAAGATGTACCTGATGAGGTCCAAAGCTTAGTAGATGAATTTTTTGACTAGTTTCCTAAAGAGTTACCTAAAGGACTACCCCCGTTCGAGGCATAGAGCATTGTATTAATCTATAGCTAAGCGCAGTCCAGTCGAAGCAACTTGCCTATAGAATTGATAGATTACTGACCTTTAGCCCTCTTACTCACGCATGCCTCTGAGGCCTTCAATCTCTTACCAAGAAGATTCTCTCTCGTCAGCCTACCAAGGATGAGAAATAGTACACTAAGAAGTAGTGGGTAAACTCCTTGAGAACTCAGCTTGGTTACACCTTGCTTTCTGTGAAACCTTACACCGTTGCTAGGAACTCATGTGCCGAGGACTATTTATCGAGTGTTAAGAGCAAGGCCCCTTCTAGATGAATACTTCTCTTTTAGCTAAACCCCTATACTTACGGCACTCCTTATTCATCTTGGCAATGCTTAATGCCACCATGTCATGATCTAGCTGAGCTGTTATGCCTAAAGATTCCTTAGTACGGAACCATTGATGAGTTGTTACCTGTCCTTTTTACCCGACATTGCACTTTTATTCCTTTTTGTCTTGTCTCATTTTTACCCTTTCGTATGTATTAGGAATCTCCTTTTCATGTATGCCTTTTTGTAATTTTCCTTATTTATATTATTACCTTAGGGACTTACTATATATAGTCCCTTCTCTCTATAGCCGCATTATCTTACATTCCTTTCAGATATTAAATATACTTATTTTTGCGAGATTTTCCTCTCCAAGTTTATTTTTGTACACTCTTATCTAATCTTGCCAAGTAACTTAAGATTAGTAGTGGGTAGACCTTGACATTAACTTGTCTTACATCAAGTGAAGTGTCAAGTCGTACTGTGTTCATTGGTGAGTAATATCCTCTAAGTAGCTTCACGTAAGCTACTATAGCCAGTTTGCCAACTTTGCCATTTTTCATATATACTAGGAATTTTCCTTTCGTATGCCTTTTTGTAATTTATTTATTTGTATTGTTACCCTAGGGACTTACTATAAATAGTTCATTTTGCTTGTAAGCCAATATCTTACTTTATAGACATACATTGAATATACTGGTCTTATGAGACAACTCTCTTTAAGTCCATTTTTCCATACATTCTTATCTAATCTTGTCAAATAGCTCAAGATTAGTAGCGAGTGGACCTTGATATCAACTTGTGCGTCATATTAAGTGAAGTGTCAAGTCGTATTGTGCTCATTGGTATATCAAATCTTCCGAACAGCTTCATGTCAGCTACTCTAATCCATTTGTAAGCTTACTCACTCTCCTTTCTTCGATATTTTGAAGGACCCATTAGCTTAAATCTGCGACGGTAAGTCCTAGTGATAACTGAACTCCTAAGCACATCACTAACCTCTATGAGTCCTAAGAAAGTATAGGAGTCTTAAGAGAAGCTTATTGGATCATGCAATGGAAATCCTTAGTTATTTCTTGTGCTAAATTTTACCAAGAAATCAAGGAGAAAAAGTGTGTACTCCTTTTGGTTAGGAAACTTCTAGAGTTGAGAGAAGCCGAAAGCTTACCTGCTAAAGTATAGGCGTTAATACAAAAGTATGTCGACCTGTTTCTTGTCGAGATGCCGAAAGGAGTACCAACCTTAAGAGGCATTGAACATTGTATTAACCTTTAACCTAGAGCTGTTTTACTGAGCTAACCTGCTTATAGGCTCAATCTTACATAGGCAGCTAAGCTAAAGAAACAAGCAGATGAGTTAGTGGATCACAGATACGTACAAGAGAGCATGAGCCCTTGTGCCATGCCAATTGTATTAGTACCAAAAAAGGATGGATCGTAGAGAATATGCATTAACAACCAAGCCATCAATAAAGTTACAATTAAATACCGATACCCAATACCACGACTTGATGATATGCTTGATGAGTTGCATGGTGCTTGCATTTTTTCAAAGATTGACATGAAAAGTAGCTATCATCAAATATGAAAAAGGCCTAGAGATGAATTGAAAATGGCTTTCAAGACAAAGGATGGTTTATTCAAGTGGCTGGTGATGCCATTTGGTCTAACGAATGCACCAAGCACATTTATGCGGCTCATGAATCATGTCTTAAGGACACTAATTGGCAAATGTGTTGTGGTGTATTTCAATGGCATTCTAGTCTATGGTGTTGACCTTATCTCTCATGTTGAGCACCTAAGATTAGTGTTTGACATTCTCTGAGTCGAGAGATTATATGAAAACTTGAAGAAATTTGTGTTCTGCTAATGTGGGGTTGTATTCCTTGGGTATGTTGTTTCGAAGGGAGGAATCCAAGTGAATGATGAGAAAGTCAAAGCTATTCTTAAGTGGCCAACGTCAACTAATGCTACTGAAGTCAAGAGCTTCCATACTCTAGCTTCATTCTATCAGAGATTCATTTGGAGCTTGAATTCTATAGCTGCACCATTAATTGAACTAATCAAGAACAACTCTTAGTTTAAGTGGTAGGAGAAAGCTTAAAGGAGCTTCGAAGATATAAAATCTAAGTTGACATTAGCCTAAGTACCCACCTTACTAGATTTTGAGTAAGTTTTTGAGGTAGAATGTGATGCATCTGGAGTTAGCATTAGTGTTATCCTTATGTAAGAACGTCAACCCATTGCCTATTTCAGTGAGAAACTCAAAAGAGCTACCCTTAATTACTCGACATATGATAAGGAGTTTTATGCCCTTGTTCGAACATTGCATAGTTGGCAACATTACTTATTGCTAAGAGAATTCATCATCTACTCTAATCATGAATCTCTCAAACATCTCCAAGGGTAACAAAAACTTTCTTGGCATCATGCCAAATGGGTAAAGTTCTTGGAGTCCTTTTGCTACGTCATCTGGTACAAGAAAGGAAATACCAACACTATAGCTTATGCTCTTTCTCGTCGTCATACCCTCATTACGACTATGCAGGCTAAGGTACCTAGATTTGGTACACTACCTGATCAATTGAGCATGGTTCGTATTTTAGGCCCTTAGTGGCTAAGTGCAACATTGGAGTTGTAGATAGGTTCTACATAAGCCAAGGGTTCTTAATGAAGGCAAATAAGTTTGTGTGCTAGGTGGTTCAACTATAGAACTACTCATCTAAGAAGCTTATGCTGGAGGCTTAGCTAGCCATTTTGGTGTAAAGCGAATGGATGAAATATTGAGAAAACATTTCTACTGGCTTAGGATAATGAAAGATGTACCTTGAGATCTTGAGAGGTGTGAGGTGTGTAAACATGTAAAAGGAAGGAAGGAGCTATATGGAGAGTACACACCCCTGCCTATACTTAAACGGTCATGGATCAACCTAAGCATGGATTTCATGCTTAGCCTTCCCTAAAAATCGAGAAAACATGACTCTATTGTGATGGTAGTCAATCAGTTCAGCAAGATGAGTCACTTCATTCCCTATAATAAAACTAATAATGCTTCATTTGTCGATAACCTCTTTTTGCAAGAAATTCTGCGACTGCATAGAGTACCGAGACGTATTGTGTCCAACCATGACTCAAAGTTCACGAGCTTCTTCTGGAGGACCTTGTATAAGAAGCTTGGCATAAAGCTCATGTTTAGTACTTCTTGTCACCCATAGGCAAATGGCCAGACCAAAGTTGTGAATAAGATAACCAGCAATGATACGGGATCGATCCAGAAAGAAATGGTTGCGGATTTGGAACAAAAGAACAGGAATGGGTATTCAAACAAAAAAATGGGTATGAAGAGTGGGAAAGGTTTGATGGTGAATGCGAATGGATATAACCCACCAAGACACAAATATAACCAGGGGTTCTGAGCTCAAAATAGAGTTCAATACGACTCACGAACACTAAATGTTGCTCGGGGTTCCAAATGAAGGTTAAATATGACTTACTAACCGGTTCAAATGAAAGGGTTCACCATAATCCTAAGAACAAGATTGATAAGAATTTGGGGATGATTAAAGAGTATGATCAACACTCGATAATCCGGCAAATGTTAACTTAAATATAGCCTTGCTCGAAAAGAAGAAAGTTTCACTCTATATATCTATTTGTCTGTATATATCTATCTATATATATATATCCATCTTTTATTAGTACAAATGTTGCTATTTATAGTAAGTTCTGACCCTAGTGGTAACATTGTAAATAAAGTACAAGGCCTTAAACCTTAAAGAATTAGGCCCATAAATAAAATAAAGGGAAAATATGTACAAGAATACAAAACTGTGTGTTTTACAGAACTCGGCATGCAATCACTCAGCATATCCTGGAAGGAGTAGTATCTGAACCAAATGGGGTCGGTAGTTGGATGTATGGGATCGAGAAGGGATCCCTGAAGTCTCGCGTAGTTTGGCTAAGACACTAGAGAGGTCGGCCCATAATTGTCGAGTTCTGGAATTAGTTGGTGCTAGTCTTTCGGGGTTATGCCGAGTGGTTCTTTGGTCTCGAGTACTTGACCTTGCAGTTTCTCAGCACTTCGGTTGACGATAGAGTTGATGCCGAGTGTTTATTTTCCTTCTCTTCGTCCTTCTGGCTGTAGCTCAGCCTCGGAAAGCATTAATAGGCTTTGGCTTGGATATGGTCAGAGGCTGATTCCCATCAAGTAACCTCTTATGAGTGGTTGTTAGGAAGAATTTACATGTTTAGGATCTATGCCTGCCTATCACTAAATTCGCTTACAACCACTCCACTTGCAGCTTGATAGGAAGGTTACAGTTTGAGGTCGTTTATGGACTTAACCTAAATTTACCCTTGGATTTGATTATCAACTTAACCTCTCAAGGGGAAACCCAATTCAGCTTATAGTATGCCGAAGAGTTCCATAGGTTGTATCAAAAGGTTACCGAACAACTAGTTAAGACTATAGCTCAACAAAAGGAGCAAGGAAGTCGAAGGAGGAGGCAAATCATTTATACTCTTAGGAACCTTATCTAGAATCACCTCAGTAAAGAACATTTCCCTAGAAAGAGGATGAACAAACTATTCATTGGACCAAATGAACCTTACCAGATCCTCAAGCATATCAATGACAATGCTTATGACATTAAGCTGCTTGAATGATACAACGTATCTACCACCTTTAATGTTGCCAACCTGATGCCATATATGCCTAACAACGAAGAAGACCATGATTTGAGGGTAAATCTTCAACAATCTTGAAGAGCTGATGGATTACCAACCTCTAGCCCTCTTACTCACACATGCCTCCAAGCCCTTCAATCTTTTGCTAGGAGGATTCTCTCTATTCAACCTATTGAGGACAAGAAATAGTACAGTGAGGAACAATAGGCGAACTCCCTAAGAACTCAGCTTGGTTACACCTTGCTTTGTGTAAACCCTTGTGTCGTTTTCGAGAACTCATGTACTAAGGACTATTTATCGAGTGCTAAGAGTAACCGACCAAATGCTAGGACCTAGACCCCTTCTCGATAAGTACTTCTCTTTCAGCTAAACCCCTATACTTATGTCATTCCTTATTCATAACAACAATGCCTAATGCTGCTACATCATGATCCAGCTTAATTGCTGTGCCTAAAGATTCCTTAGTATGGAACCATTGACAAGTTACCACCTATCCTTTTTACCTGACATTATACTTTTATTCCTTTTTGTCTTTTATCCTTTTTACCCTTTTCGTATGTACTATGAATCTCCTTTTCATGTATGACCTTTTGTAATTTTCCTTATTTATATTGTTGCCCTAAAGACTTACTATAAATAGTCCATTCTCTTTATAGCCGCATTATCTTATGTTCCTTTCAAATATTGAATATACTTGTTCTTGTGAGATTTTCCTCTCTAAGTCTATCTTTGTACACTCTTATCTAATCTTGCTGAGTAGCTCAAGATTGGTGGCGGGTGGACCTTGGCATTAGCTTATGTGTTACATCAAGTGAAGCATTAAGTTGCGTTATGTTCGTTGGTGAGTAATATCCCCCGAATAGCTTCATGTAAGCTACTACAGCCAGTTTGCCAACTTATCCCTTTTTTTTTCTTTGGTACCTTGAAGGACCCACTTGTTTTTTACCTCCTACGATAGGCCTTAATAATTACTGAGCTCTTAGATACATCAAGAATGAACCCCGAATAGGCTATTGAGCTAAAGAAACAAGTAGATGGGCTGGTAGAGCGAGGTTATGTAAGGGAGAGCATGAAACCTTATGTTGTACCAGCTCTATTCATCCCAAAGAAAGATAGTTCGTGGTGCATGTGCATTGACAGCCAAGCCATCAATTGTATCACTGTCAAGTATAGATACCCAATACTGAGGCTCAATAACATATTAGATGAGCTTCATGGCACTAATATATTTTTAAAGATTAAACTACGAAGTGGCTATCACTAAATTTGAATGAAATTAGGTGATGAGTGGTAAACTGCCTTCAAGACGAGGCATGGTCTCTATGAATGGTTGGTTATTCCTTTTGTATTTATGAATCCACAAAGCACATTTATGAGGCTTATGAACCATGCGATGTACCCTTTGATTGGACAATGTGTGGTCGTATGCTTTGATGATATATTACTGTACAGTACTAACCTAAACAACCATGTTCAACATCTCCAAGTAGTTTTTGATATTTTATAAGCCGAGAAGTTATTTAGGAACTTGAAGAAGTGTACATTTTGTTAAGGAGAAGTCATTTTTCTTAGGTATATAGTATCAAGAGAAGGAATCCGAGTTGATGAAGAAAAGGTCCAAGCTATCTTAGAGTGGCCAATGTCGAAAAATGTTACTGAAGTTTAGAGATTTCATGGCCTTGCTTCTTTCTATAGGCAATTCATTAAAAACTTCAATACCATTATTGTTCCCTTGACCGAACTGACCAAGAAGAGTGATGGGTTTCAATGGAATGACCAAACTAAGCAAAGCTTCAAAGAGAAGCTCATCTCTACTACTATTTCGGCTCTTCCCAATTTTAACAAGTCATTTCAGCTAGAATGTGATGAGTTATGCATTAAAATTGGTGTCATCTTGATGCAAGAACAACAATTGGTTACCTACCATAGTGAAAAGCTTATTAGGGTTGCATTGGACTATTCTTTATATGAGAAAGAGTTGTACTCTTTTTCTTTTTCGAGCTCTTACTATCTGTTAACACTACTTACTGCTACAAGAGTTTGTTATTTACACTAACCATGAGTCGTTGAAGCATCTTGGGAATCAGAATAAGCTTTCAAAGAGGTAAGCTAAGTAGCTAGAGTTTATAGAAGGTTTTTCATATGTGATCTCTCATAAGAAAGGTAGTGCCAATGTAGTCACCGATGCTTTATCATGTTGGCAAACCTTGCTGACCACCTTGTAGACAAAGTTACTAGGATTTTCACTTATCACTAAGCAATAAGCTTATGACCCTCATTTTGGTCCTATTGTAAAGTAGTGTAGAGATGGAGTTACTACTAGAGGTTATTATGTTTGAGATAGTTATTTGTTCAAGGATTAAAGACTATGTATACCAAGTTGTTCCACACGTGAGCTATTGGTTAGAGAAGCTCATAGTATTGGATTATTTGGTTATTTTGGAGAGACCAAAACATCCAATTTGTTAGAGGAAAATTTTTACTAGCCTGATTTAGCCAAGGATGTCCATAGGATAGTCAAAAGTTATGAAGTTTGCAAAAGGGATAAAGAAAAGAGAGAGCCCTATGGAGAGTATATGTCCTTACCCATGCCCACCTTACTGTAGCCCGACCTTAACATGAACTTTATCCTAGGGTTGCCTTAGACATTCAAGGGAAAAGGATTCAATCCTTGTTATAGTTCTTCAACAAAATGGCACACTTCAATCCATGCCATCAAACTAATGATGCTTTATATATTGCTGATTTGTTTTTGCAAGAAGTTATTTGACTGCATAGAGTGCCAAAGACCGTTGTTTCAGATCCAGACGCAAAATTCTTAAGCTACTTTTGGAAGACTCTTTGGAGAAGATTAGAGAATAAATTTATGTTTAGCTTAGTAACCACCCTTAAACTAATTGATATGAACCGAGCCTAAAGTAGATAAGGCTGGTCTAAAGAGTGGGTTGGATCTTGCTAAAAGAACAAAAATAGAATAGGTTTAGTGGGAGTTTTAGTGAATTCGTGAGCCACTTAACCAAATATGATGCACCAACTAGATCTTATATAGCCTAATCATTACTTTGATATGATGTACAAAGAGACAGTGAAGGTCCTAATCCTTGCTAAAGAGTAGTGATAAGAGCTAATAAGAGAGAGATTTTCAAGAGAAAAGACTCAAAGGGTTTTTCATTAAAGTGAAAATCTCCTTAAAACCCTACACATGTATTCTATTTATATATAATGGCAAACTTGTAAATAAAAGGTCTAAAAGAATGCTTTAGTGGCATTCTTGTAAATACAAAATAACTTGAGGGTAATTTAAGATTAATACAAGAAATAAGAGTCCAAATAACATAAATAAAAATAAATAATCAAATGAAATATCCGAGTGAGGAGTAAATAAGCTCGGCTTTGGCATTTAGGTTGGGTTAATACCTCGAATCCTGTCATTCTCTCTCCCATAGAGAAGTTTTAGCTTGAAACTTGGTAATTTGTGACTCCAATTCCCATTAGGATCAAATACCAACTTCTAAAAATGAAATATAAATGTAGAAAAGTACTCCAATTCCTCCACCAATGTAATCATTAGCCAATACTCCTTCCATTCGTCATGAGCTCAATCAATTATACTCTTCTTTAAGGATCCTTCCTTCCATTCATCATGAGCCCCAACAATTGTCAATGAGGTGGAATAACATAACTTTTGGTGCAAACATCATGTCAGGTTCTTGGGGAATTTGAACATGTAAGATCTCAAATTCCTCTTCTACCTCAAGAATCCTTAATGCTTCACATTATCTTAATGTTAGCCTCATAACATCATGCTCAGTAGCTTTCACCTCTTTCTCCAATGTGAGAGTTCTAAGGATAAGAACAACATAACCCACATAGGAATATCTATTACCATGACCTCAAAAAATACCAATATATAATCTATAGCATCTCATAGGTATAATATTACTACAACACATTTCACCTCTAAACAACCTCAATAATGGATCAAAATAGAAGAGCCTGACGTGTAGAAGGCTAATATAGTAGTACTTAGAGTTGTTAGTAGTATCATGTATCATTGGCAATGGGATCATGTCAAGAACAGAGGTGTTGAGTGGTAACACTTCTTATCCTTCCTTTTTCTCCTCTTCAATATTCTGCAATTGAGTAATCCTTTGTTACCTTCTTTCTTCCTTAATCTTCTCAACCTTAGCTAGTATAACGTCTAATTGTTCCAACACATAAGGGAAAACAAGATTTTGGGCTTAGTAAAATTTCTTTCTTAAGTCTCGTACATAACAATGCCTATGTTAAGCTCGAGAAGCTATGTTAAATAAATTCCAATTCAATAATGCTCAAATAAAATCAAGAAACACCTTAGCACTTCAAAGCTTGGTTTTTAATGTCACAAAAGTATAGTAACTATTAACCAAGATCCAGTTCATTTACGTACACTTCTTCCAGTAGTTAGGCAACATTAAGGAAAAGGACAACTCAGTCAATTGCTTTACGACACGACAGTACAACTCAGTTCTTTTAGCAAAGAATAGTCCAAGACTATTCAACATTGTCACTCCTCCTCGACAAATTCCACAACTTGATTCAATTGACATTAGCTTAGATAACATACCCGCAGCTATCTACTAGCCAAGCTTAGTGATTAACAGCACACTTAGGTCGATAATGGCGGTCACCTTCGATAGCTTAAACATATACAAACACATTAGATTCAACTCAACAATTCTATTATTTCACACACAACTTAGCACACATACAAAAGCAATAAAGAAGCTCAACATCGATCAAAACACTATTCACACAAGGTTAGCTCGAATGTTATACGATTTAGGTAGCTTAATAAGCTTCAGTTACTAAAGCTCGGCACAACACGACATGATAACACTTCACAATAGTAACTTTGCCTCCTACGCTATAAATTAAGGACAACTTAGTAATTTAAGAACACAACTACTTGGAAACTTGTTGTGAAATAAAAGCATGGATACATACACAATAGCTTGTCTACAAGTATCAGTTTAGTAGTAGTTATAGAGAACAACATGTCAATTCTAATCAATACGATTAGTACTTCGAATGCACACACGATCTCAACCCAACCAACCAATTCAATGTAGCATGCTACAACAATCTACTCAGACAAGTAATTCGATAGCTCGAATCTTCAATTTCAATTCAGTTGTTCACATGGAAGTAGCAATTCAATGCTTCAAATACTTTAAATACTTCGACTCAGTAATCAATCAACTTGGCAACTATGATAGTTCAAACATAATGTTAGTAGCTTGGCAAGTTAATGATTAGGATAGCACATCTTACTCTTCAAGGATAAAGTGGCTCAAACACTTCAATTCTAGTTTGACAATTGAGCACATGCACACTTTCAACTCAACACCATAGCAATAAGCTCAAAACAACAGCATGATTAGTCACTGTTGTTCAAAAACCTCTGAAGAATAGCTAACTTGGCACGCACACAATAGAGCAACTCAGTATTGGGTCTTCAATTTGACAGCGGCTTAGACAACTGGAAGTAATTTAGCTCAGTTAAGCTAAACACTTTAGCTCAGACACACATGCAAGCAACTCAAACTTTAATCTAAACATCTCAAAAAGTAAGGATAGCTACGTGATTCAGTTCAACTTAGCAATGTTGAAAATAGCAACATGATAGTTTGGTGGTGGTTCTTAATGGCTTGGAAATTTACTCACACTTTGGATACAAATTGAACACAGCCAACTGCTCAAACATACAAGTTTAAAGTAGTTCAAATCTATAGCTCAACTCGAACTCTACTCTAAATAGCTCATCACTTTAGTCTTTAGCTTGACAACAAGCTAGCAAATAACTTTAATTAGCTCAGATAGGCATACTACAACAACTAGGCAATTTAGAGAGAGGACAACTCGAACTTCAAGATTTATCCATATAAGACAACAACTTAATACAATCCTGCTCTTTGTGATAGCTCAGCAAATGATACGTGAATCCATCGATTGCACCTTCGTACTTCACCCCTAACCTCCACTACTCTTGCACCATTCCGCAGTTACTCACTACAGTTACTTCCTTATGCTCCATTGTACACCTAACAAGAACACATAGCTACTATACGAAGTAATAACCACCAGCCACTGCTAAAACAACGGCTACATACCACTACCTCTACTGGTTGTAGCCACAATACCTAACCATGATTCACACACAAAGTAGTAGAATCTCTACTAAGTACTCTACCACCTTCACAACACTACACATATAGTGTTTAAAGTCTACGCATTCACCAACGGCTATACTATGGTAATTTCTCACCGATGTTGCACTTTCATATACGCTCTAGAACCATCGCTAACCATACATTGAATTCCAATCATAACACTTCACCTACTCAATCAATGCTTTCAAGAAATTAATAAAGATACTCAACACAAATAGTAACCACCGCAACTCTTTCGATAAAACCCAAATGAGAGCCTTGATGCACCTATCTAAACAACATTTTGCACCACTGCACAAGCCATACAAACCCAAATTGAAAACTAGGTTATCAAATACAATCCAAGTGCCCTAAATTGAATATCACAACAATTTCCCACAATTATTAATTTTGCAATTACAAACCTTAATTGAATACCTTTGCTAAGTCTCAATAGCAATTCCTAAGGTTGCTATAGACACTTTATTTTTGCCATGCTTAGGATTCTTTTCTTATTGGGCCAAGTTGAAAAAATAATAATAATAATAATAAAAGGAAAAAAATTAAAAAATTAATAAATGAAAAAATAAACGAAAATTGAAAGGAAAATAAAAAATATAAAGTGTCAAGTTGAGTAGAGTTAAGTCGAGCTATTTAGATTTAATTTAATAAATTTTGAGTCTTAAATAGTCTGGCTTTATTAAAATATTTTTTAATCCAGTCCAATATAAAGAGGATTTTTATCTAATTTATTTTAGGCTAAATAGACTTAAGATTTATTAAATGAGTTAGTGTATATTTTGGGTTAGATTAAGATAGATTAGATTGGGCCCAAAATAGAAAGCCTTAATCAACATAGGGTTCCTAGAAACTGGATTAAATCTTCAATAAATTTAATAAATCCAAATCAGATATTATCATATCTTTCATGTCTTAGATTTGTTAAGATTAAATCTTCATCCAAAAAAGATCCAAAAGATCTAAGTGTGTAGCTTATAAATAGTAATTCAACTGTAAGGTTTTTAGACATTTCAAATTCAAAAACACACACTGCTCACATTCATAGTCCACTGATCACTGTCCACTCTCCCAATTCCCAACATTCACACACCAATGTCCTGACACTCTCTCTCACACATACTCGGTCAATACTCTCTCACATACACTTGGTCAACACTTAACACTCACACACCATCAACACGCTCATGCACATATGATTACAGCTTACAACACATACATACATTGCACTCCAATCACTCACGCACAATACAATGTCCACTGTCTACGACCTATGCACAATTCACATGGCCACATACATTCGATCATGTACATGATTCGACCTATTTAGGTAATTAAAAAATTTATTTTTGTTAGTTATTTATTTTGTTCTTTTAGTTAATCAATTTATTTTACTAACTTGTTTCTTAGTGCATTTTTTTTAATAAATTTTAATAATTGTCATGTCGTTTTGCAATTTTTAGATAATTTGTAATTTTTTGATAAATTTTAGTTAAATTGCATTTTTTTAAAAAAGTTACATATCTTTTCTCCTAGATTCAGATCTTCAGAAAAGATACGTATATATATCTTAGTATATCTTGCATTTAAGGTTTAGGACAGATAAATTTTTTTACACATAGTAGTTTTTTTTTTTTCAATAAAAAATCTTAATTGAAGTGTTTTAAAAAATTTAGTTAGTTAGGGTTTGTTTTAAAAAAGATTCACAAATTTTGATTTTTTTAGGTATTTTTAAAAACAATAATAATAATTTGATAACTAACATAAATCTGCCTCAATTTCTTTTAGAAAAGATCCATCTACTAAATCTTTTCTTGAAAAAAAAAAAGAAGAGAACTACGTTGGTTTGATCCCAACTAACGGGTACAAAAACTCCTCAAAGGTAACCATAAAAAAAAATAATTTTCTTTCTTTTTTTGAAAATTCGTAATAAAAATTATTAAAAATTCATCTTAATTACACTTTTGCATATCTATACATATTTTAGCATTTTTAGAAAAATTATAAAAAATAAAAGCCTAATAGTGTTTTTTTTTTATCTTTATATAGTGACTTAATCTTAATAAGTTAGCTCTTGAGCCTAAATTTTTTTTGTTTAATTTTCTAAAAAATAATTTTTTTTAGAATATTCTCAAACTAATTGCTAAATTAGGGTTTTCCTACTCGAAAACCCTAATTTCTCTTTTTACTAGTTTAACTAGTTAGCGATTCCAATATTTTAAAATATATTTTTCTAAACATTCTTTTGGAAAAATGTTTTTCCTTAATTTTATATCGAGTAATTGATATTAATCAAGTTGGGCTTAATATAAGTTAAATTAAGGAAAATAGAAATAGAGCTCGACAGTTGCTGCACAATCATTCGCTACTAAACTCCAAGTTACAAAACCTTTTCCAAACAAGTACAAAGAAATTCCCCCATGAAGCCAACGTGTTGGGTTTTTCTTCTCAAAGTGTAAGGTTTCCTTTACTACGTATATGATAGTTTTGCAATATAGACAAAAAGAAATCAAATCAATCATAGGTAATTCCAAATATTCGACTGTAAAAGTTTTGGTTTCTTGATAATACAATAGAAAATCAAGAAAATGAAATCTTCACGTGGTCGTACCTTCGCTCTGATACCAAGATGATACAAACTGAGCTAAGAGCAAACAAGGCCGATCATAAAGGTAAGTCTGATCTTATTGAAGGAACGAAAATACAATGGGTTTAGTAAAGGATTTAGCAAATCTATGAGCCACCTAGTAGGATATGATGTAACAACTAGCTCCTATATTGCCTAATCATTACTTTGATATGACACACAAAGAGACAATTAAGGTCGTCCGCCATAATCTTTGCTCAAGTTATCAAAGGGATTTTTATTAGTGTGCAAATCTCTTTAAAACCCTACACATGCATCCTATTTATACATAATGGCAAACTTGTAAATAAAAGGACTAAAAGGATGCCTTAGTGGTATTCTCGTAAATACAAAAAGACCTGAGGGTAATTTAAGAATAATATAGAAACAAAAAGTCCAAATAACATAAATAATAATAAGTAATCAAATGAAATATTTGGGTGAAGAGTAGATGAGCTCAACTTTGGCATTTTGGTTAGGTTGGTAACTCAAATCCTATCACTAATGGTTAGACTGAAGTGATGAATAAGATGCTAGGCAATTTACTTAGAGTTGTCATAGGAAAGAACTTAAAGGATTGGGATCTATGTCTACAAGTTGTAGAGTTTTCATATAGTTGAACTATCCATAACACTATCGGGAAGGCTCTATTCAAGGTCGTCTATGGCCCCAATCCCATTATTCCATTAGATCTTATCAGTACTCCCATAACTGCTGATGAGAGTCAATTTAGAGTCGACCAAACTTAGAAATTGCAAGAGCTATACTAGTCTTTAACAAAGAAGATCGACCAGTTCAACTAGAGAGAACAAGACATTGGTAGCTAAGGTTGGTGAGCTATTTCTTTCAGACCAGGAGACTTAGTATGAATTCAATTCAGTTGAGAAGATTTCCATACCTAATATAGAGCAAACTATCTCCAAGAGGTGAAGGCCCATTTAAGGTCCTGAAGAAGATCAACCCCAATGCTTACCAAATGGAACTACACGAGAACGATAGTGTTTTTTTCGCTTTCAATGTGTCTAACCTGATTTCCCACCGATTAAAAGAAGAAGACCCCGTAGATACCCAGGAAGAACAAGAACCTGAGACCACTTTAAATTTGAAGACAAATCTTTCTAACCCTTAGGTAGATAATAGGAATCAACTCCTTGGATCGATCACGCACAGTTGAACTAGAGGACTCTAAGAACTTATAGGAGAATATTAGCTTTAAGCTCCATGCAAGACAAGAATTCCTATCTTGACCTCCATTTTTCACTCTATTGCCACTTGAATACTAAGTTCTCATGTACGCCAGCATAATTCTTGAAGCTACCAAGTAGATATACTAACCTGTTAAGCATACAAGCTGACCTGCTAAGCAATTATGCCATAACATAGACAACATCTGAACGTACTAGCCTTAAATGACTGTTTAAGGCGATCTCTTAAGCTAACCACCAACACCTAATCCCAGTCCAAGCCAAATACTCTCTAGTGACTGATTAAGCTCTAGCCTGATCTAGATCAAGTCGACTCTAACTATAGACTCTTTTCTTCATTTTGTCCAAATTGTACTATATTTTAGAACATCAGCTATCGTGCGATACGTATCTTTTAGTACAACACTCCAAAAGGATTGTTTACTTTTCTGTATTAAATATTCTTTGTCTCTTTTACCCTTTTTAGTATATTTCTTATATTTCAATTGTAAATTACCCCTTTTATCTTTTCATACATTCTTGTAACCCTAATGAGACTAGTATATAAACCCCATATTCTTATACATAGACATCAATCAATCATCTCTCATTATCAAAATATACAAGTTTTCCTTTTGAGCAACCCTAGGATTCTCATTATCTTTTTAACTCTTATCTATTTCCTTTAATAAGGAGTAGTGGTGTATGACCCTATAGATTGAATCAACAAGTCATATCTAGCAAATTGTAGGCTGGATAGGATCGATTGATGCATCATATCTAGTCGGTGGCTACCTGGACTTTGCTAGCCTTCTTTTGTTTTCTCTTGGTTCACTTCATTGTAGTGCTTCTCTGTGTGTTTGATCCTAAAGATGCATCAATTGGGGCTTTTTGGATTGGAGGGATAGCCTTTCCTTTACTAACTCTTAACTCTTCAAAACATCATTCTCGTGATCAGATCTCTTTTACTTGATTGAATTGCTCTTCTTCATTTGATTATAACATCAAACCCTGTTACTAATGCTATTCCTCTTTCTACATTTCCAACATTATCATGTTGATTAAGTCCATAGTGCAGCAAGTATTTTTTTTCCTCTAAGTAATTCATCCCCTTATAGATATTAAAATTGACATATTCATTCTAAGCTTGGAATATTAATTTTCCATCTTTCACATTGATGATTGCATTTCCCATGACTAAGAAAGGTCTTCCAATCTCAAATGGATCTCTATATCCATTTCCATATCTAAGATGATGAAGTCCACCAGAAATGTGAATTTGTCCACTTTTAGCACTACATCTTTGATGACTCCTCTTAGTTGCTTGATACTTTGGTCAGCTAATTGCGATGATATTGAAGTGGGCTTACATTTCCCTAATCCTAACCTTTTAAAGATTGCATAAGGCATAAAATTGATACTAGCCCCCAAATCACATAAGGCTTTGCCGACATATGAATCCCCAATCATACATAGAATTGTAAAGCTTCCAAGATCCTTAAGTTTAGGTAGAATGCTATTTGAAAATATAGTCGAACATTCTTCGGTAAGCATTACTATCTTAGAATTGACTACCTTCCTTTGCTTTGAAAGAATATTCTTCATAACCTTAGCATAAGAAGGCATCTATTCTAATGCATCAAAAAGAGGGATATTTATTTCTAATTGCTTGAAAAGCTTCAATAATTTTGAAAACTAATGATCTAATTGTTGTTGTTTAAGTTTGGTTGGAGATGAGATAGGTGGCACATATGGTTTCACCTTGGAACTTTATCTCTCATCTGCTCTTACTCTCCCTTTTTCTAGCTTCTTTGATGACTTTGGCTCTTGAGTAGGAGCTAAATCAGTTTCTTTTCATTCAAATAACTGCTTTCTACTTCTCAACTGCATAGCTTCTAACAGCTTCAATAACACATTTCTCTTAGGAATTACAAACTCTTTTAGTCTTCCTGAAAGTAATTGTGATATTTGTTCCAATCGATTCTACACTTCAACAATAGTTGCATCTTAAGCAGCTAGAGGGCTCACTAATTAATTGAGAACTAATGGTGAGTCTTAAGCAATTATTTAACCTTTATCATTGCAAGAAGTTGGACTAGAGGGCTTATTGATTAATTGACTCTTCTCACTAGAAAACAAATCCTGGGTGACTCTACCTTCATGTGCTCATGCATCTCAACCATTTGATTAAACTTAAGGGATCCCATAGAATTTGTGATTATAATTTTAGGCTCACTTTCTTGACGTAGTTGCACATCCTTTGTACAAGTGTACCAATCATTTGATTGTTTCTCTTATCTTGGCTCAGTCCCAAGACTTTGTCTATCTTTTGCATAAGTGTTTCCAATTAAGTCGTAATAAATTCGAATTATCTTTTTCTTATAATTGGCATAGCCTTTGTTAGTCATTCTTTTCACTATACCACCCAAATGAGCCTAATTCCATATCTTCAATTAGTTAAAACGCTTCTCTAAGGCCTTTGTTCATGAAATTACCCCCTGCAACAGCATTAATCATTGACATTAAGTATCCTGACAAACCATTATAGAAAATCTGCACTTGTAACCAGGTTAGCAATTCATAGTGTACACATCTTCTCAACATTTCCTTAAATTGTTCCTACTTGTGATATCATTGCTCATCTTCATTGTTTTGCATGAAGGAAAGAATATTGACAAAAAATTTTAGGCCAATTGCTCCTAAGTAGTAATAGAATGAGGTTATGAGGAATATAACCAGCTTTGAGCTTTATCTCTCAAAGAGAATGGGAATAGCCTCAATTTAGTAACATCTTCAAAAACACCATTACTTTTTAATGTTGCACATAATTGAAAGAAATTATGTAAATGTTCATTCAGATCTTCTAGAGCACTTCCACTAAACTGATTCATTTGTACCTTTTGTATCAATGTAGGTTTAAGCTCAAAGTTATTAGCTTGGATAGCAGGCCATGCCACTATTAGTGCAAAACCTTCATTGGTATAGTTTATTCCAATAAATCTCTATGGTTTCTATTTCCATCGCTATTTATATTCAAACCATTCAATCCATTACCATTTACATTGCCATTTTGCTTATTAAATCCATTTTGATATCCTTCTTCATTTATATCATCCATATTCACACTGATTCCTACACCAACACCATGTCCATTCCCTTCATTCTCCTTCTCAACTACTCTTCTTCTATCCATAGTCATCTATGAAATGTTCCATCAACTTTAGGATCAAATAACAACTCAAAATCAGCAACTCGTCTTGTTTGCATAAAATAGTAGAGACTTTGAAATTTTAATACAAGGGTAATCCTGAAGGGCTAAATACAAAGGGGCTTCAACAATCCTAACCTAATACGATCTAGTGGTAAGAGGTTTATCACTTTTTCGAACAACCAATTGAGTCTTCAAAAGCCTCTCTATACGTCCTACAAAGCAACAAAAACAATGCAATAAAAAGTTCTTGTTGAAATAAAGATGCAATTCTACTCTAAACATGCAAAACTAACTCTAACTATAATTACATCTACTTTACTCTAAACCTAGTTTTAGAGAGAAATACTAATCTAATATTAGCTAACTTTTGTTTTTTTTTTTTCCTTCCCCAGCAATGGCACAAAAAACATGGTGTTGTGATCTCCTTTCCATTAATGTCATGCACAAATATAAATTTTCCCTCCTTTAAAATAGTAGAATGCTATACCATCAATTGATTCGCTTGCGAATAAATTGAATTAATTAAATTTTAGGGGAAATCACAAACGAAGGAAAGTGTATCGATTTATTGATAGTACAAAGAGAGTAATCAAGGTCATATTTTATGATGAAGAAAAGAATAAAATTTAGATAGTTAACTAAGTACTAGATTCTAATAATTCTACTCCAATTTAGGCAACTAATTTAGCAAATTTGAAGGAGGAACACATAAGTTATCTAAAATAGAAGGAAAAACTATAACGAAATTAAGCATGGATTTTAGCAAATTTCTCGGTATTGGGATATGGACTTCTCTACAAAATGATGCATGAGAAATAAGTAAACAATCATTTGAAATTATCATAGCAATGCTATTAGAGTATTTATGATAGTCTGAACAAGGATTTTACTCACACTCACAGAATTTATCTCACTTTCATTTTCTAAATTCTATCATGTAGCAAGAGTGTTGTATTATTAATATCTCATCTATACTATCAGCTAGTTATCCACATCCCATTGCTACTTAAATATCTGTGTTAGAATTAATTTCTCATTCCAACCAATTTCTACTTAAGGTGAGTATAAGGATTTAGGTACTAATTCTCAAGAATTAATCATCTAAATTAGGAATCTTATATTCTATTTGGGAATTTTAAATCCTATTATGATATCTAAACCCTATTAAGATAACAAGGGAGAAGGCCCAATGTATAGGAACCACTAACTAGCTCAACATTAACCTAACACGTAAGTTGCACCTAATTGTACCATAGAACTAAGTGAAATTCCAAGTTTACACTATCACAATACAAGAACATTAATAGCCACAACTATTTCATCATATTCACACCCTACCCATAAGTACAATAGGCTCAAATCATCACATTCATGGAAGATAAGCATTTAGCACATAATATACATGAACATAAAAATAAAAATTGTATTAAACATGAAAAAAGTATGAGAAATATTACAAAATCAAGCTCCTAAGCCTCAATAACGGATTTCCTCAAGATTTTTCCCAACAATCTCTATGATTGTAATGGAAAAGCACAAACCCAAATCTCGAAAAGAGCTAAAATCCACTAGAAGTTTACATAACAAGCATAAAAACACAAGAATATGCCATGAAAAACATAAAACTACACTAAAATTAATGTAAGATAACCTAATGAGGAAGAGAATGGTGTCACCAAACCCTGAACCCTAGAAAAACACCTAACAAAATCTACAATGAATAAGGGAGATAATGTTTTTAAATCAAGCTATTATCAGCTTGGCGGTAAGCAAGATACCGTCAAGCCAGTAGACACGTGTTGTTCCATGCTCTTCTTCCTTTCTTAATGAAATGGTGCGTCTTGGTTCAAGGTTTTAGCATACCGTCATGATGGTGACTAAGATTACTGTCATGATGATATAGTCCTCTCCTTATGATACTTTTAAGTATTCTGTTCTAGATGTTGTAAGTGCACCAACTTAAAGGTAACTTAAGCCGGTTCTTCAAGTCACCTACTAACAGGATGGTAACAGAGGATACCATCAAGCTAGTATACCTCTTTAATTATGCCACTTATTTTCTTTTTGTTTATGATACCGACTTGATGGCTCGTAGTTTCAACTCCATGTTTTCTTCTTTTCTTCATTTCCAGCTTCTTGAATAGGGGCTATCATTACATGGTAGACCCAAGACTTGCAAGATCAAACACAAAAATCTTAAATTCTTTAAATATATACTACTTTTGAGCACTAAAGCACAAATAATATGAATTATACTTGTGTTGGGAAATTATTTGTGATTTTAATGAAATTTCATACACTTTGGCTCAAAAATCTATTAAATCACATATAATTATTAGAGAAATCCTTTAAATGAGTGTATGGTTTCACACTTATCAATCTTCCAAGTTAAAATGAATTAACATGTTGTGATACTTTGATAACCAATTAACTCCTTAAATGAAATCAAAATATATCATCTCCATTACTAAAAGAACAGTTAGCAATACCCTACCTTACACCTCCATGATGACATCTCTACAAACCCTTTCTAAAGCTCTATTGGCTTCCAAAAGACTACTTACATTCAACATTTCGATTAAAGATTCAGTAAACAATCTAAAAGCACACACAAATGCATTAAAAACATAATAGTGGGTGGCACTGGTATCAAACAAAGTATAAGCTCCATAAGGGTGCACAAGTAACGTACTTGCAATATTGTCCTCATCTAGTATGTCTAGCTATAATTGCTGGTGTAACTAAAGCTATCTACTTGGGGCTAGAAATATGGGGTCATCCCACCTAAGGTCTAGCTAAGGGCTTAAATGTCTACTAAGCTATGAAGGCTTGACTCTCTATTGTACAGTTGATTGCTAGATGTCCTCTCTATTTGCAAAGATGGTAGAAACATAAAGAATTTGATTTTTTAGTATAGATCTTACTAGTGTGCCCTACCTTCCCATAGGAAAAACATATGCCCACAGGCCACTTACACTCCCTAACCTCATGTGATCCAAACCATCTCTAGCATTTGATAATGGGAGAGACTGGAGTTGTAGGTGCATAAGTAATAGGTCTAACCTAAACAGAAGGTGGCACTCTAATTAATAATAACTGAGGCTTCTTCCCTTTGCCTTGAACCATAAACTCTGAAGTTGGTCTTTTCCTTATCGCCAATCATGACCTACTAGCTAACGTATCTTCCTTCTTTAAAGTATGCTCCATATGCTTAGCCTTTTTTAACATTTTGAACACATATCTTAAGTTGTAAGGCATCCATAACACACTGAGTCTCTAGCTCTAAGCTACTTATAAATCTATAGGACCTATTGCAAAGCTAGTAGCTAGAACTTAAATAAGCAGCTCAACTCGGCCTCATACTCATCAAGAGAATGATGGCCTTAGTGGCAGCTGAAATATACATCCTGTATTCAACCCCTGATACTTACTGGGAAGAACTTAGCATAGAATAAGGTTTTGTAATCTTGCTATCTAATAAGTTCCTTCTCTTTCCTAGGTTTAATGGCCCATCATGCTACTATAGCCCTTGGTAATAAACTAATGGCATAGTCTACCTTCCTCTCCTCCAATACGTGGAAGGTATTAAAAGACCTCTCTATATTGTCAATTCATTGATCTACAATCAAAGGATCCTCCCCTCTAGGATCAAAGCTCTCAACTTGTTAAGCAAACTTATCTAGACTGATAACCTTTTCCCTGTTAACATGGGCATACTGTTGGCTATCACTCTTATGAAGTGATTTACAATCTTAAGTAACTACCTAGAAGTCTAAGGCATTTACTTTTGACCCTCATGTCCTCTGGGTTCAATCTTTCCCTATCTTCCCTATCTTCTAGGGCCCTTTGGTAGGCTTATCTCTATACATAACAATCATCAAAAGCATCTTGACCTCTTCCTGAAGAGGAATCAAGATTAGAAATCCGTTTAGGAGGTATACTAGAGGAAAGAAAAAGGAAACAATAAACATGGTCATAGAAGTTAGCAAAAGGACAAGATTAAAAGAAGAATAAGATGCTCAATAGTTAAATAAGGAATAATTAGAAACAAGTAGCATACAATAACATAAATAGCCAACAACCTAAAAGATGGCACCAAGTCTTAACAAATTAGATTGCAATTTCCCACTTCAAAGATCACTTCCTAATTTTCACTATGGGCATTGACTTAAGTAGCTACATGATTCATTTCTAAGTGTCCCTATGATCAATTACCTAAAAACTCTTAAATCAACTCGCCTGTGTTTTTATGATCAGTAGCTAATTTCCCTTCTTAATCCTTCATCCTAAGTCCTTCTATGATTCTCAAACCTTAGCATTGATACTACCTATGTTATAATGCCTTGGGACCTAATGGGCACCATAACCTACTATGTATTACTGTTAGTTAGGAATACGTTAAGGCTCTATAAATCTCCCAATAACATGAAATCCTAAAAAAGCTTCATTAACCAATTCACAACTCCAAATAAATAGATGAATGGAATAACCACCCATTCAACATTCTCATTAACCTGTAAACAAGTTCAATAATGACAACTTATAGGAGGCAAACTTGCCTCTAATACAAAAATGTAACATCAAATCTCTAAGGAATCTAACATGTTCCAAGTATCATGAGTAAAACCATAAAACCTCAAGGAGTCTATCTTAACCCCATATAATAAACCTTGATAAAGATAAACAAAATCTCAATGAGTCTCTCTCCTAATAAACATGTATATAACGCAATAGAACCTCTAAATCCAACAAAAGATGGTCTTTAAATCAACTTAGCTAAATTTATAATCGTCGTAGTAATATAAGTAATCCATCCCTTTCTCCTTTTGGGTCTCATTAATGAATGGCTCTTCAAAAATAACATACTCATCATCAATACCCATGCCTAAAAATGATAAAAGTATGAGCCAAAGCCTAATTGTAGCATACAAGCACACATAGATGCCAAACACAACATGTTAGATGCATATAGTGTGAGAACTAAACAAATAGCCAATTATTATCTTATATTTAAGTCTAAAGTAGTAAAGGGGCACTCAGACCCCTATAAACCATGATCTCTTGTAGATATAGATATACATATATATATAGGTAGATATAATACAATATAAGTGTAAGCCCTACAAATTTCCTAAATAAGAGGTTAAGAGTTAATAAGATTTCCCAAAAGATACCCTTAATGTTAGTAGGATAACTAACCCTAAACTTAAAAGACACTTTCAAAAACCCAAACTCAAACTCGTAAAACCTAAAATGGTAGTCTAAGCCTTAGTTTGACCCCTATACTCAAAGGCCGTAAAATCCTATAAACAATGCCAATGACCAAAGTTAACTCCCAAGATCAACCTAATCTAATAGAACTAACCCTAAACCCTAATGGGAAAGAGACTGATACTTGAAGCCTATGAAAGCTCTCTAAAACCAATAAAGGGTAAGTTAAACCAAAAATGAATATTGGTATAGATAGCCCTAACAATGAATTCAAAACCACAAAATGAATACTACAGCCCTTAAATGAACAATTGAATACTAAAATCCTGATTAGAACCCTAATACGTGCGAACCTTTAAAATGATTGTAAAACCTTAATCTAAAATTGAAAGCCTTAATACAACTAGTATATTTTAATTAAATAGTAAAACCATTCATTAATTGGAGAATAATCGCTTAATTGCCCTAAAACCTTAATCTACCCTTTAAAATATACTTGAATAGCAATAAATTGTCTCAATTTCTTAAAATAATTAGATAAGATGACCCAATAGGCTTAACCATCTTAATTTGATACATTAAGCCCTAAACTATACCTAATTAATGTCAAGTGTATGAGTAATTAAGATTAAGAAACTTAATCACACCTTAATTTGCTAATTGACTTTTACATCATAATTAACTATAAGTCATAAATGATTAATCATATGAAACCAAAGTAATTATATGAAAATACCTCCTTAAGAATGCCAATGTTGTGCTTAAGGAGACAATATGAACCTCATAAACTTTTGAATCTGAACTTAAAGTTAGATATAGGAGTTAATAAGTGATCCTTAAAACTGCTCGATATATAATAATAAATTATATAATAATAAAATCCATAAATTAAACAATTAAACCCTAAATAATAAGTCATAAACCCTAACTAATAAAGTCAGAAAATCCTAAAGAAAGTAAAACCATAAAACCGTAAAACCTTAATCATAGGCGTAAAACCCCTAATACATAAGAAACTTTAAAACGATTAGAAAATATCAATAGATTAAGTAAAACCTTAATTAGAAGTCAAAAACCCTAATTCAACTAATAAACCTTAAGTGTATCCCTAAATTATTCTCTAATCACAAATAATTTGTCCAATCACTTGGAAACCATAAATCACGAACCTCGTACATGATCCAAAAACCTTAATCGATCCCAAATAATAAAGGCATCTAACAAGTGAACTAATATAGGTTGATGAAATTAATTAAAGTGATCAAATATGGCAATGCCCTAATTATACCCGAAATTAGGCCTAAATTTCTTAATTAAGTACAATCATGATTAATTAGCTTAATTACCCTTTAATTCATCTGCCAACTTTCATTACATCTTAATTTAGTAACAAGTCAAATTCAAGTAAGAACAAAAGACAAAAGATTAATTAAGAATTAAAGAACACTTGTCCTTTAGGAGACAAAATCCTTCCTCATTTGGTAAAAAGCAAATAAGGTACAATAGTACTAAGAGGGGACCATGTACTCTTATCCCAAAATAGTTACCTCTTGTCCCTCATAATCTACCTTCAATATCTATCATTTCACCCCTCCAAAACTCTCATTTAACACCATTCTTCATGCATAGAAAACTCTACGAAACACTCTCAAGAAGCCTAAACTAAAACCAAAGGAAAAAGGGAAGAAAACAAAAGGAGCTGTCGAACCCCCCATGTGCACATCAACACCTTTTTGTCCTATAGCCACCAAATGACAAGCCGCCATGACCAAAAGATCATGCATACACCCTAGTTTCTTGTCAACACAATTTGCTCTTGAAGTACTAAGTTTTAACTTCATTTTTGAGTGGAAAAATTGAAACTCCTACAGGCCAACCTAAGGTAAAACTCACCTTCCTTGACTTTCTTGTTCACATAAGTTACACTTATGATATCTTAAAATTTTAAGATTAGAAATACTATATAAATATGTTATAATTATGTACATATCATTTTAGATCCTTATAATTGCACATTCATTCATGTACTTAGCTAGTTTGCTATTTGTATTCTTGAGGTATAGGAGATAGTTTTATGTAGATAACTTGAAAAGATGTTGATTAAACTCCATGAAACATTAAGTGCCATTCATGCCACCCCTTCCTTAGTGAATATCCATCTTGCTCTCATCATATTATGTAATGTTATTAACTTAAAATAAGGAGAAATGTGATTAAAACAAGGAAACACACTAGAATAAGTATTGAATGGAAGAAGTTGAAGGAAAGCCTAAAAGAGCCCTACTTGGCTACCATTTTTATAAAAGTTTCAAATCTATAAATTTTGATTTATTAGCTTAATAACATGATTGTTTAATGTTAAGTATGGTTTAGGACTTAATTAACCAAGTTAAGTAGGGTAATGATGAGCAAACTGCCTAAAGTAGTTAAGTTAGTGATTAAGGCCTTAAAAATAACATTAGAAGCCCCATTAATGAAGTGAACAAGATCTAGAACACATAGTAAAATGAGTTATATAGTGGACCCATTAGGATATTTGGCCCATTAAGATAAGTTAGAGTCAAGTTTAGGGCCTTATAATGCAAATTAAGCTTAAACCAGCTAAGTTAGTTATTAAACCCTAGGAAATATGATTAAGAGCCCAATAAATGAAAAGAACTAGATCTGAATCCTAATAAAAAATGAAATTATCTGAAGGCTTTTAGTGGTCTTAAGCTCAAAATAATAAGTGGAGTTAGGCTTAAGGCCCTAAAATGCAAGATAAGCTCAAAAGCCCTTAAAAGAACCAAGAATAGAGCCTAACAACTTAGTGACCAGATCTGATCTCTAAATTAAAAGACTCATAAAATAAAATATAAAAGGCCCATTAAGTCTAAATGCCCATTAAAGCCATCCCTTATAAGCCCTTTAGCAAGCTTGGTCCTTAAACTAGTAAAAATGGCCCATTTAAGCTCACAAGAGTAACACCAAGGCCCAAGGTAAAAATTTAAAGCATTAGGCAGAAAATTCTACTTAAAATACTTAAAAGGAAGCCTAAAATATTAAGTATAAGGTCTAAGATCAAAAGCTAAGCCTGAAGCCTAAAACTAGGCCCAAACCTTAAAGTGACTAAACTCATCCTTTAGGCCCACAACCTTATAAGGACCAAATTGAAACCTTGTTGATTCAAAAGCCCAAAAAATAACCTCACCAAATGAAAGAACACTCAAAAACAATAAAAATCGACTATAAGAACACGAAATTCCAACTTAAAACGAGAAAGATATGACCAACATATGAAATAAGTGAAAATAGAGAAATTACAGTGAGGCTAGTGAATAGATCACATTTAAGATGAATCTTATTTATTTTAGTTACCTTACTTAGGTGATTTGGGATATCAAGTTTGAGACTACTAAAGACTATAAGGAATACTCAACTTCAAGGTTGAGTGAGTATATCACCCCCTGCTTTGCTTGTTCTGTGCTTATTGTTAGCAAATTATTTAATTATATCAGATAATTAAATTTGTTCCATGATTGGGGCATATAGGATATGGTATGTGTTTATCATGTTTGATCTTGCTTGCAAAATATCTTAAGTTAATGCAAACTTATATGCTTGTTGTATTAGAACTTAGGATCTTGGAGTGTCTAAATACAATTGATTGGTCACTCATAAATTTGAACCAATAAATATTCAACCCCTAATTAAACCGGACATGCATTGCATCTTATAACATGATGTTAAGGGCATCAACACCACACAATAAAGTAAGAGATCATGCTTGGATTGATCCATATTGTTATTATGTATTGTGATTGTTTATCGTACAACGTATTTCGTATAACATGTTCTTGCCTCAACCTTTAGGAACTACTTAGCTTAGGGGAAGCTTCCTTTTGCTTGAAGCCAAACCATGTATATAGTTATCGGCCGACTATATATATTATTTCCATTGCATATACTTATACATGCGTTTATATGTTTGATAAATAACTTGCTTATTATTGTCTAATGGTAAGGTAAGAAGGTTACTCACTAAGCTAGATGTAGCTTACTCCCCAGTAGTTTCTTTTGTAGATCTTACAAAGAAAGGGCTAAGCTAAGATTTGAATGCAAAGTACTCCATCAAGTTGAGCAAGTAGAATATAAGTTTAGTAAAGTAAGTGGTATAGTCAAATTAAACTTTTAAGGTATTTAGTGGCATTATGATTATCGAAATATAAATACACTTTCTTATTGTTTGGTAGATGGTTCCAACTCTCTACGATTCTGGTGACTATAGATTATTGAATTACTTATAGATACATACATATAGTTAAGCAAATGTATTTAGATTGAATAAGCACCCTTAAAAACTTACTAGTTAGAGCCTTGCAACCTCTGACTTACAAGGCAGTTTTTATATCATGGGTACATACGTGATATGAAGATTTTAAACAAAACTACTAGGCCTCTCTTATGAGGGCGTTACAATAAGTTTTTTAATTTACTATCATATACTATAGTGGAGGTCATTAGACTAGCACCCATGAAAAATGATACCTAGTTCTAACTGTATCATCCTATATGCATGTCTACCGGCAAAACCTTACCATGATTTTTAGTTGCCTCTTTTTTGAAGGACAACCATGATAAGCACAACCAGCAAACAAGATTTTAGGTCTTATATGAATTAGATAAGTTTCTCACTCACTATTCTAGCAAGCACAAGCAACAAATATGCGATACGTACCTGAAAGGCCAAGTAAACAAACGACAAGCTTCGAATCCAAATCTCAAGGTCCAAATCATACTTAATAAAGAACTTAAGGCGAGAACCTATCAATTAGAAGAACAAGCCTTCCTTAATCCATAATAATCCAATTCTATATAGGATATCTAAATTAAAACTCCCAATTTGATTTTACTTATAACCTTTCTAAACACAATCTTAACCCCTAAGGATACTACAATTACGGTTAGGGGTACTATGACTAAGGTTGTAGGCAAAGTTTGAAATTTTAACTAAGAATAAATCGAAGGAAAAATTTGGAAGAAAAATTAGAAACTTGAAGTAGTAAAGGAAACTTAGAAGTATAACCTAAAAGATACTAATGATTGTATTAGATTGGTAGAAATAAGGTAAAGTTAATTAAGATTTGTTAAAATGACATTCAAGAGTAAAAAGTATTTAAAACTAGTTGAAATGCTAAATTATACTTAAAGAACTTGAAAATTATAGGTAAAGGTTGGAATTTTTACAAAAGAAAGTTAGGTAGAACTCAATATTAAGGTTACAAAAAGGTTTGATTGAGTTGATTAAGAAAAAAATTCACATGGAGTTTACAACTTGATACGATCAACAACATGACTATGTCGCTATGGTTGTGTCAAAATCTAACTATTTTTTATAAAAGTTGGAACATTTATAAGAGAAAGTTAGGTGGAACTATATATTAAGGTTAGGAAAAGATTTGAGTAAATTGGTTAGGAAAACCATAAGTAAACAATACACTTGGAGCTCACCATTCAACATGATCAACGACATGACCATGTTTCTATAGAGGTTTCACTTTCTGCTATTTTTCCCCCCTACAGAATATAGTCAACTACATGACCATGTTGATGGTCGTGTCCCTAGAGCAATAAACTAGCAATTTTTGCCTCTTTGAAAAACACTGTACTCCATCTATATCCTTCCATTCTTCAAATCAACCTTAAATATAATTCAAACCCTCAGTTACTCATCACCTAAACTCCTTTTTAATCCATAAAAATCACAAATTTCAACTCAAACACTCACTTAATTATCAAATCCACCAACAACTTTAAGAAAACCAACTCTAAAATAGAGAACAAGAAGTAAAGTAAAGAATACTTATTTAGAGTAGATGAACACAAGTTAGAAAGCCAGATGTAAGATAAACTTGAACGTTTAAATTGAATATTCAAGTATACAAATTTTGGATTTCAAAAGTTTATCTAAGAAAACCCATTAAAATGGAAGTTTTTCTTAAAATGAACATGAAAAAGGATTCTACGGGTTTGAACTTACCTTAAAACCGAGTTTAGCATGAATTTCTTTCCAAGTTTTTAGTGCTTAAGAGTCCCCTTTAGTTGGATTTTAGAGAGGTTTTGAAGAAAGAAGAGTAAGAAAAAGGTTAAGGTAGCTAAAAATGAGCTTAGGGTTTAAGAGTGAATATGGTGGATGAATTAGGATAAAGGAGAGGGTTAATGCCCAAAGGGTACATTTCCAAAATTATTCTTCACTTTAAAAGCAATCATCCTTTATTTATCTTTGGGCATTACATGCAATGAAGGTGCATTTATTAATTAAAATGAATGCACTTTTGAGAAAAGCACCTTCCTTGTGTGTTTTTGCTTAACAAGATAAAGTGTTTTTCACAAAAGCGCCTTCGTCTTCTTATAAAAATAATAAATAAGGCACTTTCTCTTGAAAGGGAAAAAAAAAAAAGGAGGTGTCTTCCTAACCACATAAACTTAATATATATTTGGGAGCCCCCTTTTAGTATTTTTTTTTATTTAGATAATATGTAGTTTAAATTAGTTGATGGCATTACATATGACATATGTTGTTGTTTGTTAGGTAATCTTTAATCTCGCTTAAGAACATTAAATCAATTAAAGTAATACATTTCTTTACTCTTAAACCTAAAATCATTCTTTTCATTTTATCATTTAAAATACCCCTTTCACATTCTTGCACCCTTAGATTTTGTTACAATAAATGACATTATCTTAAGAGGGGTAATGGATGTTGTTGCAAAGAGAAAGGGACAAATGGGATATTTCCAACTATACTACATTATTAGCACATGTATTTTTTTTTTCTTTTAGCATAATATACAACGGTTCATAATGATACAAGCATCATTGATCCAAATGTTCCATTTTATTGGGGAAGTAACCAAATCAAATTTAGATGTCGTAGTATTAAGCTTCAATTCAAATTGATTCTAAAATTCAATACACAAACTTGAATTTCATCAAATTCAAAATTTTAAACTCCAACAATACTTGAGGTAAGATTCATCGAGCTCAAAATTGATTCGATTAGACTTATTCATACTTGTTTTATTTGAAAACTATATTTCTCTTCTAAGTTCTAACCATAATAAATTGATGCTAAAATCAGCTTAAATTCAATCAAACTTGTAAACTTGTCAAACTAAATATCATAAATCCAAGCTTCAATAAAATCATGTGGGTAGATCAAGCTTAGCTTAACCTTATTCCAATTGAATTCAAGTTATTATCGAGCCATATTCTAGTAGCTTGCAACTAAGAGTAGCTTATATGTCTACATTTCTATAATTAGCTAATACACATATCATTTCATCTTATCCTTCTAATTTTTTAAACTTATTTAGTTTTTATTTTCCAACTATTGTAATATTATAACTGTAAAAAATATTATTGGTAGGAATTACTTTAATATATATTACTTTAATTTAGTGAACATAATGTCTAACAAATTAATCAAGTTTACAAATATGAAATGTCAAGCTAACTCTCTTGTCTCCATCTATACTACTGTAGCATTTAGTTGTACAAATTTTGTGATATTAAACTGGACAAAAAATTTTGTTTCATGTTTTGTTTGTAAATTTGCTTAGTGATTAGACAAAAATTAGGTTTGTGGATTGAACAAAACGCCTAAATTTTGTCTCATCTGCATCATAGTATAAAAATAAAATTCATTGGATAAAAGCAAAAAAAAATTTATTTCCAAAAATGTCCTTCCATTTTATAATATCAAATTAATGAATATTATTTTTATTAAATATTACAAAAACTTATTTATTTTAAATATAAATAATTAATTTTTTAATATATATATATATATATATTTTTTTTTTTTGCTTAGTATTATGCATACCAAACATAGTACAATAAATTTGTACTGTCCGGTTCTCCTTATACTTGTTTTATTTAGTTCTCTTTATCCTATTCAATCCTTACAACCAAATGCTATCTAAACATGAAAAATGTTGTAATGTTTCCAACACGTGCTATGTATAACATAGAAATATTAGTCAAATATTGTTTTAGTATCAATCAAGATTTTTATACGATCCAATCCGTGTTTTTAATGGGATTGTTCCAACCCTCTATCCCACATTTGATTTTATATCTATTAAATTTGAATCGTTGAACTAAGGATGTTTTGAACAGTTGAGATTTAAAGAATATAAATTAAATGTAGGATAAAAGACTATAATATTCGGTCAAAATGGGGGACAAGATGGATGGAGCACCTAATCCAACAAATATTAAGTAGAAAATCCATATATCTTTCGTTCCTTTCGTTAATAAAGAAAGCTTTCATGGAGCTAAGCCGGCAACTACATTGTGTTCATTATTACAAGAGGATTAAACGCACTTCAACCAGAAAGCATTAAAACATATACCAAATCAACATAAAGAAAGTCTTACTTTCATGCATATACATCAAGCATCCGACCAAGTAATCTCCATCCAACCCCTATCATGCTCAGGAACTCCAAGAGCTTTCCACAAAGCCTTTGAAGCATCAACGATGTTGTTTCCACAAGGTAGTCGAAAGCCATGTACTAAGTCACATCCTGCAGTAGAGTCACATTCATCAACCACCTTAGCCTTACCACTTTTCCCATTACCATGAATGTTAATATACTAGTGACATCTTTTCCTATTATTAAACCATCCAGTGGATAACGCCACAACCTGGGTATCATCTGAGTGATAGTGATTATCGCATGCGGCTGGTCCACCACCATCTTGATCCTTTTGAAATCCATTTTTGGTTAGGATTGCCTTGGTATTGTTCAACACGGGTGGGGAACACTTATAGGGGCTGTAGAATTTCCCTTCCTTACAACAATCAGAGTTGTTTTGTTTGTTGCATTTGCCATGAGGTGGTTTCTTTCCCTTCAGTTTGCCACTGGGCCTGCATTTTTGGGCATCGATGATTGTTATAGAAGCCATTGGAAGGGTAAAGAGTATTAGGAAATGGAATGCAAATGTATTTTCCCCGTGTAAGCTTCATTTTTAATATTGATGAGGTTGTGATACTTTCTTGGCTTTGTAGGTATGCTTTCGGGTTTGGAGGATGAGATGGAAAGTAGGTTTAATATATAGAAAGGAGGGGGCATATCTTCGTGCCGAAACTACGAAACACTGACAGCAAAGTTTTCCATGTTTCTCATGGGGATGCTCCGATCCTTATAAAACCAATGTTTTTCAAGTTCAAGAACGATAACATATTTGAACGGGGAGTATAAAGAATAAAATCTTGATGGCCTTATAAATGGAAAATGTAAGATTATGCTTGTCGTGTAAAGAGTAAAGAATAGAAATTTATTTTTTAAATTCATTGCATATTATATGTCATATATTATATATGTCTGATGTATAAATATAAATAAAATTTTGATACATACAATATGTACAAAATAAGGATGAAATTTATTTTAAATACTATCTATTCCATATTATGCGTATAATAATTTTATTAATATTTTCACATAATGAGGTTTTAAATATTGAATCTTCTTTCTTGCAGCATTTTGGTGTTTTGTTCTTATTAGATGGTATGTTGGCATTTCTTGTAAGATTTACAAGGCTATAGGATCTCAATTGGGCCAGTCGAAATTATTCTCTAAATTCCATTTCATAATCTTCCTTTCTTTTTAGTTGGATGCTACTGTTTTTCGCATCGTTTGCATTCCGTTATTCGAAGGGATCCATGTGTTTGAGTATTCAATGACACTGTAAGATAGATTTTACTACACATTTGGTTTTGTATCAATAAAAAATATTAAAATAAATATGACTTGTAGAGGAGTACATTATATTATTTATAGATTCTTGTTAATATCTTATTTTCGTTTTTGTCATATATAAGACAAAGTGGAAAAAAGAAAAAATCTTATTTATACATTTCCATAAATTTATTCACTCTTGTAAGATGATAAATTAGCTTGTATAAGTGTTTAAAAAGTATAGATTTTATGACCATAAAAAAAGTTACAGATAAAAGTGCTCAATCAATATGGAAATTTATATCGAAATATTAAATAGAAGAAAAATCTATAACAACGAAAAGAGGACCTTCTGTGCTATACTTTACTAAATTGTAAATAGGAGACAGGTAGTCCCTTTATTTTTTTCCCTTGGCCAAATATAACTTTATTGGAAAAGGCAAACGGTAAATCATAGACCATGAGGAGGCGTAGTTACATGGTCATCGTACAACAATGAAAGTAAATGACTTGGGAATTATAATTTTCCAATGAACCTATGAGTGCCTTATATATCTATGTTTTATTTGCAACTCATACGAGCAGTTGAAAATGCTTGGAAGGAAAAAAAAAAAAAGTACTTTCATTTTTCCATGTATTATAACTTTGAATAAGTTATCAGATCACTCCGATCAATTTTTTGAAATCATACAGACTTTACTAACCTCTTTTTAAAATGTACTTTTATCTCCTATATAGGGATACGGGCTCGTGGCTTTTGCAACGGAGTTGGCTATAACACGACTACTATTTTAATTAACATGAAATGAAATGAAATGATATGTCTGTTAGAAATTGTAACTTTGATTAGGAAATGCATTTTTCTAGCTAGGTCATAGATATGTGTGTGTATACATGCATCAAAATAGTAGACATGGCATGACGAAACGCTTACTAATAACCAAGGTTCGCAAGCATATGTTTAAAAGTTAGAGTTCTTACATAAATTCAAAAGTTTATAACTTTTCTTTCCAATTATATAGTATAATTTTAGAGAGAAGGGAATTGAAATTAGTCCATCTAATTAGGAGTTAAATGTTTATGACACTAGACTATAAGATTTTAACAAAAAATTTACAATTTTGTAATTGAGTTTTGTATTAAATATATAATAAGTATTTAGGAATTTTGCAAATTTACTTTATAAATATGTGAAATATCCTTAGAGCATTTAGTGATGAAATCGCTAATATTATTTTATTTGAAAACCGAAAGCAATTTAATTAAGTTTGTCTTATTAGAAAATCACATAGAAATTTTATAGAATCATACTATACTAACTAGTCAGTTTCTAAATTCATAGTCACCTCCAAGGACATGAAAATAGAAAACATCCTCATCATTTTGGTTAAGCATTTATCTAGTCATTCGACAAAACTGATTCTGCTGTTGTATGCATTCATTGACACAAAGAGGATTGATAGATATCAATTTAGCAATGCGGTAATATAGATGGTTCACAAGTAGGATGCATTAAGTTGAATACAAAGTACGTCGCTTAATATGCTTCTAAACAATTATTAGAGATGAGCAGTACAGGGTGAGTAGGGTGGAGCCCTATTATTTTATATGTACTAATTTCTAAATTTGTGTAATAACCTGAATCCACCCTAAAGTATCCACCTTGTAGAACTTATATGCTATAAGATAACTTAGTGAACCTTTATGTTTTTCTTATTTTTTTATAAATTTTAACTTCATACTTTTTTTTTTCCAATGCAAAAGATTACCTTTCACACTTGATTAATAGCTTTTAAAGTGTATTCGCAAATATGCTGATTTATTTTTATGAATATTTCTACTATGTTTTCATAATTTAAAAGAAATTTTTTTTTTTCATCTACCATAGAAAAATGTACAATTTTTAAACACCTAAAAAAGATTGTAAACTAGATATGTCCATAAAAATGAACTAATCGAACTGAGAATTGAATTAATATAAATTACAATTATTGAGACTTAAGAGATGCAACAGAGAGGTAGCCTTAGGTTTGAAAATCTACCTTATTGGCATAGGGTTTTTTCTTTTTCTTTTTCATTTTCTTCTTAGTAAAATATTTCTTGACTGAAAAGATTTAGCATTATTATTTATTTTTCATTTGCTAGATTATTTAATAATCTTCATAAGGTGAATAAAAAGCACTTTGGAACCTATATCATGTATACCTTCTAGTGTAAGTTCCATGGTAGATATAGGATATTAAGACATCATACCTATATCTTATAGAATCAACAAAGAAAATATCCAATTGAATATAGTTTGGATGAATACTTTATATAGTAAGATTACCTACTTACTCTTATATATGACATAAATAAAAGAATAAACCAATAAAGAAACTTGTCCTGTATTTTAGAATTTTTACAAACTCATGACCTATCATTTATCCTTTGACGAACTGATAACCAATATTTTATTATTACTTATTAATTATAGTTAAGAGATACATGCTAGCTTTGGATTGATTCACAATAATTAATTTAACAAAATAATATTTAAATGTAACTAAATAGTATATTAATAATAATTGAAAATATGTAGATGATGAGAAATAAAACTTAAGAAAATGAAAAAAATCAATCGAGTGAAACCCTTATAGTTATTTTCTGATCATGAGAGGCTCAATTAAGACCTTGGGGTGGTTGAAGAACAGCCATAAGGATGTAGCCGAGTTATGGGGAAAATATATATTTTTTATTTTCAATATTTCACTATTTTTCTATGTAAATTTAAAACATTTGGTTTTCTATATTTAAGTTTTTAATGTTTGCAGATATTTGTAAACGAGTCCTTATGTTAATGGTGTTAAGTTCTCTATCTATGTATGATGCCTAATACAATATAATTGATCAAAATAATTAAATTTAATTAAATAAGATATGAAATATATTATCTAAGTAAATTATTAAAAAATATAAAAATTCAAAAACTAAAAAATAATAAAAATAATATGCCAAATTAAATGAAAGCAAGATAATATATATTATTTAAAATATTAAAATTGAGAAAAATAAAAACTTGTAAAACAAAATTAATAGTCAATTTAACAACCTTGTATCCTTAGGTGATTAGAATGGATACCCATGAATAGGTAGGTTACAATCTAATTAGGTTTTCCACTTATTTTCTTTTTTCCTATTTAAAAGCAAAGGGTCCAACAATGATGGATTGAGTAACTTGTTTTTTCAATAGGTTGCAATCCACCTAATTCATAAGGTAGTCTTTTCTCTAACCCCTTACTCTTTATTTATTTATTTTTTTATTTGTAGGACTTTTATTATTCTTTGTTTATTTACAAAAAAAGTTATATTATCAGTATCTTAATTTCATTCAGTTCTATAGTTTTATTTTACTTTTTTTATGTTTTCCTATTTTTTATATTTTTAATAAATTACTTAAACGATATATATTATTATATTATTTAATTAAATTAATTATTTTAGCTAATCAAATTACACCACATGTCATACATGGATGGAAAACTTAATGTTATTAATAGATTGACTGGAATGCAATAAATAAAAGGATTAGGATTAAAATAGAAAAACAATGAAACATTAAGGAATAAAAATGTAGTTTTCATTTTGCATTTTTTTAATTTTCAAAATATTTTTAATATATTGCTTTATTAAATTTAATAATGTTATTTTATCAAATTAATTATTAATAATTTTTTATAAAAATATAGAAAGGGAAATTGCTTTAAATAAATGTTAGATATAAGAAAGCTAATAGAACAATGTGATGTAATAATATGGTGCACTAGACATTTAAACATAATGGATTTTATCTATTTCATTTAAAAGAACAACACACACACACACAAAAATAGACTAGGAGAGATCAATTATACATACACCTTCTATTTGATTTTTAGTATGTTGGAAAATGTGATTCACATGTTGGCCTTATTTCTCGTATAAATATCTCAATTTCCTCTGTGTGAAAAATCCTTTTGAAAAGTATGGACACAACCAAATATACGTAATTATTATTTTAATTCACAGCCTAAGAGAATGTGTCCATTCGACCTCATTTAAAAGGTTATCACTATGAGATGCCATAACCACCTATTCATCTATCCTAGTTTAAAAGAATGGTTTGGCTCGTGTTGGCAACACAAACATGCCACTTTTGATTGATAATTGATTATTGCTTAATAGATAACAATACAGAGCATGAATTTACAAGGAGATAAAGTAGACCAATAAATTACAAAAGTTTGAAAATATAGCTCGTGTTTTTATAATTTTCTCATGTATCATAGTATGAGCTTGAATCCAACTAATTCTAAAATCTAATGCTCAAACTCGACTTGGTTTTAAATAATAATGACATCTCCCTCTCTAACCTTTAGAGAGAGACTTTCTCTCCCTTTATGGGCCCGGTCACACCTTGTGGTGCAGTTTTATCTTTTATTCTTTTCTTGCCTTTTCCTATTCTTCTATTGTGTATCGTAGTCTTTTCTTACTGTCTGCGTTAACTACCGTAATCTTTTCTTTCTATCTTCGTAATCTCTTGCTGATTACTGTTGATTGTATCTAAGATTCCATGTGTGTACGTCTCAGTTTCTTTCCCTGTTTATCTGGATCTCTCTAATTCTAATATTCTAAATCCGGTTTGTGTCTTTCTATTGTCAATTTTATTTCTCTTCCTAGTCAAGTTTCTTTGTGATCTCTATTTCATTAGGGCTTGCATCTCCGTGCACCACCTCAGCGTATGGCTTTAAGAATCGAGCAAACGACTGGTAAAATTGATGATGAAGACATATGGACCTTGAATCTTTGGAGAATACCAATGTAATCCATATAATTGGTAAGGTGATTACGGAGAACTCTTTTCACTAGAATGGGGTCATTAGCATATTGAAGATGGTTTGAGATCGATTTGGCAATTTTGAAGTATCGATGTTGAAAGCAAATTTCTTTTTAATTATGACATATGATGATCAGCTCTACAAGAAGATTAGAGAATTGGGCCCTTGGTCCCAGACGGGTTGTCCCTTCATCATACAAATTCGGGATAAAAACCGAAGGTTGAAAAATTTAGACTTTTCCTCCATTGAGTTTTGGATACAAGTACATGGGCTACCTTTAGCGTGTTAACTCAGTAGAATGCTGAGAAGATTGGGAGAAAAATCGAAGAAGTTATCAGAGTGGAACCATTTGAAGTTATTAAGAAAGAGTATCTCGGAATAAGAGTTTGAATATCCTTAAGCAACCCACTGGTTGATGGTTTATGGGTGCGGGATTCTAATGGAGGAGAACGTGGATCCATATCAAATACAAGAGATTGTCTGATTTCTATTACACTTGTGGCCTTATTGGGCACATGGAAAACAAATGTCCTCATAAGAAGGAGGCTGCAATGAGTGTGAAGAGGTCAGGTCCATGGCTATGGCCAATTTCGTTGGGCAAGAAGAATGGAAAGTTTATCGACATTCGTCGAAGAAGGCTGCAGAGGGGATGAAAATCCAAACGTCTCTATGGAAAGCAATCAATATGGTGAAAAACAGGATAATAGTGACACCATTTCAATTAATTCGGACCATCAAAAGTTATTAGTTCCTCAATTGAAGGAGATGTTTAAAGAAAAGGAGACTCATTTAGTATATCCTATGTTTTAGGTGGGTGATTTTGCTGAAAAAGTTATATAAGAGATTTTCTTAAATAGAAATTTTGCTCTATTAGTTATCCATCGAATGCATCAGTCTCTAATGTTAAGTCAGGTGCCGCATCATCTTTAACTCACCCTTTCAATAATAATAAAGAAACTGCTGAGCTGGTTGACGAAGGATGTCATCTAGCAATTTCTGACTTAAACTCCGACCCACATCTCCTGCCTTTTCAATCTCCATAGATAAAATAGATCCCCACCCTTCCTTACACAAACAAACCACAGATAGAATATTACTCCATCTAGCCTAAATTCCAACTCTATACCCTATCCATCTTATAACCTCATGGTTTCTTCGATAGATTTATTGAGGTAGCAAAAGGATAAAACCACTTATTTTGTTGAAGAAACTATAAGCCCACCAAAAAACATTTCTAAACTAAACCTTTGTTCACAGGCTATTTTACCTGAAACCACACCTACTCTTGGCTATTAATCTCCTACATCTTAACCAAATTCAAAAGCCTAAAAAAATGTTTCCCCTACACCTTCACCAATCACTAGGCCTTGAACCAGATGTTTATCAAAAGAAAAAAAGATATTGATGAAGATTATAGAGAGGAAGATTTTGAAAGCAAAAAAGGAATACTCAACAACAGGAAAATGAGAAATCTCACCTGAGAAGATGGAGATTTATGAAAGGGAAACTAGATATCAATCTCAACATGATGGAAGTAAGTGTAGGGGAAGTAGAAGATGTTACACTCATTGGCTATGGCCAAAAGCCACCCAGTCACCACATTAGCTTTATGTTGGAACTGCTAAGGGTTGGGTTCAACCTTGATAATAGATGAGCCGAAGAGTCTTATCCTAAAATATAGACCTAATCTTCTTTTCTTAATGGAAACAAGAAAGAAAGTAAAGAAGATTGAAACAATGAAGAGAAAGTTAAGATTTTCAAGAAGCTTTTATGTGGACCTAGTCGATCTATCAAGAGGCTTGTGTTTATGGTGGAAAGATTCTTTTGATATAGAGATTTTGGAAGCTTCTCCCAATTTGATTGATACATGGGTAGAAGATGAAGGTACTGATATCTCATGTAAGATATGGAGCTATGCAAATCCTGACTTCTACAACCAAATTTTATTTTAGGAAAAATTAAAGAGAGATTGCTAGTGGGGTTAGTGATTCTTAGCTAGCGGTTGGTGACTTCAATGAAAATTTACATAAAGAGGAGAAAAGCGGAGGGCGAGAAAAACCAATAAGACAAATCTTTGCATTTCAGGATATGTTATATGATTGTCAATTAGTGGACTTGGCTTTTCAAGAATCAATTTTTACTTAGTCAAATTGTATAGACAACCTAGTGAAAGAGAGGTTAGATTGGGCATTTGGTAACTCATTATGGGTGTAATAATTTCCTTGTACTTAGATTACAAACTTGATAAATCATGATTCAGATCACTCTCTAATTCTAGTGGAGAGGGAAAGACAAGATAAGAGAGGGCCGAAATTTTTTTAAATTTCAAGAAGGTTGGCTAACAATGGAAGGCTACAAGAAAGTCATTGAGAGGGTCTAGAATGATAGTGTAAAATGCTAATATTCAAGGATTAATGCTCAAGCTATCAGCATGTAGAAATGTGTTGTTGAATTGGAGAAGAGTAGTGTAAATAACAATGTTTTCATCATAGAAGATATAAGAGCAAGATTGAAGGTTATGCAGGATAGAGTAGCTTTTGAGATGAATATGGTAGAGGAGAGAATGTTAAAACAAGAACTTGGTCAAGCTTTGAAAAGAGAAGAGATCTATTGGAACCAACAATCTTAAGTAAAATGGCTAAATCATGGGGACAAGAATACAAGATTTTTGCATCAAACAACCATGTTGAGAAGGGCAAGAAATAAAATTTTCAAAATTCAAAAAGTAAGTGAAGAGTGGTGTAAGGGAGAAGAGCGAGTTATAGAAGCTTTATCAAACTTCTACAGTAATCTCTTCCAAAAAGATGAGTTGGATGATTTTGAGGAAGTGTTGGAGATTATTGATCCAGTAATTAATTAAAAAATGGATGAAGCCCTTATGAAGCCAATTAACAATGATGAAATCAAACATGCAATTTTTAGTCTTGGTTCTTCAAAGGCTTTAGGCCCATATGAATTCAATGGCAAATTTTTCCAATCAAATTGGTAGATTCTTGGAGATTTTGTGACTGAGGTGTTCAAGCACTACTTTGAGTTAGGTACTGAAGGAATTTATAGAAAAATATTGAGGGAAGATTCTCAAATTTATTTCATCTTTTTTAGTAGTACAAAAGAGCATATGTAAATAAGCACTAAATCATGGTTGGTGCTAGTAGGTAAGAATAAATAATGACTAGCCAACCATCTAGAAACTGCAACATTAAATAAATAAGAATGAAAAAAATTATTAATTGACATAATTTCCAACACCTACCCCTCCCCCTAAACCTTAGGAAGTGATATCGATCATTCTAAGCTTGTTAACGATATCAATCATTCCGAGCTTGCTAACGATATCAATCATTCCAAGCTTGCTAACGATATCAATCAAATGCTACTTGGGTAAGTTTTTTGTTAGGATGTCAGCTTCTTGATCATGGGAAGAACTATGTTACAACTTTATTCCTCCATCTTCAATTTCTGATTTGATAAACTGATGATCAAGGCGAAAATGTTTCATTCAATCATGTTGTACAGGATTTTTCACAATGCTCAAGGCAAATTTGCTATCACTAAACAACAGTGTATCTTTAACCTTGATATTCATATCATTTAATAGTCGTTGAAGCCAATTACCTTCGCATATTCTAAGAGCAATGGCCATGTATTTAGCTTCAACGCTACTTTTGGCGACTACTAATTACTTCTTGCTTCTCCAAGATATAAGATTACCCCATAGTTTTGTATAATATCTTGAGTTAGACTTACAATCACTTACATCACCACCCTAATCTGCATCTACAAACACCTCAATATTCTAATTCTCTATTTTCCTTATAAAGAGACCCTTTCTAAGTGTTCCTTTAAAGTATCTTAAGATGTGGTTAACACCATCCATATGGTGTTTAGTAGGCGCATGCATTACCTAGCTCACAAGACTAATGGGATAGGCTATGTCAAGCCATGTTAACGATAAATAAATCAACCTTCCCACAAGTTGTTAGTATTGACCTTTATCTACAGGACTATCATTTTTAAGAGCAATACTCTTCTAATTTTGAGGTAATGGTGTGTCCATAGGCTTACACTCAAGCTTGCCTGTTTTCTTAAGCAAATCTATGACATACTTCCTTTGACTAATGAAGATTCCTCTCTTACTTCTTGCAACCTCCATCCCCTCTTTTGTTTCAAGTTCTCTTTTGATTTCCTATTTAAGTCAATCAATTTCTAAAGCATCATTCCCTCTAATAATAATATCATCTACATATACAATCAAGATCAACCTTAAAACATTCTCTCCTAGCTTTATAAATAAGGTATGCTCTGATTGACTCTGCTTATATCACTAAATCTTTTAAACTAAGTTTTGAGGGATTACTTCAACCCATAAAAAGATTTGTTGAGCTTACATACCTTTCTTGAATTGCTGCTTGAATTAAATCTAAGTGGAATCTACATGTAGATCTCTTCTTCTAACTCTTTATTCAAAAAAGTAAATTTTATGTTTAACTAATATAAAAGCCACTCCAAACTAGCTACTAGAGATAAAATAACTCAAATAGAGTTCATCTTTGCAATAGATGCAAAAGTCTCCTCATAATCAATTCCATAGGTTTGTATGTATCCTTGGACTACCAAATGAGCCTTGTATCCATCCACACTGCCATTATAATTGTATTTTATATTAAATACCCATTTACTTCCAACTGCCTTTTCCCCACATGCAAGTTTGTAACATCTCAAGTATTATTCTGTAGCAAGGTGTTCATTTCTTCAACCATAGGTTACTTCCATTTTGGTATTTTCATAACTTCATGAATAATTCTTGGTATTTCTTGAGTACCAACTCTTACTAAGCATGCTTTATACTTAGGAGATAATTTTAAGTCACATAATTAGAAATAGGATATTCAACACATACCCATTTTTCCTTTCTCAACACAATTAGCAAATCAAGCCCCTTTACCTCTGGAATTTTCATCATACCCTCATGACCATCAACTGGTAGGACTTGGTTCTCCGAGTTCATTGATTGGTTAGGTGAAGGAACTTTTGGTCTCCTACTATAAACCTTGATAGCTAATAGCTTTAGAACACTACCTTGGTAAGAGATGAATTGTTGACAAAAGTGAGAATCGGGTTATACCTACTATAGGGATGAGTCTTTGTTGCTGCTAGACTCTTCTAAATCAACTAAAAGATTAGCAATAGCTAAAAATGAAGAAGAAACATTTTTTATAGGTTCAAGAACAGTTTCTAGAATTATAAGTATACTAGTAAAAGGCTAAACATCAACAAATAAAGGAGTATATTCTAAACTTTCAACTCAATATGTGTTTTCCTAACTTAAGAGAGCAAAAAATGATTGATTTTCAAGAAACACAGCATCCAATGTGACAAAGACCCATCGAGTTGGAGGATGATAGCACTTATATCCCTTCTAAGATGAAGAATATCCAATAAACACATATTTAAGTGCCTTTGATTCGAGTTTATGTTTATTTTGTGTATTATTTAGAATAAATGCTAAGCATCCAAAACCTTAAGGTGTTAAGGAATTCAATAAATGTTCATAAGAGTGAAACTCAATGAGAATACTGAAAGGAGTTCGAAACTTAAGAATTTTTTAGGCAATTTGATTGATGAGATAAGCTGAAGTAAACACTGCATTTCCCTAAAACATATGTAGGACTAAGTGAGCAAGAATCATAGCTCAAGCGGTTTCCAGTAAATTTCGATTTTTCCACTCAGCAATTATGTTTTGTTGAGGGGTGTAAGCATAAGAAGTTTGGTGAATACTTCCATTATCTTGAAGATATTAACTAAAGTCATTAGAAGTGTATTTATGCCCATTACCTATGCAAAGTATCTAAATATTTTCATTGAAAGTATTCTTAACAACCTTATGGAATTATTGGAATATCCACAAAATTTCAAATTTATCTTTAAGGAGGTATACCCAACATACGTAGGAATGATCATAAATGAAGGTTATAAATCATCTATATCCAAAGTAGGTTAAGTTAAGAAATAACCCCCAAATATCACTGAATATGAGTTTAAATGGTTTAGATGGCTTATAGGGTTGAGTATAATATGAGATTTTTGCAAATTTAGCCATGATGCAATGCTCATAATGAAAATCAACTATTCTTTTGTTAGTGAACAATTTGGGATATAGACGACTCATATAAGTAAAATTCAGATGGCCTAAATGCTTATGCCACAACATTATTTAAAAGTTACTAGAAATAGAACAAAAGGACATGAAATTTGACTAAGTTTTAGACCTATGATTTCCAGATGTATAACAGAGACCATTATATCCTTTGGCACTACTGATCATCTTCCTCAAAGACCAGTCTTATAGAACACAATATGATGAAGTGGACATCACTTCACAGTTCATATCTTTAGTCAACTTGCTTACAGATAACAAATTATATTGTAACTCTGGTACAAATGAAACATCTTTTAATTTTAATTTATCTAGACATATTATTTCCTTTCCCTAAGCAGTCAAGCACTCTCCATTTGCAACTAAGATCTAGTTCCAGTTATTACATAAAATAAAAGAGTCAAACAAACACTTGGAATTACACATATGATCTGATTCACTTATATGCATTACCTTTTTAGGTGATCACTATAGAGGATGACTTACTTTCACTTGAGAATACTTGTATTTAACCAAAGAGTTGCTATAGAAGAGCTACTTGTTATAGCAAAAATTTCAACATAGATACTAATGAAGGATTGGTAACCTCTACAATCTAGGCATTTTTCCAATTCTGATTAAAATTTTCTCATCTATTCTTGGGTTGGTTTAGTTTACCATACAACTTCCAACATGTCTCATGAGTATGATTAGGTTAACGACAATGATCACGCCAAGGCTTTCCTTTTGATTGCTTATCTAGGATACTTTCAGTAGTTAAGACAACATTTGCTAGCAATATCACCTTACGCTTGCTTTCTTCTCACTTAACTTTGGCAAAAGCTTCTTTTAGGCTAGGAAGTAGTCATTGCCCCAAAAGCTTGCCTCGAACTTCATTAAGGTCGAGGTTCAATCCTTGAAAGAAGTCAAAAAATCGATATTTCTCAAGCATTTGCTTATATTTGATGCTATCCTCGACACACTTCCAATCTATCTCATGGAAGAGATCCATTTCCTACCATAATTATATTAGTAAGTTATAATATTCTATAACACTCAAATTACCTTGATTAGTCATTCGAAGCCTAAACCATATCTCAAAGCACTGAGACGTATTCTGTATATCAAAATATATTTCTTGTACATTGTCCCAAATCTCCTTTATAGTTTCATAAAATAGATATGCTCTCCTAATCCTAGGCTCTATTGAGTTTATGAGCCATGCCATCACAACAAAGTTTCCCATTTCCCAAGAGGAATACTCTTTGGTTCTAGCTTTAGGAGCCTTTATTGCTCCAATCAAATATCCCAATTTTTCACGACCTCGAATCACTAACTTCACAAATTGAAACTATTCTCGAAAATTTTCTCCATTCAACTTATGTTGTGTTATTTGGAGAGAACTTTGGTCAAATATAAGGGGGGTTTAATGTAAGCTTTCCAAGACCAAAACCATTTAGAGTAAAAGTTTCAAACTTAAACTTAGCACCAAGTGATGTCTCTTGATGTTTTAGAGGAAGGTCAGTCATAACTTGTTATAGATTTGATCCATGCGGATCAATTGAAGCCCTAATCATGAAGGAATTTATAGAAAAATAATGAGGGAAGATTCTCAAGTTTATTACATCTATTTTTAGTAGTACAAAAGAGCACATATAAATAGGTACTAAATCATGGTTGGTGATAGAACAAATAATGACTAACCAACCATTTGGAAACTACAATAACATTAAATAAATAAGGATGCAAAAATTATTAATTAACATAATTTCCAACAAGTACTTTCCTGGCTAAATTCAATGAAACTGATCTTATCTTGAATCCTAAAGTTAGATGTCCTGAGTCAGATTCTCAATATCATCCTATTAACCTCTCTAATTTTTCTTATAAACTCATAAGTATAATTATAGCTAATAGGTTGTAACCATTCATGAATGACATTGTGACCTAAAATCAAAGTGTTTTTATTCATAATAGGCTTATTCATGATAATGTAATTGTGGCCCATGAAGCTTTTCATTATTTAAAACTAAACAATAGGATTAATCATTCTAATTATGCAATCAAATTAGATATGGCTAAAGCTTGTGATAGAGTTTATTGGGATTTCTTAGAAGCTTCATATTGAAAATGGGATTCAATCAAATTTTTGTTAAATAGGTTATGTCTCGTGTGTCATTTATATCTTACAACCTCATTATGAATGGTAAAAGAGTTAAAACTATTCGTCCATCCAGGGGTCTTAGACAAGAAGATCCACTCTCTCCTAATTTATTTTTATTTATTGAAAATAAACTTTTTGTGCTACTTTACAAGGCTAAAGATAGAGGTTTCATATGAGGTTTGAAAATTAAAAGAGACAGCCTTGAGATTACCCTTTTTATTTTTTCTTAATGATTCCCTATTGTTTATAGAAGCTAAGAAAGTTATCTTGAAAAATCTCAAATTTATTTTAGATGCTTATGGCCAAGCTTCAAGTCAGATGATTAATTATCATAAATTCTCTATGTTCTTTAGCAAAAATACTCCAATAGATCTTAAAGTGAATTTTTGTGACATTTTTGGGTATTGTTTTCTCAAAAGCCTAGAAAATATTTAGGATGAACAATGGATTAGGGCAAATCCAAAACTAAGGCTATGGGTATGTAAAGGATAAAATAAGATCTAAAATCTAAATTTGGAGTAATTATTTTCTATCTCCTAAAGGAAGAGAGGTTCTAATTAAATCGGCAGGCTTTGCTAATTCCCAAAATCCTGGTGTTAGGAAATTGCCAATTTGATGGCTAGGTTTTGGTGGAGTGGAAACCATACTAAGAAAAAAAAAATTCATTAGAAATTATCATAGGATATCTCTTATCCAAAAAACAAGGGAAGGTTAGGATTCAAGGATATGGAATTATTTAATAATGTCATGCTAGCTAAAACAACTTAGAGGATAATTCAAAGTCTGAATGCTCTTTAAGTCTAAATTCTCAAGAGTATTTACTTTCCAAACACTAATTTTATTTCCTCTAATAAGAGGAAGAGTCTCTTAGTGTTAGTAGAGCATCCAAAAAGGTAAAGAAGTTATTTTAGAAAATAGTTATTAGCAAGTTAGAAGAGGTAATAGGGTGTTAGTTTGAAAGATGCATAGGTTCCTAATTGTACGAGCTTTAAGTTACATCCTATAACAAATCAACAATTGAATCCATGTTTTACTATTAACAACTTGACTTATCATGAGTATAGAAGATGGAAATTAGAGAACATATCATACCACATTTCTACTAAAGAAGAAGTGACTATTAAAGCCATTTCTTTGCCACATGATGCTAAAGAAGACATAATTATATGGCCCTATACGACAAATGGTTTGTATTTGGTTAAATCAAGATAATTACAATAGTAGATGAAGAACTTTCAGTTAGGCATTTTTGACAATGTTGATCAATCTCCGTATATTGTGAACTTATGGAAGGTTATTTGATTTGTTATCATTGTTCCGAAAATTAAGCACTATATTTAGAAGTGTTGCTACAGCTATCTAGCATCCTTTAAAAATCTCTTTAAAAGAAAATGTGTCTCTTCCCCTAACTACAATATCTGTAGTGAATTAGAATCCATAGTACATTTGTTATTTGTCTATCTCTACCCAAAAAGTGTTTGGTTTCATGTGTTAAGCTTGAGAAGTGAAAGATTAGATCTTAATAGTTTCTCTGATTGGCTAATATGTCTCATTTATGACTATTTGAATGCTTTAAGAGAGTGGAATCCTATTATATTGCGGGCCTTTATAATTATCTGTAGTGTTTGGAAATACAAGTGTGGATGCTTGTTTGAAAACAAATCTCCATCTTCTCAACAAGCTATTGCTCAAATTTAGAGTTCTTTACTTGAAATGAATCAAACTGCAAAACCAAAGGAAGATGCTAACACAAACCATCAAGTGCAATCTAAACTTTGGTAGGGGAAGCCAAAAGAGGAGACTATTAAATTAAACTGTAATAGGGGCATAAATATAGTGGCAAGAAAAGCTAGCATAGGCATTATAGTTAGAAATTTTGAAGGTTAGCTACTAGCTATTATATCAAAGAGCTCTCCTAGTACTGATGTTGAATAGGCAAAAGCAAAAGCTATCAAAGAGGGGTTGCTATTAGCTAGACAAAACAATGTTGTGGTGTTTAATTCTAATTAGTTGTATGGTTTGTATAAGAGACAGTTAAGTCAATTAGAAGTGGACATATTGCTATAAATAGTAAAGTAATTTGTATGTGAAAGTTAGTTAACTCTAGAGAAAAGTATACAAATAGAATTAGTCAGTGTAAGTGCATCATTGTGTGAAATACAATGTGTGTATGTGTGTATGTGTGTGTGTGCAAGTGAAAGTGCTAAACATTCAATAAAGAAAAGTGATATAGACAGTTCTTTGTGTGCCTTCTGTTCTATTATTTCTCATCCAACAATGGTATCAGAGCCTTTCCCATCAATTAAGATTCTAAGGATCGTTGATCATTCTTTTGTGATCTTTGTCCAAGAAGCTATGTCGAGTTATGCGAGTAATATTGCAACCTCACTTCTTGTTTTAGATGGTAAAAATTATTATAAATGGTGCATTCAAATGCAAGTTATTTTTGGTTTTGAAGAAGTATTAGAAATTGTTAATAATGGTCTACAAGAATTGGGCGATGCTCCCTCTAATGTTGAACGTGTAGCTTATAATGATGCAAAAAAGAAAGATTGTAAAGCCCTCTTCTACATTCAACAATGTGTAGACTCTTCTAATTTTGAGAAGATAGCTACGACCAAAACATCTAAAGAAGCATAGGACATCCTTGAGAAGTGTTATAAAGGAGCAGATAGGTTGAAGAAGGTCAAATAGCAGACGTTAAGACGACAGTATGAATTACTTTAGATGGATTCAAAGGACAATATTAGTGAATACCATACGAAGGTCATCTTATTGTCTAACCAGACGAAGTCTAATGGCGAGACAATGATAGAAGTGATGCTGATTGAGAAAATTCTTCTTACTCTAACCCTAAGATTTGATTATGTTGTAGTTGCTATTAAAGAGTCCAAAGATCTTAGTGATTTGAAATTGGAAGAACTTTAGAGTTCTTTGGTAGCTTACAAGCATAGAATGAACGAAAGAAGCCTTGACAAGTCTATTGAACAAGCCTTCCAAGCCTAAATAAAGAAAGGCAATCTTGATTTCTCAAGAAATATGAGAAGTCAAGGTAGAGGAAGATTTTGAGGTCAAAGAAGAGGTTATAATGTTCAGGTGCGAGATTAGGATACTATAGGAAGTTAAGCTCAAAATCGTATTGACAATGTTTCAAACTATCCAAGGCAAGGGAGTTTATGTGGTTGAGGGGGTAGAAGAGGATTTGATAAAAGAAATATATAATGCTATAATTGTCAAAAGTATGGCCATTTTGCCAATGAATGCAGGGGGATAAAAGGTGATTCAAAAGAATCATGATGAGGCTGCTGCATCTGCACAAGAGGATGAAGGAGAGTCTGATCATTTGCTTTTAATGGTGACTACAGTTCTTGACACTACAACAGTTAATTCTTAGTATCTTGACATTGGGTACTCAAATCACATGTTAGGTAATAGAGAGTGGTTTGTAGAACTTGGTGAACGAATTAAAAGAAAGGTCAAGTTTGCTAATAATAGTGTGGTAATGGCTGAAGGACTTAGTAAGATACTTATTCTACAAAAGAATGGAGAATATTCGTATATCTCTAAGGTGATATATGTGCCTAGAATGAAAAATAATTTGTTGAGTTTAGGATAATTATTGGAAAAGGGTTACAGTATGGATTTATGAGATAAGTTTTTGATTGAGTATGATAACAAAAATAGAGTAATTTTGAAGTCTCCTCTTACTAAGAACAAAACATTCAAGATTGACATTCAAACAAGTGTTGGTAAGTGGTTAGTAGTTGTCATAGATGAAACAAGTTGGCTTTGGCATCAATGTTTTGCCGCTTGAATTTTTGAAGTTTGAGTCAACTAAGGAATGCCAATATGGTGGAAGGTCCACCTCAAATTCGAATACAAGATAAGATATGTGAAGAATGTCAATTAGGTAAACAAACAAGGGATAGGTTTAAGTAAGAGATATCTACAATGACTTCAAATTTGCTTGAAGTGGTATACTCTAATGTATGTGGACCAATTCATCCCCCTTCTCTTGGAGTTAATCGATATTTTGTTACATTTATTGATGACTTTAGTAGGAAGCTGTAGGTGTATTTGATTCAAAATAAGAGTGAAGATTTTTAGGTCTTTAAGAAATTTAGAGTTTTTGTTGAAAAATAAAGTGGGAAGACAATTAAGATCCTGCAGATTGATGGAGGACAAGAGTACACTTCAATTGAGTTTAAGAGTTTTTGTAAAGAAAATGGGGTTATGCATGAGGTGACAGCACCTTATACACTACAACATAATAGTGTGGTTGAGTGAAGAAACAAAACCTTAATGAATATGGCATGTAGTATGCTAAGAACAAGGAACATGCCCAAAGTATGTGTGCGATTTTAGGTTATCAATAGATGTTTAACCAAGAAGCTAATCAATAAGACTCCAAAAGAGGCATGGTTAGGTAAGAAACTAAGTGTACAACATTTAAGAGTATTTGGCAGTGTATATTTTAGTCATGTAGCAGATGAGAAGAGAAAGAAATTAGATGACAAAAGTATGTGTGCTATTTGTCTTAGCTATCATTCAACTGGTGCCTATAAGCTATATAATCCTCTCACTAAGAAGTTGCTTATAAGTAGAGATGTTGTTTTTTATGACGGAAAGACCTAGCAATGGGAGAGTAGTGTTTTAGTTAGTTCAATGTAGTTGAAGGATATACATCTGAGTGAAGAAATGGTGACACAAGAAACATCACCTAACTTTGGTAGAAGTAATGTTAATTAAGATTAGCAGGTTAAGTAGAGACATCAAAGATTACACCAGAGGCCAAGAAGATTAGATGATTATAAAGTTTTCCCAAATAGTGCTATTATTGAAGGGGGTGATTTGGTTCACATGGTATTATTTGTAGATATTGAGCCCATGACTTTTGAACAAGCAATGTGTGATTCAAAGTGGATTGCTTCAATGGAGGAAGAGTTGCAACCTATTGAAAGAAATCAAACATAGGAATTAATGAATTTGTCAAAGCATAAGAAGCCTATTGATGTTAAGTGCGTATTTAAGGCGAAAATGAAGCTAAATAGAACTGTCTCAAAGTATAAAGCCAAATTAGTAACAAAAGGTTTTTTGCAAAAACCCAACCTTGATTTTCAAGAAGTTTTTTCTCCGGTGGCAAGAATAGAGACTATTAGACTTGTTGTTGCATTTGTAACTTTGAAATCTTGGTCTATGTATCAAATGAATGTGAAGTTCGCATTCCTCAATGGTCCTTTGGAAAAAGAGGTTTATGTTGTGCAACTACCTAGTTTTGAAGTTAAAGGTAGTAAGGATAACGTTTACAAACTTCAAAAGGCTCTTTATGGTTTAAGGCAAGCTCCTTGGGCTTAGAATAGGAGAACTGATTCATTTCTCACACAGCAAGGAATTGAAAAGTTTGGTAGTGAGTATGGAGTCTATATGAAGAAGAATGGAAGTGATTTGATGATAGTATGTTTGTATGTTGATGATATACTGGTTACTAGCAGCAATAAGTGTGATATTACCACTTTTAAGAAGGTTATGAAAAAAGGATTTGAAATATTAGATCTTAGTAAGCTATCTTATTTTCTTGGACTAAAGTTTACTGAAGTTGAAGAAGGGTTATTATTATATCAAACGAAATATGCAAAGGACATTTTAAGAAGATTTAATATGATGAATTGTAATGAAGTCTCAACACCAATTGATACTAGCATCAGGTTGGTAAGAGATGGTAGTGATACATTGGTTAATTCAACTATGTATAAGTAGATAGTTGGCTCCTTAAAATACTTGTGTAACAGTAGACCAGACATTGCATGTGGAGTAGGTGTTTTAAGTAGATTCATGGAAAATCCTAGATTGTCACATTTAGTGGCTATTAAAAGGGTCCTTCATTACATTAAGGGGACTATAAATCATGAGTTGTTGTTTCGAAGGCTTGAAGACATAGATGAGAAAGTGGACAAGTTGATAGGGTATTCTAATTTAGATTGGTGTGGTGATAAATCTAATAAGAAGAGCATAACAAGGTATTTGTTTTAGTTGTATAATTCAACCTTTGCTTAGTGTTTGAAGAAGCAACAAATTGTTGTACTTTCCTCATGTGAATCAAAATATGTGGCTACGTATGAAGCTACTTGGCTGCAAACATTAATGGATCAAATGAAGATTCAAGTGAAATGTTTAATAGTGTTAAAGGTTGATAACAAATCTACAATTAATTTGGCTCGACATTCAACTGCACATGGTAAAAGTAAACATATTACGACTTGATTTCATTTCTTGTGAGATCAAGTTAATAAGGACAAGCTAGCACTTGAATATTACAAGACTAAAGAGAAATTAGCTAACATTCTAACCAACCCTTTGAGATTTGAAAGCTTAAGGTTTATGTTTAGATTAAGGTCTCTTAGTTTAATGAAAACCAATCAACATTAAGGGTGTGTATTGAGGTGTTTAATTTTTATAAGTTATATGGTTTGTATAAGAGGCAGTTAAGTTGGTTACAAGTGGACATACTGATATAAATAGCAAAGTAGTATGTGTGAAAGTTAGTTGACTCTAGAGAAAAGTGCACAAACAAAATTAGTTAGTGCAAGTGCATCAATGTGTGAAATACAATGTGTATGTGTATGTGTATGTGTGTATGCATATGCATGTGCAAGTGAAAGTGCTAAACATTCAATAAAGAAAAGTGATATACACAATTCTTTGTGTATTTTCTGCTTTATTGTTTCTCGTCCAACAAATAACTAGCAAAATATCTAAGTTGAGATGGATAATCTTATAGTGCACAACATCTTGACAAATCGTGGATGTTGTTCTTAAAAGAGTTGAGCTACCATTAAAGAGATTTTAGTGCTTAAATAGTGTTCTTTTTTTTGTTCTTTTCATTTTATAAATATTAGCGCTAACACGTATGCAAATTGGTTAACTTCCCAAGCTAAGAAGGGGATGTGTAAAATTTTTAATGATCCTAATTTCCTATGCCCTTTAGTTAAGCTTCTCTTTTTTAAAAACAAAAAAATTATGATTTAAGACTACCAAATAGTGAGTTGCGGTGTTTTATTCTTGTTATAAGATTTCCTTTTCTTGGCAAAAAAAAAAAAAGGTATTATTTGTAAAAAATGCCCTTAGTCATTACATGTTGTAATTTATTAAAAGATTAAATAAGTAATTTTAATTTATCCTAATTACTAAAAAGAGAATAGAATTGTGATTTGCCTTCTCAAAAGCAGAATTGAATAATCTCTTGAAGTTGAAATTATCGATTTTTCTTGAAATCAGAATCATCAATTTTATGGAATCATGATTCTACCTTATTAATGTGTTTTCAAATATGAGGAAAGAGAATTAAACTTGAAATCACAATTTCCCTTCTCAAAAGCGAAATCGAATTTTTCCTTGAAGTTGGAATTGTTGATTTTATGGAATCGCGATTCTGTCTTGTAAATGTACTTTCAAATATGAGAAAAAAAGAATCGAATCTGAAATTACGATTTCATTTTGGTTCATTCCCTCATATCAAATGTGACATAAGAGAATCATGCAAGATGCTACTCATTTTAATATTTAAGTGGCATTTTTTGACTGAAAAAAGGTGATTTAAAAAGAATTAAAACTCGAAATAGAGATCACCTAGCATCATTTATCCACACAATGTATGAATAGATAAGATACAAATTGATATGACAAATAAAAGAATATAAATATTTATTGGGAGCTTCTACAGTTCCCGTTCATTTTAATAAGACCAGTTCAGCATTTCATCTCACTTTTTATTTCTTTAAATTTAGAGTGTGAAATTCACAATTAGTTCAATGGACCAAATTTAAAGGAATGTAAATTAATGATATAATGGAGAGTTGGACCAGTCTTTGAAAAACAAAGATGAGATTATAAAAAAATCCTTATTTAGAATATTTAGACTAGCTTATAAAATTTTATGTAAATACGAAATATATATGGAATATTATCCTATTTTAAAGGCCACATTGCATTCTTGAGGGAAAGAAATAAATAAATAAATAAATAAATCGATTGATTATTTTGAACAATTAGAAGATTTAATTCGACACAAAAAGGTTATTCCAAACCTATTCTATCATTTGTTTTAAATAAAATATTATGATTTCAAATAATATATTTTAACTTTATAATACAAGAAAAAGAAAAATTACAAAAAAAGGACAAGTTTTAACTAAAAAAGGACTAACGAAGATAAAATATGAAATGCATATAAAGCGATACAACTAATTTCTAGAAAATCTAAAAGAGTCATAGATGGATCACAAACTAGAATAAATTAATTATTTTATATATATAATTAACGTTATATTTTTTTATAAACATGTTGATGATATTACTTGAAACATATTAATGGTATTAGTTTTAATCTTCTTTCATCTCTCCTTTTCCTTTCCACAATTTCCCTTTGTCTCCCTTTTCCTCATCCTCACCAATTTCCCATCCCTTTTTTTTTTCTTTTTTATTTCAAAATATAGCCACTTGATACATGTCTATATGTCTAGACCCATTTCAGTATTTCTTTTAATGATATTATAACTTTTAAAAATCAATTTAGAGGACCATAAGAATTAGTTGATTATATCGATAAAGATAACTAATGTTACTACATACCTTTTACAGTCCCCTCTCATTATCAAAAAGATATAGTAATACATAATGCAAGTATATTTATGAAAAATTTAAGATATCCTATATATTGATTACATATTTTATGAAATTTTCTTTCATTAATGGGTTTGGGAAATCATCAGCAAAATCAATTACTAATAGTTTTCTCTTCAACTTATAGAATTTAAGAAAAGAATCTATCAGAATTTAAAATGAAAAGGAATATATATATATATTATGGTTTCACCTCTCTTATATACAGCTTTGTTAATTTGTCAGCTTCACTTAATCAAGCTATCATTCACTTGAATATTTACATTATTCAACTTGTATACCTGAGACAAAATGGCCAACTTTGATGAACGGGGATGAATATGCTTGTCTCTAGTACAAAATTTGGGCTTCGGCTCCTCATGGCCCTTTATTTTGGGCCTAAATTTCTTTCTTAAATAAATTAAATAACTCTATTTGATACTTCTTCTTCTTTTTTTTTCAACTTACATATTACAACATGGGTGAAGGAAAATTAAAACCTCATCTATCCCATTATAAATATTATTAAGCTATAACAACCTTACCTATTTCATAAATTATTAAATTTATAATTTTTTTTTTTTTTGCCAAAGAAATTTATATAGTTTAAGCATGGCAATAAATGGTTAGGACTTAGATCAAAACCCCATTTGGAAATAAGAAAATTTCTTCCTTATAAACAATTACTTTAACAAGTTTCACAAAGTACTTCTTAAAGACACTATATAAATGAATTTTATGCACTCGACTAAACTGTTTTCTAAATACATGTAATAACAAATTTTTTTGTTACCTTTCTTATTAAAGTTGCTTGATAAAACCCAAAACCTGGAGTTATTTAGAAATGTGCATGTTGGTTTTCCCAAGTTAAATGATGTGGCATAGCTCTAAGGGGTGAAGGGAAAAAAAAAAAAAAGGTTTGCGTTGAATATACGTTATAAGGTCTACAATTTTCGATTCTACTTTTAAAGGCATAATATTTTAGATAATAGAATTTGGGGACCCTCGTCATATTGACATTACTGCACCTTGACATAATATTACCGATGTCATTGAGAAGATTTATAAAAGAAGAGCCATATTTGTAGTTTTATGCAATATTAGGCTCATGTTTTTTTTTTTTTTTATTTTAACTATGCATTCATGGGTCAGTTGGAGAGCCTGCTTATACTTTGTACTACAATTCAATATGTCACTCCATAATATTAGCCGTTAGTCAGTGAGCTAAGCTCAAAATATATCATGTTCAATAGGATAGAGAAATATATATGTCCAACCTAATGTAATAGGCTTTGTTGCTAGATAAACTTTACAGATTAAATAATCTTTGTGAAACTACAATACTCAAATTTTCTATACTCCGAACTGAATGTATTAAGGGCAAATGATGGAAATTAGCTCCCCAATTGAGGAAATGTAGAATAATCAAGGAATAACATCTGAATTTTCTATAAGTTCACTTATCCACTCTGTGTTGATGTTATTCTCAATCTCCCACAGTTCGTCGAAAATTTTTTTCTTTATGCACGTACAATTCTGTATTGGAGATTGTAAATCCATAAAACAAACGCATTTTCTAGCTTGTTAGTGGTGGTCTACCAATCTATTTTATTAAGCTAGTACCACTCCATTTGGTCTCCACGAATTTCTTATCCTAATTTTCCATAGTCATCCTAAATTTATCTTAAATGAATGTTGAAAATTATAAACCCAACAGGGTATGAAACCTATAAAGCTAAACCCTCCTTTTCTAAATTTCCTTAACAACATATGTAATATTATGTTAAAACTATTTTATCATAACAGCATAATTACTAGTCTACTATCGAGATAAATCATATTCAAATATCCCTTTCTTTAAAATTGTAATATTATAATAGTTGTCAAAAAAAAAAAAAAATTTGTAATGTTGTAGTAATAGCCATGTGATAAAGGACTTCACTAATCCCTTTGGTTTATCTATTGCTAGCCGGACAACGATGACGACCCTTAATGATAATGGTAGATGAAAAAAATTTGTCGCGTGCAAAATGTGGTAAAAAATATAATAACTTAAAATAAAAATCGTTTTCACATTACGGAAGCAATTTATTTTTTATTATTACTATTATTATTTATTTTAGATACTCCATTCACCGGTCTACATCATGAAGGAGATTATAGGTTACGAAAACTCCTTAAACAATGTTCATCTCAATGGAATGTGCATGGTGACCATTGATTCATGTATATGTCAACATTGTGTTACATTAAATACATTCAAATTCGAATGCCGTTTTTAGACCTCGTTCTTAATTGGGGCTTAGCTTAACTCCTCCTTTGCGTGTTCTCTATTCTAATATAATTATATAGTAAAATAATTAATTAATTATAAGCTATATCTCTTTGCATTCTTATCCTCTTTTTTCCCTTCTTACGGATAGGTTAAATTTTGATTTCTTGAATTCAACTATCTCATTTAGGAGCTAAATTAAATATAAATGTATCAAGTTATATCGTAAGTTTTATAGTGTTTGATGCCTCAAAATTGACTAATACTTTGATTGCTGCAGATATATCATCTGTGTCTCGATGCTTTTGCATCATCTAGCTTGTGCTTTTAGTTTTTTTTTTTTAAATGTAACTGCTAGTCAGAGGATATATGCTCACTTTTGATTGGTCCACAATAGTTAATTTAATAAAATAGTATTACTAAATATATTTAATTAAATAATATAACAAAAAATATAGAAAAACATTAAAAAAAAGGAAGAAAGGAAAAAGGCTCGAAAAGTAATTTCTAATTCTCGTATTTGTTTGGAGGATAGATCATGGAAATGGCTTGATTTTTATTTCTTTTAATAAATTCTCCACATGCAAACCTAATGGTCAACAAATTCAGTAAACCATCCATTTAAAAGAGATTATTTTTCTTTAAAATCTCTTTTTCTTTTTATGTGATTCTAAGTAGGGGAGATTAGGTATACTATGGGTAGGTCTGAAGTCATACTCTTACATTATCCTATAAATTCAGTTTCTCATGTTTTTGTATTTAGAACCTACCTTGATATGCCACACCAAGGATAAATGAGGATAGCCGTATTTAGGGGGATGGATCTAAGCTCTCAAAAAGCTCAAAACGAATGAGTGAAATATGTGAGAACAAGCAAAACTCACTATCAACTCTAAGAATATGACGCTTCGAGGAACTATCGGTGACTCTCAAACTAGCTTGATATGATGCATGAATAGTTTGAAGAGGGTACTCACTACCTAATCTTACTCAAGAGTTAAAATAAGAGTAAATAAGTAAGTAAGACAATGCCCATGAAGAGAAAATTTAGTATATTCAATAATGTCAAGATGAGCATGTGGCTACATAATACAAGGATACTTATACTCAAAAATCTACGGCAACTTACCAAAGATAGGAAAAGACAAAAAGGAGATTTCCTAAATAAGCATTGTACAAAGAATGCAAAAGGGTACAAAAGGGAAATTAATGAATAGAAGATTTATTGGGCAAATTCACTTACATGAGCGATCTGGACATGTGGTTGGCAAACATTAGTAGACTCTTACAAGAAACAGACAATGTATTATGGTTAGGCTAGTTGATGCTGAGCTGACTTGCAAGAACTTCTAGAGTAGGTTCAGCTCAGACATTATCAAGGTAGCTTGTGTGAGCCTAGTGATTTCACTTAGTCATTCGAAGCAAGTAATTTTAAGTATACACAAAAGTAAGTTGATAAGATATTTCACAAATAAGTCCTAAGTATTAGTCGAGAACACCACATAAGTCTATATTATAAAATATATATATAATAAAATAATAATATTATAACTAAAAATAGTTAATTTCACTAAATTATATTATACTGTAATTTATCTAACATAAACGTGTAATTTAGATAACGAAAATTAATCAATAGAGATAAATTATTTACATTGTAAAATTATAAAATGACATAAAATAATATGTAAAAAATAATACATGTACTTCAAACATAAATAATACACATAATTATATATACGTAAATGTCTAAAATAACCAAAAATAAGTATAATTAACAAAAAAAATTATAAGAAAATAATAAAAAGAATTGGTACAACATCACCAAACTACCATATTCACATTAGATTGGATGTGGACACATTGTGGATAGCTTTGGACTTAGGAGATTAGCAGCAAGACACCTCATATGCATGATTAGAAAAATATTTAAGCTCTTAAGAGAGAGAAAAACTTTGATTTTGCATGGTTCAATTTAGGAAATATCACCAATCCTCTATAAAACATCAAGGAGTCTTTAAGGAATCTAGGGAAAATGTAGAAAGGTGAAGATCATTAAAGAACAATTTTGGAAAAGAATTAAGAATTGAAAATACACAAATTGAGTGGAATTAGAGAGCACAGGTTTAGGGGTGTCCTAGGTGCAAACTACTAAAACTTGCCAACAGTAGGGATAGCGCCTGGGTGAGTTGACATAATGATGAGGGAAGGTGGTGGCTGGATGGCTACTTTCCGGTGAGTTTTAAATCTAACCCAATTTTCATAAAATTAGTAAAAACACCAAATCAATGCCAAAAATTAAAAAAAAAAAATTATTTTGGCATATTTTTATATGTACATTTTAAGAAAAATATCAGATTGTAAAATTTTTAAACAAGTGTATGACTTCCTTAAGAAATCACATAAAATCGATCAATTTTTTAAATTATTTTAAATGACCCTATTGAGGTAGTTTTGGAACAAAACTATTTTTGGAATAACCCTATAGTAAATGTAAGAATTTCATGAAAAATCTTCTACCAAAAATTTTTCTATAATTCTTAAGGATTTTTATTTAATGAAAAATGCCCTTTTTCAGAGAAATTATGTAATTACCCTTGTAGAAAACAACATGCAACAATTTTGGAGTTTGATTATATGATACATCACTATGGAGAGTGATCTAGAGATGGTTGTATAGAATAGGATTTTAGATATGCACAAATCACTAGTTATAGTATATAGCATTAAGGTGAATGAGGATTTGAAAGTCTAGGTGATATGGTAATTATGAGTATAAAGAACCTGTTGTATTATCACGATTTATCATGCTTATGAACTGTAATAAGATGTTAGAACAAGTTTCTTTGCGCAAACATGTAAATTGAGTTTATTTAGAGGGTTAAACTGGTAAAAGGACATAATTCTTGGTTCTGATGGTCGATCGAAAGGACAGCTGGTAAAAAGATCTTAACTATAATCATATTGGAACTTCATTTGAAAAGCTATTTGGTAAAGAAAGCATTATTGTAATGACTTCAAAGACATGTGCAAAAAAATTGGCTAGAGAAAGGACTGTAATTATTAACCATTTCAGAGCCTTACTTAGGAAGTTATCTAGTGAATGAAGCATGGTTGCAACAATTTCAAAGACATATTTAGAGGGTTGGCTAATTTGGAAGGCTTAGGTGAAATCACTTTAGGGATAACTTTAGAAGATTTGATAATAAAAGGGACTTAACAGTACTTGAAGAACATTAGGCTAAACTTAAAAAAAGGGGAGGATGAATTGATTTTATAAGACAAAATGCAATTCTTTTTGAAATTTCCAATTAAATGCAATAACAAGAGTGATGATAAAACAATAATAAGTGTGAACATTAAAAGAGATAGGGATAAAGAAGATCAAGCTTGGATATAACATAAAGTTCGAGCCGCCCCCTAGTCTCCATAGATACACAATGCCTTTAATCGATGACTTTACACTACTTTATTAATTTCTCAATTTAAGCTCCAAGAGCTATACAAACATAAACTTGATTACACAAGTTGCACACTCACAACTCTTAACACAAATCACAATCTTTACTCACAACACAAAAACTCAATCTTAAGAATTATTGGTGTAGTGTTTTTAACTCTCAATAGTTTATAATTAATAGCTCATAAGCACTATACTTCAAATCTTTCTAAATATAAGCAAATTAGGATATAAGAGACAATGAGAATAATAAACAATGAGAGCACAAAGGAATGTTGGAATATTGCAATAAAAAAACAATTCTCTCTTGTCTATGATCGAGTTGTTGAGCATTTATATCATCTTATTCAATTCTTCCCATTGCAATGCATTAAATGCTCCAACGGCTAGTTAAAATAAGCTTACCAACATGTCAATACCTTACCCTTATCGGTAAATCGGTAAGCCAGTAACAAATTACACTACTGGCATGAACATCAGCAAGTGATCTGGTATGTCGGTTCCTTGATTAAAAGCAATTTCATCTCCTTATCTAGGTTACTTCACCATCAAGCTGGTAATGCTCCAGAGTCGTCAACTCGGTAGGTCAAATATCAGCTGAAAATACTTTTAATACATAAGAAACAAATACACTTTGTAATCTAACTTTAAGATCAAAAGATTAAATTTCTTGTAAAGATAATCGATATATTTAATCATTAAGAAAATTAATCGATCTTAATCAATTACCTCAATATAATCAAATGATACTTAGTTTAATCATTCACTTGTTTTATTCTCTTAAAAAACAACATGTTTAGATATATACTTTTTGTTTTATTCTCCTCAAAATCAACATGTTTAATTATATACATTTTGTTTTGTTCTCATCAAAATCAAATAATGACCCTAAGTTCAACAATACCCACATCATAGACTTGTTAAGAAGTATTTGGTAAGGAAAATGTGGTCGAAATGGCTTGGGGAACTCGATTCAAGGATTGATTGGTATGGAATACTTAGAGGAAATGACTTCGAAGGCTTGTTTAGAGAGTTGATTAAAACAAGAAGTATAACTAAGATAACATCAGAGACTTGGTCTAAAGGTCACTAATTTAAAGACACTCATTCAAAAACTTCATCAAAAGGTTTTGAGACCAAAACTTGGAATTAGGTAAGCTTTTAGAACCTTGTTCAAATACTTCAATAGCAAGTTAGAACTTAACATAAAGCCTACACCACTTGCTAAAGATAAGTCACAACCACACTTGAATTATTAAAATGAACTCATTTACTTTATGTTAGTGCAACTAAAGTGATTGTATTGAATGTTTAAGGATAAATTGAAGCAAATGAGACCAACCATTAAGACAGTTGGATGTCACATGTCTAGGTAAGTGGGATCAGCATTTCACTGCACTTTCAAGTATTATTTAAGAATACTTTGAGGCTTTAATATGTATCTTGCTTGTGATTATAAGTTAACGGCATATGCGTATGTAGCATGTGTCCTTGAATATTGTATTGTTGTTATAGAGTGCTAGATTGCGTATATCTGTTGCTTCATGATATTGCTTAGCTTAAATTGTCTGAAATTGCTTGATCACCCCTAAAGCCATCTAACTGAAACTCGGGTTAACTTCTAACCAAACGTGCATCGCAACCCATTAGGAGAATGACTAGGATTTTCGAGCCAAATACGAACCATTCAATGAGGATAGCAAAAATGGCATTTTCCCTATCCTCAATCGAACTAAGTGACAAGAGAGGAGGTCACGACAAGGTAAAGGATCATGGTTCAAGGTAAAGTCTTGGGCAAAGCATGTTATCCATTACATAAGCCCCGGTTTGCTTTCGATTTGTATGTGAGATGTCAAACTCTAACCCAAATTAGAGCGAGCACAATTTCTCTAATCTCACGATGAACTAAATAATGTCGTACAATAGCACTTGCTTGTACATGTATAGCATCTAACTAATTTTACTTGAAAACCTTAGTTGCTCTATGTTAGATATGTTCTACTATCTTTATCTCAGTTATTAAACAAGTTGTCACTCATTCCCCTATAATTGTTTCGCATGTTTCCAATAGATTTACCAGTACTACCTCAAGTCCTAAAAGATTAAAGAGCGAAGTTAAGGAGTGAGATTCAAAACTAATTGGCTAGATTTCTATTTTGTTGATCAACTTTACTAACCTTTAGGAAAATTAATAGAATCTTTTCAAGTGACCCTCCAATTTTCAACTAATGATATTTATTATATGCTCTATAAACCTGTAGATTTTAATAAAATTTTAGTAGTCGCTTTATCTTTTTGTATCAACGTATTTCTTGAAACTTTTTTATTAAATTCAAGATTTCGTTTTTCATATGATTTATAAAACTAGAATTCTCTTGGCTATTTAATCCATAAAGTTATTTTCAAAAGCTATTTTAAAAAGTTACATCACATTTTGCTATCAATCAAATACTAAGTTAGACGCTTCAAAGTAGTAGAGTAGCAAACACCTTATGTAAAATACACCTATATTAGCAAATAAGGTGGCTAACTTATAATATAGGTTCGTTTACACAGTAAAGCTATTACGACTCCCTGGTTTAGGGTGTGACAACTTGGAGAAATGTTGGCTAAGCTAATGGATGAATGAGCTAAGCTATCTACTAAGTATTTCTTAGGTTGGCATTCGGAGAACAATATTAGGCATGAAAGAGCTCGGCTCAAAAGCTACAACAGGTTGGCAGACAAGAGTAGCTTAGACTCTTTTGGTATAGGTTAGGAAAGGAGAATACACCTTACTAAGCTCTTGACTTCTCATGCTCGAGCTCGAGTCAGAAGGCCGGTAGCTTAATTCCTATCATTCCCTCCCGGTTGATTTGGATTTGGTATCAAATCCGATTAGTCTTCTTGATGTTCTTCGTTTGAGTAATACAGGATAAGGTCGGCAATGTTGAACATGTCAAATATTCCAAAATCTTCAAGTAGTTCCACTTGATAGGCATTATTGTTAATCTTTTGGAGTATCTTAAAGGGTCCTTTAGCTCCAGCAAATAACTTATTCTTTCTCCTCCTCAGGAATCTCTCCTTACTTAGATGTATCCATACAAAGTCATCGGGCTAAAATTGCCTCACCTTTGTTCTTCTTCCCTTTTCCTCCATCTTCTTGGTGACTCAACTGATCTGCTAGGCAACTTTCCAGTATATTTATTGGAAGGATTAAGCTCTGGTTCTTACTTTAGGGTCTTTTTGGTTAGATGAGGGCATTAGAAAGTGATCAAGAGGGAGATCGAGATTGAATTTGTAGACGACTTTGAATGGGGTATGCCTCATGGTGTCACATACTATTCTATTATAAGCAAATTCTACTACAAGTAAGTAGACATCCAAATCAGTTAAGTTCTTCCCCATTAGAGCTTAAAGCAATGAACCGAAAGTACAGTTGACGACCTTAATTTGGCTATTGGTCTAGGGGTGATAGTAAGTGCTAAAAAGTAGTTTGGTTCCCATCCAATGCTAGAGACTTCTCTAGAAATGGTTTAAGAGCTTTAGGTCCCGATCTGACACCACACTCCTTAACATTCCATGTAAGCAGACGATCTCCTGTAAAAAGAGAAAAGCAATAGCCGAAATATTATTAGTTTTAGTACAAAGTACAAAATGTACCTTCTTGCTAAATCTGGCTACAATAACCATCAAAGAAACTTTACCTCAAGTAGTTTGAGGTAAACCAAGGATAAAGTCCATACATAAATCAACCTACAGTTTGGTCAAGACAGGTAGAGGCATAGCTTTCCCTTGCTCAGCTTTGCACTTTGCCTTCTTGCAAATCGTACAACTTTCAACCACATGATGCCCATCACTAATGGGAATCAAGTTACTAGATCATTAACCCATAGTCGAGCTCAAGGACTAGAAGGCCTGGTACAGCGGATTCTCCTACTCCAACCGACTCCTATTGAGGCCAAGTATCTCCTTATCGACTCATTCTGCATGCCGAGCCATATGACTCCCTATTTCTTGTAAATAGTATATCGAGAGCCAATCTTCACTCTCACTCATGCCTAACCAATTACTTACTTGGCATCACCCTTATTGAGATGCTAAAAAAGCAAACTCAGCATGAACTCTATGAGTAGATGGTCATGCCATTCGGCCTGTTGAATGCCACTTTCATGTGATTGATAAACCACGTGTTAAGACATTTGATTGGAAAGAATGCTGACATGCCAAGTCATTGTGAACATCTCTGAGCCATTCTGGATATCCTCCGTGCCAAGAGATTATTCGATAATCTCAAGAAGTGTTGCTTTTGGCAGGAAAAAGTGGTATTCTTAGGCTATATAGTCATTACAAGAGACTTACGAATGGATGATGAGAAGATAGATTACCATTAATACACTTTTACTGTCTTTTCTTCTTTGCATAAACATTGCTTGTATCGAATTGTGTCGTAAGTCTTTGAAAGTTCCATTGGTGCGTCATATCCTTTGGAGCTATTCATAGGTTTTTGCTTACTTTTCATTCGTCATTCATCGTCCTTTTGTACATTCTCTATCACTTTCTTTTCTAACTTTCTGCAAGTTTAGACACATCTAGCGACCGGCCTTATTTGTTCTTAGTCACAGTTTGTATCATCAAAAAAAAAAAAAAAATCTATCTTCTGATACTGCTACAATTACAAGGGTATTTATACCCATAAGTTTAGGTAACTTACCCAAGAGGGAAAACACAAAAAGGGCATTTCTTAAGGAATTAATGTATAAGATATAAAGGGTAAAATGAATATTCAAGAAAAATAATCACTAGTGTAACGGATTCTGTATATGTGACAATGTTGTATTAGCGAGGCCGTTGGAAGATGCAAACAAAAAAAGTACGGTTAGCTTACCTATCCAAAAATGGGTAACTTAGTCAGTCTGGAGTCTCTCTTTCGGCATCTCGGTAAGAGTGATGCCAAGTAAGTAATTGGTCAGGCATGAGTGAGAGTGAGAATTGGCTGTTGTCTTGGCCTTCTAATTCTTAACACACTATCTGTGAGAAATAGGGAATCATACGATTCGGTATGTAGAACGAGTCGGTAAGGAGATACTCGGCTATGGTAAGAGTCTATTAGAGTAGGAGAATTCGTCGTGCTAGGCCTTCTAATCCTTAAGCTCAGTTGTAAGTCAATGGTCTAGTAGCTCGATTCCCATCATTCGTAAAATTCATTACACCAATGATTATTTTTCTTGAATATTCATTTTACCCTTTATATTTTGTACATTATTTCCTTAAAAAATGCCCTTTTTGTCTTTTCCCCTTTGGGTAAGTTGTCCTAACTTATGGATATAAATACCCTTGTAATTGTAGCTGCATCAAAAGATAGATTACCATTAATACACTTTGAGTGTTTTTCCTTCCTTGCGTAAATACTAATTGTTTACTCTCTACATCACTCTTATCCTAACCCTTGAGTAAGGTTAAGTGACAAGTAACCTTACCGGACCAATTTGTACGTCATATCAAATTGTACCGTAAGTCATCAAAAGTTCCATTGGCGTGTCATATTCTCTAAAGCTATTCGTAAGTTTTTGCTTACTTCTCATTTGTTGTTTTGTCCTTTCGCACATTCCCCATCACTTCCTTTTTGAGCTTTCTGCAAGAGTAAACCCATCCAACTACCGACCTTATCTATTCTTGGTCACAATTCGCATCATAACACACCTCATCTTAAGCCAAAAGAACCTCTCATTCAATAGCTCATAGGTGCTTCTTTCTCTAAGATGTCTAGAAAGTCCACCAGAATGAGCTTCTCTTACTAGTAATTCTCTTAAGGAACAAGTCAGCATACATAGCTTCCCTCCTTAGAATAGATATCCATCCTCTACATGATAATCATCTATCACTCTTCCTTCTCCATAGTATCCAAATATGGGACAAAAATGAGGGTCTTGAGGATATTAGTCCTTGATGCTTACAAATCTTAAAATTTAGGTATGTAGCTTAGTAAGAAGAATATGCGTTCTTGATAGGGCATTAGGATCCACATTGGCTTTGCCTTGTTTATATTTTACCACAAAATTGAATCCTTCCAGAAACTCAACCCATTAGGCTTGCCTCTTTAAAAGCTTGGTCTAACTCCTAAGGTATCTTAAGGAATCATGCTCAATATAAATGACAAACTTTCTTGGCAGAAGGTAATGTCGTCACATACACAAGGTTATCAAACTCACAATTTTACCTAAAATCACTACAAAGTCAATAAAATCAAAACATGAAATTGAAATATAGAAACGTAAATTCCTACAACCTATGTAAAATAGCTTAAAAATACTATAGATATACTTATAGTAATTATTCAAAACTTAAAATACATAATGGAAACAAAGAAATGAAGAAACCAATCTCTTTTTTCATAAAAAAAAATTCTTAATAATATATAATTTAACATGTATGGAAGAAGGACAAACAGAGTCAAAACTAAACTTTTTCCGTTTTTTTTTTTTTTGAAAAAAGTAACAAATTAAAGAGAATTAAACATTTCAATTCATTCTAAATTATTGATAATATAAACTGAAGTATATAGTTTTTCTTATAATCTTTACTATTGGAGTCAAAACCTAAATAAAGGTTATGAACATAAAATAAGGGACTAAGAGAGAAGAAAGTGGAAAAAAATGAAAATAGTATAAGGAAGATGATGTAATGCTCAAATAATTGATGGCTTATAAAAATTTAGTTGTATTTTTCATTTTTTAGCATATTTAACTCAGATATATTACTAACCTCACCAAAAAAAAAAAAAACTCAAATATACAAAATCAGTAAACTCAGTCAAAAACATAAGTTTGTACCGAATTTACATGTAAACTCAATTAAAAATATAAGCTTTTACATGAAAATGATTTTATACACAAGTTAACTTAAAAAAGTCTACTAAAATTGTAAACTCATATAATTACATAAGTACAATCATGATTTTAACAACTATGGCCGCACATAAAGGGCTTGGATTAGTGTAAGGAATTCTTTATCATATAAAGAGTAATTCAACTAGGGTACTCTTAACTTTTCACTATGATATGAAATTGGTCAACCTTCTTACATTACCATAGCTCCTATACCAACACTTGATGCATTATAATCAAGTTCAAACACCTTCTTGAAGTCAAGCAAAACCAATATAGGTATAAAGGTAAACCTCTCCTTCACCTCGGCAAAACTTCATTCTTCTCTTTCTCCCCACTTGAACTTGATATTCTCACCTCAGCAAAACTTGGTTCCTCTCTTTCTCCTCACTTGAACTCGATATTCTTCTTTGTTAATTCGATGAGGGGTGTAACAATGGTACTGAAACCTTTGATAAAGCTATGGTAAATTGAAGCTAACCCATGGAAGCTTCTCACCTCGACACATGTGGTTAGGATCGATCATTCAACAATAGCTCAAATCTTCTTAATGTCAATACATAAGCCTCCCCCACTCACAACATATCTAAGGAAGACCACTTCTTCCTGATCTAAACAACATTTCTTTAAGTTTCCAAAGAGCCTTTCGACTTAAAGTACATCAAACACGGCTCAGAGATAAGTGGCATGACTCGATAGGTCGGCATTGTACATAAGGATGTCATCAAAGTAAAACATAACACACTTTCCAATTAGATCTTTTAGCATATGATTCATCAACCTCATGAAAGTGTTCAAGGCATTTGATAAGCTAAAGGGCATCACCATCCATTCATATAGACCATGTCAAGTCTTAAAGTCAATTTTCCATTCATCTCCTTACCTCATATGAATCTAATGATGACTAGACTTCAGGTCGATCTCATTGAAGATTCCAACTCTATTCAGTTTGTCAAGCATGTCATCCAATCTTGGGATAAGGTATCTATACTTGATCGTTATCTTGTTCACAACTCTACTATTCACATACATACACTAAGTACCATCCTTCTTTAGCACAAGTAATACAAGTACAGAACAAAGGCTAAGACTCTCTCTCATGTATCCTTTCTCCAATAGTTCATTAACTTGTTTTTAGAGCTCAACAGCTTGCTCAGAATTCATTCAATAAGTAGGCTTGTATGGTAGAGCGACATTAGGTACTAAGTCAATGCAGTGTTCAGTCCTTCGAAAAGGGAATAGTCCTTAAGGCAACTACTTAGGAAACAAGTTAGCATACTCTTTCAACAGTTCTCTGACCTCTCTAGGTAGCATAGCTTACTCCTTAAACTCCTATAGTCTTCTAATCAATAAAAAGGTTGGCATATTGGATTTAATGGCCTCTCAAAGCTCGAATCAACTTAGTACCAATGTCTTCTTGGATCCTTGGGCTAATTTGGCATGTAACTTACTTACTTAACTCAAGGTTAGAAGGTTTAAGGTGATCTTCTTCCCATCCTTTTCAAATGTATAGGTGCTTCTGAACCCATCACAAATGACCCTTTAATCAAATAACCGAGATCGACCTAATAACACATGGGACGTACGCATAGGCAGTACATCATAGAGAATTTCATCATAGTAGTTCCCAATGGAGATTAGCACCAGGATTTGTTGAGTAACATGCAACGTTCCCTTCTCATATAGCCAATGTAGCTTATATGGCCTTGGATATGATAAGGTTAGTAACTTAAGCTTTCAAACCAGATCGGTAGATGCTCCATTAGTACAACTCCCATTGTTCACCTTATAGGTAATATAAAATAACTTCTTTCATTGCTCCTCCTTAGCAAATGGTACAATGCTTAAGGCTTGTCAAATAACTAAAGTAAGCTTGTCTAAGTCGTTAGCAAACATGTTTTCTTCTATAAGCTCTTCGCCATACACCTCAGCTTGTTCTTCTAGTTCAAGCCCCTCGTCACTACTATCTACCTCAATGGTAGGGACTTCACCTTTGATAACCATAGTATATCGGTTGGGGTACTGGTTAACCGTATGATCAAAACCCTAGCACTTGAAGCACCAACTTGTCTTTTATCCTGATCCTTGATCTTTCTCATAGGGCCACTTTAGCATCTCTTGGTCAATAGTATGGTTCTTCTACTCAGACATGACTTCAATCCTCCTACTAGGCTCAATACTATATTGAGCTTAGTTGCCAATATGGGCAGGTTAACTCAGTTGAGGTCTAATTATCCTATTCCTTCTTTGTCTCTCCATTCACTAATCAATCTTTATAGCCTCATCCAAAGTGATAAACTGTTGAAATTCCACTACATCCTGGATATCTATCCTCAATCCAGTTAAAAATCTAGATTCTATTTGGGCTGAAGGCTCATTAACCTCACACCTAATCATAAGTACCTAAAACTCTTGCACATGCTCATCAATAGTGTAGTTTCCTTACCTTAGTTCTTAGAGCCGAGCAAAAGTATCTTGCAAGTAAGTGTTGAGCACAAATATGGCTCTAAGCACCCTCTTCACTTCAAGCTAAGTACTAATTTCTCTATACCCATCTCGTCTTCTCATGGTTTAAAAGTTTCTCCACCACATTGCAGCATAACAAAAAAATTCTATAGCAATAGTTTGTACCTTATCATAGTCCTCATATTAGTAGTATTTGAAAACTCGCTTTACTTTTTCCTCTTAGTTTAGATAATCATCAACATTTCTAAAGTCATTGAAGCTCGGGACTTAAAGTTTTATATGATCGATAGCTCTTAATGCACGAGCTTTATCCTTTACTTCATAATACTTTTCTCTTTCCTCCTCATCTACCTTACCTAAGTCTATTCTTCTTCAAACATGTCATTCTCCTCCTTCGACTCCTCCACCTTGGTCTTACCGAGCTGGGTACTACCTATGCATAGGTTTGGCATCTTATGGAACACCTCCAACTTCAAGAGCAGCTTAGGGAGTATTATGAATGACTTCAATAGGTTAAGAAGCCAATGCATGTACAGCTCAAGTCAAATCTGCTATCAAGTTGGCCATTTCATCGAATCACTCGTCAAAGCTTTTAGGGGTGTTTTATCGATCATGGTGAACAACACTGCTATTGTCATCTCCAATACAAGCATTAACACTAGAGTCAATCATTCGACACTCAATCTCGTGTTCTCTACAATAAGTAATACTTGTATCACCTTGAAACAATACACAAGCACTTTCAATCTATCAACCTACTAATCTACATAGAAACTAAACCTAAAATTCAACTAAGTCTTACTATAAAAATCCAACACCACTGCTAACTTCGTTGGACTTAACACAGAAATATGTAACTACTACTTGCTCTATTTTTCACAACTTGAAACAAAATATAACAGAGTATTGTACAACAACCACCATAATAAAGCAAAACCACCACTTCCAGTTCTCACTCAAACACTAACAATTAACTTGCACATAACCTCAACATCTACTTCACTACTCAACGCACTCAAAAATAAATGGTAATCACCACGATAGAACACTAAGACAATACAACAATGACTTACTTAACGAGAACCTCTACTCTAATACCAAGATAATACACCACGCCAAGGACAAATGAGGATGGTCATATCTAAAGGATGGGTCTAAGCTCTTAGAAAGCTTGAAATGAAGGGGTGAAATGCACAAGAACAAGCAAAACCCATGATCAACTCTAAGGATATGATGCTTTGAAGAACCACCAAGGACTCTTGAACTAGCTTGATATGACATACAAGTAGTTCAAAAAGGGTACTCGCCACCTAGCTTTGCTCAAGAGTTAGGATAAGAGTGAGTAAGCAAGCAAGCAAGAAAATGCCTATAAAGAGAAAACTTAGTATATTCAATAATGTCAAGATGACCTTATGCCTACATAATATAAGCATAGTTGTTAAAATCACGACTCTACCTATGCATTTCTACGAGTTTACGATTTTGAGATGCTCTTTCAAGTTAACTCATGTATAAAATCTTTTTTATGTAGAAACTTACATTTTTAATCAAGTTTACATATAAATTTGGTAGAAACTTACATTATTAATCGAGTTTACCAATTCTATATATCTAAGTTGAATGGGGCTAAAACTAAGAAAACACAACTAAGTTTTTACAAGCTATCGACTATTAGGATATTACATCATCTTTCTAATCCTTTTTTTTTTTCCTTCTTTCTGTTCCTCTTAGTCCCTTATTTTATGTTCATAGCTTTCATCTAGGTTTTAGTTCTAATAGCAAAGATTACAAGAAAAACTATATGCTTTAGTTTATACCATCAATAATTTAAAATAAATTGAAATATTTGGTTCTTTTTAATTCATTACTTTTTTTAAAGAAAATAATGGAAAAAGTTTAGTTTTGAATTTGTTTGTCTTTCTTCCATACTTATTAAATTATATATTATTAAAGATTTTTTATGAAAAAAGAACTTAATTTCTTCATTTCTATTATGTATTTCAAGTTTTAAATAATTACTATGTTCAAAGCTATTTTACATAAGTTATAGAAATTTATGTTTCTATATTTTGATTTTATGTTTCAATTCTACTTACCAAATCTCTAGCGATTTTAAGTAGAATCGCGAGTTTGACAATCTTGAATACAAGAGTATTTATACCTAAAAATCTAAGGCAACTTGCCAAAAATAGAAAAAGACCAAAAGGGGATTATCTTAAATAAGCATTGTGCAAGAAATGTAAAAGGGTACAAAAGGGAAATCAATGAATAGAAGATTCGTATGGAAAATTCTTTTACGTAAGGGGTCTAGACATATGCCTAGCAAACATTGGTAGACTTTTGGTAGAAATATACAATCTAGTATGGTCAGGCTAATTGATGGCAAGCTAACTTGCAAGACCTTCTAAAGTAGGTTCAGCTTAGACATTATCAAGGCAACTTAGAGAAATGTTAGCTGAGTGATGGATGATCAAGTCGAGCTATCTACTAAGTATTCCTTAAGTTGGCATTCAAATAGCAATATCAAGTACAAGAGAGCTCGACTTGAAAGTAACAGCAAGTCTATAGACAAGAGCAGCTCAAACTCTTCTTGTATAGGTTGAGAAAGGAGAATACGCGTTATTAGGCTCTCGAGGCTCAGATCAAAAGGTTGGTGGCTTGATTCCTATCACACCCCATAGTAACTTAGAACCACCCTATGCCCTATTAATTCCATATGGTATAGAATACCCTGTAGAGCTTATATTTTTTTTCTTTATTTTCCTTCAAAACTTTGTGTTGAACGGCTAATTAATATCCAAACTATAACTATATTATTGTTAGACCTGCTACTAATAATTTGTATAAGTTGCAACACGTACAATATAAAACTTTGGTTGGCAAAATAAAGAATATTACTACAATTAGATATGTTCAAACACTTGATTAGGTCATGCTTAAATTTCATTCATCTTTTCTTTTCAAATCATCAAAATAAATTCTTATCAAATGATAAGATTATTATACACAAAATACAAAAGCCTTATGTAAGTATTTCTAAGACAACATATTAAATGATAAGTTAATAATTAAGATATTAATAAGACCTTACTATATTAGAGTTAGTAAAAGAGGAATGATGAGGCGACAAGAAAAAAAAAAAAAGGATAGATAGTAAAAGAAGAAAGAGGTTTTTTGCTTAAAAAAGTAGAAAAAGGGAGAGAGAGACTAAATAGTAGACACAAGCAATCTTAGAGACTTTATTATTAGCTATATTTTTGTTGTTATTTTCTTTTTAAGACTGAAAAAGAAAAACAATGGTATTAATTTTTTAATATTATTCAATTATCATTACAATGTAGATATAAGGTATTATGAAACCAGTATTTTGTATATTTTAAAGTATAGGTTCTAGGGTGGGAATGGATATCTTAACTTCATACTCGTACACTATTTTGTAGGAGTAATTTTCGAAAAATTACTATTTAGAACCTACCCTATGATCCTTATTACCTATGTAAAACCTACTTAGTAGAATAGGATCTGAGTAGATATCTTATATAATATGATTACCCGCTCACTCTTAATTCTAAGCCAAATGATTATGATGGATTCATAAGATAAAAAAGCTTTAGGACTATACCAAAATCAAAAGGTGAGTGAAGTAATTCAACCATTATGAACCAAACAATCAAAAGGCTGAATTGCGAGTTGCTATACAGGTCATATTTCTTGATAGGAATGCTTATCAATTGCATAAAATATGACTTAACCTTTTGATCTTTCTAATTTGTGATTTACCTTATTAAGCTAAGCAAAACACATTGAGATGCCATATAATTTCATCTTGGAGATGTGATAGGCAACATGAAAAATTGTACCAAACTTAAAGCCTAAACATTTGAGACAATACCATGTATCTTTGTTGCTTTAATTGGTGAATAACAAACCAATGAAAATTGTTGAACGTATTGACAATTGTAACACTAGCTAATATCACTAGTTTATTCTTCAACAATTAAAGCAACAAAGACATGTATTGTCTTAAATGTTTTGCCTTTAAGTTCGGTACAATTCTTTATGTCACCTACCACAACTCTTTCAGTTCATATTTTTTGGAAATGACCTTCGATTTATGAGTAATAACACTATCTAAAAATGGATCCTTTAAACTTACTTTTTTTTAATAAAGTTCTCTAAAATTACAAATCAATTATTATTCTTGTCTAGATTTTTTAAGTATCATATGATGTGACATCATTGTGACGTCATCTTTTTTAAAAAATCTACACAACAACAATTATGGATTTGTAACTTTAGGAACTTTAAATGATCTAAATCCACTCTATCCCATATCATCAAAATACTATTTTCTCACAATGATGGACCATATGGGTGCCTCCATTGTAACTTTTCAAGTAAATGGAGTAAGTGAAGAAATAAGGGCAAATTGCATAACCATCTTGAAAATTTTAAAAATTTGATAGACTTGCAAATTTTTTAGAAGTTCACATTTACTAGATGAATCTTATCACTAAGCCAGTCGTTATTGGTTATTAGTTTGATTATGCGATGGTTAAAATATGTGTTGACGAATGTGATTCTGAAGCTAAACTTGAGAAGGCATTGTAAAATTTCTAGCAAGGAAATAACATAACCTTATGCTAGGTAATAGATGGCTATAACATATAGGCTTCTCATCTTACTCAACAAACTATAGTTACTTACTAAAATGAAGAGAAGAGAGAGAGATAAAGGGGAGGAGGGGGGCAAGAGAAAATAAAAGGCAAAAAATCAAGAAAATTTTTCGTTTTCATTTTTTGTTTTTCTTTTTTTTTTCTCTTTCTTTAATTTCTTTTTCTTTTCTTTTTTTTTTATGTTTTACCCTTTTTATTATTTTTAACTTTAGTTAATTTAATTAAATAAATATATGGATAAATAGCCATATGTTTACCCACATTAGCTTATTTTATATATGGTAGCCTAATCAACAAAACAAAAAGGGGTCTACACTTGTTTCAAGGGTAGTAAATGGTATAGCTACCAGTGTAACCAATGTACAATGACTGTCTACAATGGCATCTCATACCACCATTGTGACCCAATTGCCGATATCTTTCAAAAGATGAACCCGTATCACTATAGTTAGCAATTCATAATCCACTTACAGGTACATAGTAGTTTATGACCTAATCTAAGCATCGCATGTTGTCACGCCCCGAAGCAGTAGAGTCGTAACAGCTCCGCCGTGTAAACTACCCTAAGATAGAAGTTGGCCTCACAACCGCTATCCTAGACCTGATCTACACAAGGCGTCCACAACTAACCCGCTTTGAAGTAGACAATTTGTAATTTAAATAAATCATTTACCTATAAAAGTGAGGAATTATATATATATGTTATCATTCAATTATTGCAGTTAAAGTTTACAACATTTCTCTATAGTATATTCCCTAGTTATTACATTACTCGGAAATGAAAAATAATTCTAAAATAAAAACTTAGACCTTAAAATATGTGTTTATTCTTCAATGTTTTTCCTCACTCCCCAGGATCCAGCAGTTGCTAGCTTCGGAGTAATTGGTTGCCGCTTCTTAGCCAGCACCTGCACGATGTTTATAGGGATGTGAGCAACCACAGCTCAGTAAGTTAGGACGGAGGACTTAAAACTATACCATACACACAACAAGGTTTTCAATCACTTATTAGTTGCAATGCATGTGCAAGCAAATGCCATCGCACGACGTTGTCCGGCCCGTCGTGAGATTAGAGAAATTGCACCCACTCTAATCCGGGTTGAGGAGTTACCGTTAATGCAACAGCTCACGACCAAACCCAGGCTTGTGTAATGGAGACCTTGCTCCTCCCGCGACTACCTTCGAACCACTGTCTTCATCCCCGCCGCGACCTCCTCTCCTGTCACTTGTTCGACTGAGGATGAAGAAGGGACCATTTTGCAATCCTGTGCTATCCCTTCCGAAGGGGTCGGTATTTGGCCGGAGAGTCCTAAATCCCCTAACGGGTTGCCATGCATGTTCGATTATGATTATTGGTCGTACATTTGATTAAGTCCAATTTAGAGCGATCAATCATTACATACAATTCATACAACATGTGCTAAAGCAGCAAACAGAATCATAGCATCACCCATAATCAAGCACATACACGCATTCAACTATCTAACAAGCACAACCAAGCATAATCTTAAGCCTCCAAAATACAGCATCGTATTAATCCCAACTTACCTCGACTCCTCGCTCGCTCACTCGAGGTCCGATTTGCTCAGGCCATCGCCGATTATCCCTATAACACGAACGTGGTTTCAGCTTTTCATATAACTATTATAGATTCGTTTTATCCTATAATGCTTATTGTTAGGTTTTGTTTACGGTCTAATGTGCCTAATTATCTAGGTATTAAGTCTTTTATAATTATTCCAGGTTTAGGTTTAGGTTTAGGTTCGGTTTTCGCATCGATTTCTGAACCAGGTTTTTAGTTCGATTTTTAAGTAATGTTTTAGATTCCAACCCTAAAAATCCGTTTCAACCTATAATGTGAAATTAATCACATTACTTCTCGATCTCCTATATACCATTATTACCCCTAGTCAGTATTTTATTCCATCCGGTACACTTAAATCCCTATTTGTGTACCGAATTTACTCCTAATGTGAGAAATTTTTACATTTTTCATATAATTACATAAATTCAAGTTTCTTATCAGATTTATTATATATTCCTATTATTTATATAATATCAATTTTTATCCTAATATTTTCTATTTATTATATTTTCAAAAATTACACATTATGCATTATTACATATTATGCACATAATGCATTTCTAATATTTCTATTACCCTAATTACCATCTCTAACATAATTTATCACTTCAAAATGTCTAAATTCATCCTAGATCAGGTTTTACAACTAATTATTCTAATTTACAAAATTAACTCATAATTTACTATGTTTTTCTATTGCTAATTTACTATATAATTAACCTAATAATTACATCTAACACCCTAAATGCTATAAGTATCATACTCCATCAGATCTTAACATCCTAAAACATGTAATTATTCACTAAATCAGAAATTAATCATTTAATTACATAATTAACCCTAAATTACCCATTTTATGCCTCTTTTTAGAGCCTAAAAATTATCTAAAAATTTCGAAAATTAATTTTTGAAAAAGGGCTTCATAGCACTGTTCTATGTCACATGAGCATCCTACAGAAAAATTTTTAGCCCCAAACTACATCCCTAAGCCTATTTAATTTCCGGTTTAATCATGCTCGGTTTTGAACAATTTGTTAAGGACCCTATATTTCCAGACATAATTAAACTAAATCAAAATTTTTCCCTAAATCTACATACGATAAAACCTCAGAATAACAAGTTTCATAATTTTCTGGGCAAAATAACTAATTTTACAAAATTATACAAGAATCGGGCTGGAATTTGGACTCACCGGTTCAGGTGGCTCCGGCCACCGCGGGCCGCCGTGGCCTTGTCGGCCGGCCTGGGCGCTGCCACCACCGTGTGGTGGTGGTGGCCGTCCACTCCCAGCTCCTCGTTTGGTGTGGGTTCCCTTTAAAACCCTTAACTGCACAGTTTTTCTTATTTTTTTTATTTTCTGGATTTTCTCTCAAATTTTCGACTCTCCCTAATTTTCTCTGATTTCTAACTGTCCAAATGAGTTCCTGGATTTTTCCTGCTATTTATAGGGTTTTAGGGGATTTATTGTGCATTAATTTGGACAAGACAAGTGCTTTATCCCTAAATTTTTGGTTTTTATGTTGTCCTAATTTAATTGGTTGAATTTTATTTTTCAGATTCTGACTTGCCACGACCAACCTTGCATCATTCCACACCCTTCTGATTTTTTTCTGATTTTTCCACAATTATTTTATAATTTTCTTTAATTATTTGCTTAGTTTTCGGCCAATTTTAGTAATTATGCGTATTTTTATCTACACGTAAATACATGTAGGGTACACATGAACATTCCTAAATATTATTTTGGTCATTCTAAAATTTTTAGTATACATATAATCTATCTCTACTAATTTATTAGTTATTATATTACACTTTTTGCCTTTTTGGTAATTAGCAGTTATTATGCTTAAAATTTGAAAATTTTATAGTCTCCTATTTTACTACTTATTTTCTTAAATTTAAGTTTACAGGGTCATTTTTATTGGTATCTTGTTAAATAATTTATAATTTGGATTTGATCGGATCTTTTAACCGATCGCCCTAAACCTTGGGTTCTAAGTTCAATCCTACGGTTACTTGGCTGAACTTTGGGGCTTACACATGTAATACTCCATGTGAATTGAATATGAATGGAATCCTACATAGATTATGTAAGATGTTAAGTAGTGATATATAAGGCTAAATAATAAATAATATGTCGACATTAGTTAGAAATTTTTATACTAAATAATTGAAATAGGTCCATTAGTATTTGTTAACTTGGTTGTTAACTACTTTTGTTGCAAACCATGACTAAGAATAAACAAGGCCGGTTACTAGATAAGTCCAAGCTTGTAGAAAGCTTGAAAGAAATAATGGGGAATGGCGTGAAAAAGGACGAATGCAGATGAAAAGTAAGCAAACCCATAAACAGCTCCAATGGATATGACACACTAATAGAAATTCTAAGGACTCACGATACAATTCGATATAATGCACGAATCAATCCAGTGAGTTTACTCGCCACCTAACCTTGCTCAAAGGTTATGATAAGAGTTAAACCAAAAGTAAACGGGTAGTGTTTATGCAAAGAAGGAAAAATATTCAAATGTATCAAGGATAATATGTCTGCTCTTCTATAGTTATAAGTACAAGGGTATTTATACCTATAATTTAAGGCAACTTGCCAAAAGGGGAAAAGACAAAAAGGGTATGTTCTAAGGAAGTAATGTACAAGATACAAAAGAGTAAAAATGAATATACAAAGAAAGCAATCATTGGTGCAACAAATTCTATACATGATACTGTACACGTAGTGATGCTGTTGGAAGATGTGAACAAAAAGTATGGACAACTTACTTGTTCGAATAGGGGTAGCTTGGTCAGTCCAAACTCTTTCCTCAGAATCTTAGTAGGGGTGTAGCCGAGTAAGTGATTGGCTAGGTGTGTGTATGAATGAAGATAAAATGTTATCTCGACTTTCCGTTTTTCGACACACAACATGCGAGAAATAAGCAGTCACTCGGCTCGACAAGCAAAATAGGTTGACAAGGAGATACTCAACCTTCGCATAAGTCGGTTGGAATAAAAGGATTCGTCTTACTAGTTTCTTTAGTCTTCAAGATCAGTTGCGAGTCAGTAGTCCAGTAATCTGATTCCTATCAACTTTTGCCTTAAGGCATTACAAATGATAAGAGCCAACCCTTCACTAGTAAGTATCCAGTATAGGGACCATTGAAAAAGGAGAAGATTCGAACACTGTTGTAAAATCTCATGACAACATCTTAAGTGTCTAAAAGGGATGGGGGAGATTGTGATGCCCCATTTTAATCAAATGTGAACGAAGGAAGTCCTACTAGATTTTGAGAGATGTTAACTAATGGTATATAAGGCGAAATAATGAATAACATGTCAATAATGTTTAAGAACTTTCGAGTTAAGTAGTTGAAATACGCCCGTTAGTATTTCTTGGGTTAATTATTGACCACTTTTGACTAAGAGCATTATAAATAAGACAATATAGTAACTAATACATGACCACCACTTCTAATAACCCAATAGTCTACATGTAAGTAAGCATAAACAGTAATCAAGTTTAGAGTTTTGATAATATTTAGGGTCAATACACTAACTAGATTACACATACAAGTAAAATACATTGGGAACCACATCCCAGTATCCTCTTATAACTTTCAAAGTAACTAAGCATGATTTTTACTTTTAGAATCAAATATATAAAAGCTTTTGAAAATCTCAATTAATCATAAAGGATCACATTCCTGGCTTTATTACTTATTTCATATCCTAAGATATTATCAACTCAAAAAGTATCAATAAAAACTCATTATAACTCATCTTAGATCTAAACTTCATTAAGATGTTGAACCAAGTTTGAACTGGGAACTTTTGGTTACCATTTCTTACTTTTGTAGGCTATGAAATTTAGTTGAAACTTTATGAATTTCAATCAATTGAAATTGCCCTCTATAGACTATGTCAGCCTAAACTCATTTTGGTCAACCTCAAAGGAATTCAGTTAGCTAAGTTAATAATTTGGTCACTCATTTCCTCAAATTCCTCTAAAATCAACCTTTACATTGAAATTTGACCCTTTATCTTTCTTAACCCAATGTTGGCTTAGTCACAACTTTTCAACTCCTACATATCATAATTTTAACATGCAAACCCTAATCTTAAGCATAACATTAGATCAATCATAACAACTCTACTAACAAAAGGATGAATTAATCGACATTTAGATTTACAAATTTTCTATTGATTTTGATCAAACTCTAATCTTTCCCTAAACTCTAAAATAAAGATCATACCTTAAAGGATTAAACATTTTAGTTAAAAAAAAAAAAGGAAAAAAGGAGGAAAAGAACAAAAATACAACATACCTTACATACATGACTTAAGATTCAAAGCCTAATATAAATCAAAACCATTATAACACACCCTCACCAAATTTCCATCAAATCAAAGAACAATCTCTAATTAGAAATCTTAATACAAAAATTGCAAGACTCCAACTATTAGCAACCACTTATAGAGTGTTATGTGGTCGCTTACTGACAAAAGAAAAGATGCATTACTCCAAGAGAGATAGACTAGCGTGGATTTATGGGATAATGTTAGGGTTTTCGGCTAGGGAAGAGAAAGAAAGAGAGAGATGTGAGGGAGGAAGGGGAAGAAAGGAGTGTAGCTACTTAGGTTAATAAAAAGAGAAGATCTAGAATTTGAATTGCTCCATACTTATAGAAAACTGCTGTGGTGATTTTTAACTTTTTTTCCCTTGCTTTTAATATGATTTTTACGGCATTTCATCAACTAAGATAGTTTTGCAAACTTAAACTTGCAAACCATCAATTTTACGACTTAATAGTGGTTCTTGTTTTAGTATCATCTATACGAATAGAGATGAAAGACTAATAATACTAAGGTAACTTGCTACAATTTTATTTGATAGCTTCACCTTTTACCTTTTATTCTGAAACTCCATCTATTAATACTTATTAATTTGAGTTTTATTTTTGACTTTTTGTTTGGATCCTCCACTTAATGAATATATATATATAACTCCCAGTATCAAGTGAGTTAATCATTCTTTTAAAGTTTTTCTAATGTAGATTTTTCTCTAGTTAAAAAAATACACTCTCGAAAAGATATTTTCCCTTGATGGGATGAAAAAGAATCATTAGTTGACATGGAGGACACATATTTTCTAATCATTTATAAAGGCCAAGGACTCATAGTATAAAGTTTTCATAGGACAAAAATGATGAAAGATTTGCTAATTGAAAAAACGAAGCTGTGAATGATTTAAATAGGAAAATAGGTTTGCCATTGTTTCTTTAATCAATCATTCTCCATCAGATGCTTCTTAGAATTAAGAAAGGTAAATTGTTACGACTGACAAAACCAACTTGTAGCTATATAGAAATAGCCGTCAGATTCAGGGTTTTGTCTGCACTAGCTGCTAATTGCCATGTAAGTGGCAGCTTAAAGTGGTCCCCCTTTTTTTCCTGTGGAGTTACATCAGATGGAAGAAATTAGGTGGCGAGGGTTTGACAGAAGGCCCAGCTTCTGATAAACACTGGATGCATTCACTTACAATCGTTTATTGATTCTTTGGAACTACTTTTTCCTCTTAATTTTTTTTTCTTAAATAAAAGATAAAAAAAAGTGGTTTGAAGAGAATTCTACGGAAAAGCAGTTCAATAAATGTTTTAATTTTATCAAGATGTTGTATTCTTGTCTATCAAAGCAAAATATATTTTCTTGATGGTGTCTGCTTTTTGGGACATGTTCTTTACACATGTTTAAACATTTATCATATTTTAGTATTAATTATGTTTAGACTTTACAATAGTGATCAAAGGCCATTGTGGCAATTAGTTGTTTTTATAATGGTAAGTGATAATAGGAGGTTCGGACAGCATCGATCCATCACAGGGTACTGAAAGTGATAAATACTTGCTATCCTGACTTGAGCATCTCCTATACCAATCACATGCAAAACTTTGATGGAATAAACTTTCATGTTAATTATGTACTACTTTTTTTTTTTTTTGTTTAGATGCATAAATATAATTGATAGAGACACATTTAAAATAAAAAGTTTGAGACAGTAAAAATTTATCCTTAAGAAGTCTGATAATAAACTATCATATGTAAATCTACTAGTAACAATCGAATATCAAACAAATATAAAGAATGATATATTAGCAAATATTGAAAAATATTTAAATTTAAAATTCTTTCCAAAAAATAAATACCTGTTAAATTGTTGCAAGTATTGATATAAGTTTTGAAAACTTAATTTAGCCACAACTTAACAATCTGTTCCACGCTGCCTTAGAATGACTTAGAAGGCCTTTTTTGTGATGCTATTTTTCATCTCTTTACATTATCTTATAATGATAATTATTTTGTTCATACATTATCTTCGCTTTACATTGGTTCTAAATAAAAACAAGAGACAACTTGCGAAAAGAAGTAAAAAACAAACGAAGTGACCCCTTTGAAGGGAATGGTTGAAAAAACCTTCGAATTGACAACATAAAGAAAAAGAATGGCATCGATGTAAAAGGGCGACTCATTATATCAACTGGACAGCTTAAGAATAGTAAAGAAATGAGAAAATTGATGAATGTAATTCAAAGCTTTAACCTATTAGATCTTTGTATTTATTAATTAATATTTTTCTCATTTATGCACTAAGATTTGGATTTTTTGGACAACATCTCGTATTATAGCTCAAGAAAAAAAGGTATTCAGATTTAATTTATCACATTTTACGATATCAATATTTATACTATCATATTATAGTGGCTTTGAAACGTGTTGAAATTTCAACTGAAATCATTTATATCTCTTAATTAAAAAGGTTTAAATTACTCTGAAAGGCTGAGATTTTGATTAAAATCCATCCATGTGCCTCTTAATTATATGGTTAGAAAGAGTGCAGAAGGGTTCAAAGTGACATAAGAAATATTTAAATTCCTCAACATTCCCATAAAAAGGTTAAACCTACTGGATTTGGTGCTGCATTTATCTTTATTGCTTAATAAAATTATCCGATGTTTTAATTTTGACAGTTAGAAATCCAGTGTATTAATATGGTTTTTATTATCATAAAAGTTATTGTAATTTAATTGTATAAGTGATAATCTTCCGTTCAAATTCTCCCTCTCTAAAATATAATGTAGTTCAACCCTCTCCCAACAAAAAAAAAAAAAAAAAAGACTTACTATGAAATCTGGATCATTTAAATATTAGTTTTAGTAGTTAGTATCCATCAAACTTTGAGTCAATATAAGTTAAAATTTCCTAATTACGATGGTTGCGTTATGGTGAGAGTAGTCATTTTATTCGTTGAACTTGAAAAATTGGGCAACTTGTCATATCCACTTTAAGAGTTCCGTCGGACTCATTAGTAGCGTCCAGTGGTCCAGCTTTAGGTATGGTTCGACATATCACGAACCCCTGACAAGGACATTTCAAGGATAGGAATTTAAATTTAGTCACTGAACTTCGGTTGCTATTTGTTTTTTTCTTTCATCTTTTTCTTTGTGAATGTTACATTTAATATCTAAATTTTATCTATTTTTATAATTAAATATTTATAATTTAAAAGTATCAATTTACTTCCTAAACTTTATTCATTTTTTCAATTAACTACCAAATTTCTCTTATTTTTACAATTAATTGCCTTAACTTTACATTTTTTTTTCACAATTAACTACTTACTCTAAGTAGTATAAATGGTTTCTAGGCGTGGTAAATTAGTAATTTTTTACTTAAGACGGTTAATTACAAAAATGAACAACGCTCAAGATTCACACCTTTTTTTCCCTTATTTTTTCTGTTTCTTTCCGTTTTCAAATATTAAAGTGAAATTGAAGTAATTTTACGAATTGAGAATAGTTTTACTTAATACAATGCATTTGCTAACTCTTCCAAGGCTTTACAAATTTTTGATTATTTTTACAAACTTACAATAAAATTATGAACATGAAGTAATTACAAAATACCTAGTGATTTATGAACAATTAAAATTGTAAAATTTCCCTAGTTTTGGTAACAAGTTCAATGTTATTAGTGTCTAAATGAAGTCACTTTTTATGAGTAGTTTTACGAACTTATGTGAATTTATTAACATTCAGTGGTTTACGCATGTTAGAGTTAAATTACAATACCATAAGTGAATTTACAAACTTTCAATCAGGGCATTTACTTATGTGAGTGGTTCATGTTCAACATAGTCAATGAGAGTGGAAATGATATGGTGGAGTGCTAATTGATAGAATGGAAAATCGATTAGACCATTGTAATTCACTTGATCATTGATAGTATTGAATGCCATAGGAAGTCTTACGCGGTATTAATTATTCCATGGCGCAACCATTACACAATATATTTGGTGTCATCCCACCAGCTGCAAAATGTATGTTCATCGATTATGTAATCGACTCCCAAACTCACTTTACGACATCTTTTACGTAAGATAAACGATAAGAACAAGTTAGAATATGATTTACAGCTTCCCTTATAGTGCAATGTGGTGGATGGCATGAATCACTTGTTATTTGGTATATGTTAAAAGCATAACTGCAATTAGAATCAATATTCCAACCAATTGATTCTCAATTGTATTGAATTTAGGTGTAGGAAATCCAATATTGTTAGAGTATATCAGTTTTGGTCTTTAGATTTTAATGTCTTTTTCGGTTTGTTTAGCTATTATAAGACTAATATAACTGGAGATAGCGTACCATTCCTTTGGAATGCGATCTTTATTTACCAATTACTTATACAATTTAGTATACTTTCCAATAGTTTTTACCTATAAATTAATTTTTATAAAATCGTGCAATTATAGTAATTTAGCAAGTAAGACTGGATCGAGTAGAGTCATCCTTTATGTGTGATCTCTTTTCTGTTTACTAATTTGTAGGGATCAAAATAAAGGAAAAAAATAAACTAGTTAAATCAACAAATAAGTGGTATTTATCTAAATGTCCCTCGTTTTAAGACATTTTGTTGGGGCATTTCACTTTCATGGAAGTAAAAGTAATCCATGCGCATTATACTCGGAGCGTTAAGCATCAACCTAAACGTAGAGGAGTGAACCAAATCAAGTGAAAGCCAAAGCCATATTTCTCCCATTTTAAAGTTGAGAAAAGATTGAAGCAAATGAGTACAAAGTCAATAAGTGAGGATGTTTTATCCAAGAAGTCAGGACATTTCCAATGAAGTTCGAATGGCTCCACTGAAAGGTTTGGACATTAGCCGGCAAAGAGCTTTAGGTTGCCTTGATAAAAGTCGGTCCGAACAAGTCCATTAAGAGATTCAAATAACCTCTTCTAAGATATGATAATTCAACCCAAATATTAATTTTGCTTATTCTATTTATTTTTACTTATTTCTCATTTTATCCTTTGTTGGGGTTTGTTAGGTTCAATAATATTTAAAGACCTTTATAAATTAAATTTTCACAAGTTTTTGAAATATTATGAAACTTCTTTTTCAAGAATAAATCTATAACTTGTTTTGATCAATCTTTCCATTGATTGTGGCGAAACAAGCGTTATTCAAGATCCTTGAGTCATAATAAATTCTTCATGGTGAGATTATGATATAAATTACGATTCATATCAACTTACATGCTAATCAATCTTATCTTGAGATTGCTTTAACTTAAGCACGCTTAATTTTGGAATTCCAATATATTCCAAACCGCTACACCAAAAAATATCCCGATAATTAGAATTTTGTCGCTTTTTATTTAACAGGTATTACGTTCTAATTCCTTTATAGAATTGACGTCCCCATTGTTTTTGTTACATAAGTTGAGTAATACTGCTAGGTAAGGACTCTATCCTTTTGGCTAGTAAACTACTCCGATACCATATGTAATAAACCAATTGAAACTCCTCCTACCGAGGTATTATTCTAAAATTGGCCTAGTCTAAGTATGTTTAACTTCAAAGTTTTAATGTATTTCAAATCACTATACTAAAAGGAATCTAAAATATTAGAGTATCGTTAAGAAGTAATAGTACTATTATTGATTGATGAACTGCAATAAATTGCACAACTAGTTGAGGATTGTTTATACGTGAAATTGTTTGGTGTGCATTATTTGTAAAAATTATGAAGAAATGTCGAAAGAGAGAAAATCAAAATCAAGGGATAATATATAGGAGAGTCATTGAACTATATAGAGGGAAAGATGTCGGAGAATAATACAACTCTAAGAGCTACCATGAAACAATTGGGTCTAAAAACTGTTGAATAATTTAAGCTATTCAATCCAAGAGCAAAAGGACCAAAGCCATTGCCGCTACTATTGATTTCAACACCTATCGTGGAAATTCGAGAAGCAATAGTAGAGGTGGTTGAGGTTAAACTTGAGAGATGTAAGCAATCCAATATTGTAAATGTTCCAAACAAAATGATTGTTGGGATTAAAGGTAAAATTATGATGTTTTGGAACCCGAATACCAGGCTAATGAAAATCTAGAAAATGTAGCTGAAATTGAGCACGCGGTGTTTGCAATTAAAACGAGAATTGTAGCGAAGACAACCACAAGGAAGCATTCATCAAGATTATCAAGCCTGATCCTGGTAATAAGAATAAGCCTGACACGATCTACACAAAGGAATCGACCTTTGATTCAACCAAGGAATTGCCTCTTCCATTTGTCATGAACGAAGTGCTTATGTCATTGTGAAACACTTCAGGCAAGTTTAATAGACAGAGTCCAATCCATAGTGAATAAGAGAAGACCCAGTTGCTATTGGATACCTATGTTTTGTTTCATTGGAGATGTGCAATTGAACTTCTTTCTTGCATTTTCTCATTCAATCCAAGAGGGCACAAGAGGATTTGTTGGTTCGAATCTTTATTAAGGGAGAGGGCATGATATGTGCATTATATTCCAAGCCTCAAGCATCAACCGAAATGTCAGGGAGTAGAGTAGATCGAGTTAAGGCTAAACCTGTATTTTTTCCATTCTATGACTGGGGAAAAACTAGAGTAGAGCCATGTGAAATTGAAAGCATTTCCAAAGAAGTTTGGAGAGTCTATCAAAAAGGTTCAAGAATGTTGAAATTAATTAAACTAAGTAATATTATATTTTTAGTAGTTGCTTAGGTAACATATTTTTATTAGTTATTAAAATATCTACGGTATGTTTTATCACTTGTTATTATTTTTATATTTTCATCTTCATCGAGGTGAATCTTATCTTCTATAAGGAGGATATCTCCATCTTCATCGAGAAGTAAATTTTCATACAGGGTGTATATCTCGACAAGTTCCAATTAGTCCATCCCGATTCAAGATACGTGAAGCAAATCCGAGAGATCCAGCTACGTATGAAGGAAATTCAAATCTTCGTTGCTGTGAACAAAATTTTACTGACATCAAGCCAATTCAAGATATTAATTTATCCGTTGTAGATCAAGTCTTGCCGTTGTCTTCGCGCTCAACCGTTGAAGCAAAATCAGTTCTTTTATTGTTGTCTTATCCAAAAATCCGTGAAGAGAAGTCCAGTCGTGAAGATTTTTTTTCCCTTGACAATTTATCCTCGACGGCCAGATGTGAAGCATTAATAAAAGGTTAGAATATTTTTGGAATGACTACCGATACACATCATACACAATTGCCATCACTAAAATTTGAATTGAAAATAATTTTCCTGAATAAAAAGTCAAGATGCAATTTTTCTTGAAGAGTGTTGGTGTTTGAGATATTGTAGAAAATGGTTTCAACAATTCAAAAAATCCTAAGACATTGTTAGATGTGCAACAACAAGATTTATTATGCAATCAACTCAAAAATGATCAGGCCACTTATTTTATTTTTCAATATATTGAACTTTCAATGTTTCAGAAAATTATCAATTCTAAGCCTTTAAAAGAGGCATGGAATACTCTGAATCAATCTTATCAAGGTACAAAACAAATTAAGAGAACTCGATTGTAGATACTGAGAAGAAAGTATGAATCATTTCAATAAGAAAAAATGAGAAGATTTTTAATTATTTCTTGCGCAAACAAAAACTTATCAATAATATGAGGGCAAACATGGCATTATCACAAATGTTCAAGTTATGGAGAAAATCCTTCATACCTTAACAAAGAGATTTGATGTTGTACCAATAGTTGAAGAAAAGACTAATCTCACTATTACAACCATTAATGATCTGCAAGCATCTTTAGATACTTATGAATTGCGATTGGATGAAAGGGTTATTAAAAAAAAATGAGCAAGCCCTAAAAGCTCGAGTAAATATTAAAAATGAAAAAGATGAGTCAATAAATCAACATAGCAGTCCTAATTAGAGGAAAGGCAGAAGTGGTAGGAATTTTCAATCTAATCATTGGCAAAGAGGCAAAGGTAAATCTAATTAAAATCATGATAATTTATCTATTCAATGTTACAAGTGCAAGAAGTATAGTCATAGGCAAGCTAAATGCAAAGCACATATTCAATGCTAAAACTGTTATGATGGCCATGTTAATAAAGATTGTTGTACCAAGACAAGGAATGATAAAAAAAAATTCATTCAAAAGTTATAGGGAATGGTGTAGATAATACAAAAACCTTATTAATTGCCAGTTAAGATAAGGTTATGGATGATAGCTAGTGATTGTTAGATACAAGATGCAACAATCATCTTAGTGGTAGAAAGAACTTATCTAATGATTTTGTTGACAATTTTTGTACTTCAGTAAAGCTTGGTGATGAACGTAGCATTCTAATAAGTGACAAAGGTAAAATTGGCATCATTTTGAAAGATGGGTCTCTAAACTATTTCCAGAAGTATTTTACTCCACTAATGTTAGTTAGGATCTCTTTAGTGTGGGACAATTAGTAGAGAAAAATTATGATTTACAGTTTAACAAATATGGCTATGCAATTGTTGATGTCAATAAACAAGTTATAACAAAGGTAAATATGTTTAAAAATCACTTATGTCCTTTGAAACTCAATCATGATGCATTTTCTCATCATGCCTCCACAATTATTGATGATAATTGGTTATGACACATGAGATTGGGCACTTAAATTTTAGTTGCCTCAACTTTTTTGCATGTAAACAAAGGGTGTCTGGCTTGTCTGTTATTAGTGTACCTAATAAAGTATGTGAGTCATGCAATTTAGGCAAGAACCATAGGCATGTCTTTCCCAAAAAGAAAGCTTGGAGAGTTGGTAAGCAACTTAAGCTTGTTCATTCAGATTTATGCTCTGTGGAGGTTCTTTCCATTAGTGGTAGTAAGTATTTTATTACTTTCATTGATAATTTTAGAAGGAAGATGGGTTTATTTTTGAAGCATGTAATACTTTGAATTACAACTTATGTTGAAAGTAGAGTACATATCAAGTTAAAATTTTGAAAACTAATAGGGGTACAAAATATACTATCCATGATGAATTTTTTGAAAAGCATGATACTTATCATCAATTAATTATCAGGTATACTCCTCAGCAAAATGGTCTGGCTAAGAAAAAGGGTAGAACTGTTATGGATATTAGGAGATACATGTTGCATAGTAAAAATTTGCCTAAGCAATTTTGCACAAAAGAAGTTGCATGTACTATTTATGTTTTGAATAGGTATCTTACCAAGAGTGTTCGTGATAAAAATCCACAAGAAGCTTGGAATGGTAGGAAGCCTAGCATTAGCCATCTCAAGGTGTTTGGTTATGTGGCTTATGCTCATGTACCTAATGAGTTGAGGGAGAAGGTTGGCAATAAAGTAGAAAAATGTATCTTTATTGGATACAATCATGAGACAAAAGGTTTCAAGTTTTACCTTCTGAAAATTAAAAAGGTGATTGTCAGTAGGGATGTCATTTTTTATGAAGAAAGTGCTTGAGATTAATCTAGTCAAGAAAAATTTTCACAACGAACTCCTATTATTAATGTTGCAAACAATGTTAATATACAACCTACGCTTGGAGAATCATCTAGTCAACTACGGAGACAAAGCAAGATGCCTTCTTATTTGGAGGATTATGTGATAAGTAATGTTAGCAACTCTTTTAATGATTATTCTGATGATATAGTGCATTATGTTGTCCTTTATCTTTTGAGGAAGTTGCTAGTAAGGATTACTAGGTAAAAGTAATGGATGATGAAATTCATTTTATTGAAAAACTTGGAAGCTTATTACACTTCCTAAGAATAAGAAATTAATTGGTGTTAAATGGGTGTACAAGACCAAGTACAAGTTTAATAGAGAGGTAGATCGTTTCAAAACACATTTGGTTGCAAAAAGTTACAAGCAAAAGTTAGGTATTGACTATTTTGAGGTTTTTGCTCCTGCTGCTAAACTTAATGCTATTAGAATGCTTATTTCACTTGCTACTCAAAATAGTTAGGATAATTTTTTCAAATGGATGTTAAATTTACATTTTTTAATGTACTTAAGGAGGAAGTGTATGTAGAACAACCTCCTGGCTATATAAAGAAGGGGGAGGGAGATAAGGTTTACAAATTGAGAAAGACCTTGTATGGCTTGAAGTGAGCTAGCACACCAAAATTAGTTCTTATTTTGTTGATCATAGGTTTTAGAGATGTTCATATGAACACACTTTATATGTTAAATCAAACTTACAAGGTGATATTATCATTGTGTGCTTATAATGTTAACAATTTAATTTTCAAATTCAAACTTGCTAGTGTAGTTTAGGGAGGCTATGAGTGCTTAGTTTGAAATGACAAATATGAGCTTGATGTCTTATTTCCTTGGTATTCAAGTAAAACAGACAGATTCTAGTATCTTTATTTCTAATAAAAAGTACATAAGTGATATATAGAAGATGTTTATGATGGATTCATGAAAACTAATCTTAACTTCAATTGAAGAGAGATTGAAACTAGCCAGAGATGGTAGTGGTCACTTGGTTTATGCAACTAATTATAAAGGTTGGTTAGAAGCTTATAGTATTTGACAGCTACCAGACCAGATATTATGTTTAGTGTTGTCATTGTTAGCTTATTTATAAAGGCTTCGCATCAATCTCATTAGCAAGCAACTAAATGTATCTTGAAATACATCAAAAGTACACTTAGTGGTGCAATTTTTTATTCTTGTACTAATAATGAAGAGTTTATTAGCTATACAACTACTAATTGAGCTATTGATGTAGACATGCGAATAAGTATTTCTGGTTTTGTTTTTCATCTTGAGACTGAAGTTTTTTCTTTGTCATATAAGAAACAACATATGGTAGCTCTCTCAATGATAGAGGCAAAATATATTACTATACCAAGATGTGCTACACAGGCAATTTGGTTAAGAAGATTGCCAAGTGAGTTACAACATCAACAAGATACACCTATCAAAATTTTTTATGACAAAGAATCTAGTATTTCATGGTCACAACAAGCATACTGACATCAAATACCATTACATTCATGACTTGGTGAAGCATAATGAAATTGTGATTGAATTTTGTTTCTCTAAAAAGCAAGTTGTAGATATCTTTATAAAGCCACTAAAAGCAAATGTGTTTTTGAAATTAAAGAAGATCCTTCGTATGGCAAAGTTTGAAGACTTGGTTTAAGGAAAGCAATGTTAGAATTAATTAAACCAAGTAATATCATATTTTTAGTAGTTACTTGAACGATATATTTTTATTGGTCATTAAAGTATCTTTGATATGCTATATCAGGCATTATTATTTCTATATTTTAGCTTAACTATAAAATGTCTTATTTTAGGGTATGGATATTAAAAAAGACAATTGAGAAACTCTAGATACCATAAGTATGGCTTTATTCTATTGAATGATTGATATGTTTGAGGGAAAATTACAATGAAGAGGTTCAACATTTTAGGGTAAATTCATATAAAAAATTAACATTTCAAAAAATTCAAATAAATGATCAAATTCATAATTATCAATTCATAAAATCATCTAAACCATTTTGTAAAATATCGATCCCTTATTTGAATTTTTAAAACGTTGATCACTTATTTGAACTACTTTGTGAAACGTTGATCACTTATTTGAACTTTTTGAAACGTTAATCTCTTATTTAAACTTACCCTCAAACATTGATCTCCTCTATTATCGTTCTTCCATATATTTGATTGAGTTAATTTTATTCCTACACATAACAAAAGCTCCAGGTTACTTTAGTAAGGATTGATTTGAAGTAATCCAATAAGAGATCTAAATGACTTCTTTTTAGATGTGCAGATTCAACTTAATCTTTTTTTTATTTATTTGATTTATTTTATCTTTTCTATTTCATAGGTTTCATTAGGTTAGATGGTACATAGACATCTAGAGTTGTATTTTTTATAAGTTTTCAAGATATCATGAAACCTCTTTTTATGAATAAAAATCTATGAGATGGATTTCACTTATGTTATTCATGTACTTCTTATTAATCTTTCTATAGCTTCTAGTTAACAAATGTTATGTAAGATTCTTACATTATATAAGATTCTCCATAATGTAATTATCACATAGGTCATAAGTCTTTGTTAATCAAATTTAGTTTGTTTCGTGGATTAATTAATTATAATACTAATCTATAACGTAATTCAGTGTTCTCTTTCTATCCTATATGTAAATTACTTAGAACTCATTTCATGGAATTGGGGGCACATTTATTAATAATAGTTGAACCTTTAAATTAATACAAAGACAAGTGGACATCATTTTATCGTGACTTCTTAAAAAAATCATAAGAGAAAATTTTGTATAACCTAAGGTTTTGTATCACAAATATATATATATATATATATATATATGTGAATATATGCTCCTTATTTTATTTGACAAACATTGTGATAATGATTTTTAGCAGTTGCAAGTACTAATGCATAAGGGGCAAGAGATGATTAAAGACAACTATAGCAATTGGAAGTGAGAAGGTATAAGATGAATAAGGTATAAGACTTTACTCATATTTTATATTATAAGTACAAATTCCAAAATTTGTTGAATCAAAACCTATCTTGTAATACTTCGAAATCACTCAAAAACCTATTTTATAAGTATAAGTTCCAAAATTTTTTTACTAAAACCTACCTTATAATGCCTTAGAACTACTCAGGAACTTATACCGTATGGAACTTGTAAATTTTTTCTTATATTTCAATAAACTTCAACTTCACACATTCTTTTTGTAGCAAATACTAGTTATATAATTTTTTTTACATCAAAAAATTACTTTTCAAACATTACATGGAATCTTATGTTAAACGACACCCTTTATTAGGAAAATAATTAATAGGTAAATACATGAGGATGTATGTACAAAAGAAAAGAAGATACGAGTTCTTTAAAGCTAATACAAATAGAAATAGTGTCCCTTAAAGTTTAAATTTACTATTTTTATGTTTCAATAATTAGCTTTAAGTTTCGGTTGATATTAGTTTAAGCTATTTCTTTTTTACATTAATATAATATTATTTTTATTCTTTTAATTTCCTTAATTAAAGAAAATACAAGATTTTTTTTCATTCATTAATATATATTATATTATCTACTAATTTTACAAGAAGGATATAGAATATCCTAGAAACTAGACCATATATACCTTAAAGTTAAGTTCTATGATTAAAGGCATTAGGGCATTACCCATTCCCTACTCTATATGTGTAGGTTCTAGAAAATAGCTGCTCAAAACTTATCATGTAATACTATCAACGTTCACTTGAAACCTACTGAGTTAAGTAGGGTATAAGTTAATACCTTATATAATAGGATTATTCGCTCATCCCTATTAAAAACTACTTTTTCTCAATAGTAATTAACAATTCCATAATATATAATTAAAAGTAAGAAAGACAATTTTTACTTTTATTTTCCATTTTCACTTTCCTTAATACGATTCACTACTGTTGCCATGTATTATTAGTATGATAATATTTAACTAGTCTAATATTTTTATTATAATAAAGGTCGAAAAAATTCCAAAAATTGTTTCCCACCAAACAAACAACCTGTAATTGCCGTCAATTCGATAAAATGAACCACTCGCACTCGGTAAATATTTAGGATACATTCGCTAAAAGACCCTTGATAATATAAACTTGCTATGTATTTTTTTCCTTTCCTTTTCTTTTTTCTTTTTAATGCAATCCTTCCCATCCCTTTCTTATCAAACATCCATAGTGTCAAATATTCATACACTAAAATGAATGAAGCGAGGAAAGTAAGCAGAGAGAGAATCAGATTCGGACATCAAGGAAGGAGAAGGGGAAAAAAAAAAATGAAGCCGTTTTATTAATTTTATTGATTCATTGAAGAAGTCAACAGACAGGTAGATTAAAGTCAGAATCAATGCCAACTGCTATCCGTTATCCATCATGGTGGAAGTGGAAGGGTATTTTCGGGTTTAAACGACAATGCTGGCATTGGCCAAATCAGCCAAAATTAATTAAGGCAAAGGCGACCAGATTGGAGAATATATGTAAGGTGACGTTTTATTTTTAAGAAATTGATTTACAGGCTTCTTAGTGCGATACATCATCAAATTTTTAGCATGGAGGTTAATTAAGAAAAAAAGTACACCTTTAGTTTTTAATATTTGTCTACATTTTTATGTTAACTCTAAACCTTTATTTATGTATTTTTTTTTCTTCAATTTAAGTTACTATATTTTCAAACAGTTAAAAAAAAATAAAACTTTCATAAAACTCGTTAAATTTTTCATCAATCTTGGTCATGTGTTATTTTATGATTGCCCTCGAGCATGTCTACTAAGGTGGTAAGGGTTTGCATAATTTTTTTCAATCCTTTTTCTTACATTTATTTATTTTTATAACTTTTTCTTATTTTTATTATTTTATATAAGTAAATTCATTCAGTATTATTTTTTATTATATTATGAAAATAAATATAATTAATATTATCATTTTATTGTGGACCAATTTGAAACTAATGCATGTCATGAATGAAAAAAATCTTAATAAATTTGACATAAATTCTACTTTCATAAGAGTTTAAAAATTGTGATTTTCTTATTGCATATAGTGTAGGGGTTCTCTTAAAAGTGCGATTTCAATTTCAACTTAATAATTTTTTCAAGAGGTGATTTTAATTTTATCACAATTTTTTTATCTTTTTAGATAGTGTTGAATGGCTGAAATTGTTGTTTGTTTCAGTTAAAATTGAAATCGATTCTTGAAAAACCCATTTTAAGGATTATTATGTCAGGATAGGTTTTTTTAGGATTTTTATTTTACTTTTTGTTTTTTTTTTTTCTTTTCCTGTCATTTGCTTATGCCAATTTCGATTTTAATGACATTACAGCATTTTGGGTTGGCTTGGTCAAGCTTTTTTATTTATATATCATTTCTACCTTTCCTACGCGTAATTAAATGTTTTTCTTTTTGGCCAGCGAGTAATTAAATGTTCGAATAGTGATTTTACCTGTATCTTCTATTGTCTAAATTAACTATAAAAAGTAAACAAAAAAAGATTGTAGGTAAATACCAATCATAATAGAGATGGTGATTTGGGAAGAAAAAGAAGATTGAGAAGTAGCAACTTGCATGTTTTTACAATAAACAGGCTTGGAAAAAAAGTTTCTCCACTATAAGAAAAAATATAAATTGTCTCTTCTTTTATAGGGATACATTTGTTTAATTTTAACTTCTTTTTTCTTTTAACTATCAAATGCCGAGGCAAACCAAGCCAACCTATTTCTTAGGTCATAATGTTGCTTTTAAGAATTTCCATGTATTATCCGGACAATTCTCCTTCATTTATAAAAATATTAAAATGGTCAAATTTATATTATTTTTTAATGAGTCACTTGGCTAAAATGAGGGTGGTCATAAACCGGTTAAGGGACCGTTTATTTTTTGATATAAAATAGATGGGAGAAAAAAAATATTATTTCTTGAAAATGAATAGTGCTGGTAATAGGCTAGAAATTAACATTCCATTGTTTACTTGTAAAAGTTTTTATTTTAAGGGAATACTTATTTTAGTATTTAATCTATCTCATTAATTGCCACATTAAGTTTAAAATATAACTAAAAATGCTAATATGCCCTTATAATTATTTATTGAGTGCATGATTGTCCCATTTTTTAACTTACTATTCGTTATAAAAGGAAATTAAGGAAAAAACAAAAACAAAAATAGAAACATCAACTTAAAAAAGGTAACTATTTCTCATACTGAATTATCAGAAAAGTTATCTAGAAGAAAACTTTTCAGATTTAAAATGAAATCAACTTACTTTATACTATTCCCTCTCTATTTACTATGATTGATAGATAGAGAATATCAAAGAGATCCAAGAAGTTTAGAGATTTCATAATGGGAAAAGCATATATTGCAAAACGAACAGTAGCAGTTGTAACAAGTAGCTAGTTTGTACTCAAATAATAGCAAATGCAGCATATCATAATTAAAAGTACCTGAATCATAATAGATCTATGTCCAACTAATAAATCTATATAAATACATATAAAAAGAAGATGACAATAATGAGAAAAATACAAGTTACAACCACTAAAATTGAGAGTTTTCCCCTCTTAGAGTCCCTCGAAGTGACCACTTTCTACACCTGCACAAGGCTAAGAACAAGATTAATATTTGTTCAAGGCTAATATAAACACAAAGAAGAGAGAAGATAGCAAGTTAGGGCTTCAAACTTATATTAGAAAAGTCTAGAAGTAGAGAGATAGAAAGTACCATCAATTTGTGACTAAAATAAAACCCTAAGTACTATTGTACTTAGATATTTGAGTCACAAGGTGGGTTGGGCCTTTGAAGTTAAGGCTTATCATTTGGTGCTCTTGTTTTCGTCTTGTTTGGTACATTTCTTTCACCATGAGTAACTCTACTTAGGTAGTAGTTCTAAATGAGAAGATTGAATCAATACAATCTAGCCAACAAAAGTTACAGAAGGATATGAATGATAAGTTTGAGTTGCTTTCTAAGCAATTACCTTAGTTGCATTCGATGATGACTGAGAAAACTTTGAATCAGAATACCACTGGCATTGTAGAGGGGAATCAAGGTATTTCATCATCTTTAAAGGTGGTGTCGTCTAATAATATTCTCAAAGGCATCAAGTTAGAGATTCCAAAATTTAATGGACAAGATCCCCATGGTTGGATTTTCAAAACTACTTAATTCTTTGAATTTCATCACATACCTAAAGTTCAACGTATGACCTTTGCGTCTTTTGCAAAGGAGGATAAGGCCTTGAACCAGTATCAATGGATGCATGAAAACAATCAAATGTAGTCTTGGACTCATTTCACTAAAGCCCTCCAATCAAGATTTAGTCTATTAGAATTTAAAGATGTACAAGGCCTATATTAGCTAAGATACCACAACGAAGGAATGTAATTGATTACCAAACATAGTTTGAAGAACTTTCTAATATGGTACATGGTTTATCTGATAGTTTTTGCATTAGTTGCTTTGTGTTAGGTCTTAAACCATATGTTAGGAAGGATGTTCAGATTACTCACCTAACTTCTATTTCAAAAGCTATTTGGTTAGCTAAAATGCATGAGGCGAAATATGTAGACTCTCAATTTACTTCCAAACCAACTTTATCATTTGTAAGGGCTAAATCTTATGCTTCTATTCAATTTTGTTAAGATTTTTACTGATAATAATGTGAAAACTTTCAACAAAACCCCTGAGGGTACTTTTAAACCTTCTTTACCAACAAAAAGTTTGTGTTACAATTGTGATAAGAAGTGTCATTGAGGGCATAAGTGCAAAGCTAAATTCTTGTTGCTATTATAAGAAGAAGATGAGGATAGTTTTAAGGGCTAAGAAGATCATGGCATTACCAATGAAGCTACCTCCTTACTGGGAGACTCAACAACTATTAGCTACCATGTACTATCAAGTGAGGCTATCCCTCAGATCCTTCATTTTAAAGGAAGCATTAAAAGGCTTGATGTTACAATTTTAGTGTATACGAGCAATACATACAATTTCATGCAAACCAGATTGGCTAAACATTTAACCATCACTATTTTTCCTTCTCCAAAATTCAATGTTATGATTAGGAATGGTCAGAAACTAGGTTATAATGTTAAATGTTCATATTTGCAAATGGTTCAAGGAATGATTTTTACAAATACATCCTATGTGCTTCCCATTCAAGGAGCTAGTATCGTACTTAGAGTACAATGGTTACAAGAGCTTAGCCGAGCTTAGCCTTATTACAATTGATTATGGTAAACTAACTATGACTTTTCAAAAAGAGGGTAATTAGGTGACATTGCATGGATTAAGGGTAGATAGTTCACAAATTTCATACCTACAGTTGAAAAAGTTGATTACGCAGAATGCAATTGCATCATATTTTCAGTTAAAGGCTCAAATAATGGAAAATACTTCAAAGAATACTACTAGCAATGCATTACTAGAAAACATATTGGGTAGATTTTCTCATCTTTTGGAGGCACCATCATCATTACCTCCATCAAGGGACATCTAACACTGTATTCGTTTGAAAGAAAGGAAGGGTCCTATCAATGTTAAGCCCTATAAGTATTTGCATTTTTAGAAGTAAGAAATCAAAAAGCAGGTGCACAACATGTTGCAATAAGAGATTATTCAACATAGGACAAGTCCTTTTTCCTCACCAATTTTACTAGTGAAGAAAAAAGATGGTAGTTGGCATTTTTGTATTGATTATAGGGCTCTCAATGAAGCTACAGCAAAGGATGAATTCCCTATTCCCACCATTGACGAACTATTGGATGAACTTCGATGTGCCACTTTATTTTCTAAGTTGGACCTTAGATCTAGTTATCATTAGGTTAGAACTTATCCTTCTAATGTGGAAAAGACAACATTTAGGACCTATGAGGGTCATCATAAATTCTTAGTGATGCCTTTTGGATTGAGTAATGCTCTTGCAACTTTCCAAGCTATTATGAATAGAATTTTCCAATCATACTTGAGGAAATTTGTCATCATATTCTTTGATGACATCCTCATCTATAGTACTACATTGGAGTTGCACATTGCACATTAACTACTATATTGTAGATATTGGTTGACAATACATTATTTCTTAAGAAGAGTAAATGTGCATTTAGGGTTCTTACTATTGAGTATTTAGGCCACATTGTAAATGAAGGGTGTATGTGACCAAAACCAAGCAAGGTGGACAATGTCCAAGCATGGCCTCAGCTATAAAATATTAAGCAATTATGAGCATTTTTAGGCCTATCTGGGTACTATAGACTATTTGTCAAAGGATATGCCATGGTAGCTACACCGTTAACTAATATGTTGCAGCATGACAAATTTTAGTAGACAAAGGAGGTTTTAGAAGTATTCAATAGACGTAAGCTTGCTTTAGTTAATTCTCCCATGCTTGCTTTGCTAGATTTTTCAAAGCAATTTATTATGGAAACAAATGCTTCTAGTTGTAAGGTAGGTGTTGTACTATTACAAGAAGGACACCCAATTTTGTATTTCAGTAAGAAGTTACCTAGACACCTGTTAAAGGCTTCAACATATGTACTGGAATTATATGCCATAGCTAAAGTACTAAAGAAATAGAGATAGTATCTCTTGGGTGCCCATTTTGTTATTAAGACAAACCACAAAAGCATTAAAGAGTTACTAACATAAGTTATTTTCATCCCTAAATAGCATAAGTATTTGACCAAAATTATTGAGGTATGACTATACAATTTTGTATGAGTCAGGATAGGAGAATGTAGTAGTGGGTTCTTTATCTAGATAGCATGATGCCTCATTTTTTGCTATTATAATGCCATGCTCTAATATTGTTGAACAGTTAAAATTTGAATACACTTGAATTCCAGCCTTTCAAAAGGTGATCAGGGATTTATCTAAAGGACTTCCCTTAAAGTGGCTAGTACAATGGCACAGTGGTCCTCTTTATTACCAACATCGCTTATTCTTGGTGCCCACTTCGCAATTGATACCTTAATTTCTTGTTGAATACCATTGCACTCCTTAATCCAGCCACTTTAGAGTTCTCAAGACATATAGGACATTGATGGTAGATTTTTATTGGGAAGGGATGAAATGTGATGTTGAACTTTTTGTTACTAGGTGTTTAGTTTGCCAATAGACTAAGCATATTTCTTGACATCCAATAGGGCTCTTACATCCTCTCCCTATTCCAAATCAGGTGTGGGAGGACATTTCATTGGATTTTGTTACATACTTACCTAAATCTCAAGGTTATATAGTCATGTTGGTTATAGTTGATAGGCTCTTTAAATATTGCCATTTAGGAGCCTTAGACACTCATTTTAATGCTACTAAGGTTGCTCATTTGTTTCTACACATGGTAGTTAAGCATCATGGATATGCAAGATTTATAGTATTGGAGACACTATTTTTTTTAGTAAATTTTGGAGAGAGTTGTTTTTTTTTAGTGGCACTAAGTTGAATAAGAGCAATGCCTAACATCCATATAGTGATGATAAAACTGAGGTTTTAAATAAAGTGATTTAGCAGTATTTGAAGGGTTTTGTGATGGATAGTTGAAGTTTTTACCATAGGCAAAATTGTCCTATAACACTTCTTTTCATCAATGTATTGGGTTTACTCCATTTAAAGCGGTTTATGGACATAAACCTTCAACCTTGGTTCATTATCTTAATAGTACTTCTTCAGTTGAAGCAATGGACACCAAATTGTCTATAAGGGAAGTGGTGTTAAAGGTGCTTAAAAACAATTTAGAAAAGGCCTAAAAGTGCATGAAGTTTTATGCAAATAAGTTGAGAACTAATGTGACGTTTGAGGAGGGGGACTTGGTGTTTGTAAAGCTTCAACCCTATAAATAGCTAAGTTTAGCACAGTAAGGACATCATAAGCTATCCAAGAAGTACTATGGTCCTTTTCCTATTACTAGACGAGTAGGAGATTGTGCGTATGAACTTCAATTACCCCCATACGCAAGGATTCACAATGTTTTTCATGCCTCCATACTCAAATTAGCTAAGGGTTCTCACATTGCCTCACTAGATCTACCACTAGATGCTTTGAACAACCATCCATTGGTCCGACCTTTAGCAATCTTGGCTACATAATACGTTTTTCAATAGGGACATTAGGTGCCTCTGATTTTGGTGTAGTGGTAAGGGTTGCCACTGGAGGATGCCTTATAGGAAGACTATCACTCATTTATCGAGTTATATTCTAACTTTAACCTTTCAAATAAGGTCATTTTTCAATACCTAAGGAAAGATGTTATGACTGATAGACAGAGAATATCAAAGAGACCCAAGTAATTTAGAGATTTCATAATGGGAAAAGCATAGATTGTAAAACGAACAGTAGTAGTTGTAGCAAGTAACTAGTTTGTACTCAAATAATAACATATATAACATAGCGTAACTAAAAGTATTGGAATCATAACAAATCTAAGTTTAACTATCAGATTTGTATAAACACGTATAAAAAGAAGATGATAGTAATGAGAAGAGCACAAGTTACAACCATTAAAATTGAGAGTTTTGCTCTCTTGGAGTTTCGGTTCGCTGGAAGTGACAACTTTCTACACCTAGACAAGGCCAAGAACAAAATTAGTATATATTCAAGACTAATATATGATACTAAATAAACACAAAGAAAAGAAAAGATAACAAGTTAGGGTTTCAGACTTACCTTAGAAATGCTTAGAAGTAGAGAAAGAGAAAGTATCATCAATTTGTAATCAAGATAAAACCCTAAGTACTGTTATACTTAGATATTTGAGTCATAAAGTGGGTTGGGCTTTTGAAGTTAAGGACTATCACTATTACTTCCAACCAAACAAGTTACAATTGTAGAAGCTATTTGTTAAGAGTTGGTCAAGAAAATTTGGAACCTAAATTTGTCTATCTTTGGAGGGTTGGGGTAGATATATATGTGTGATGTATAAATACCAATAAAATGTTGATATATATGACTTGTGTAAATTATGCATAGTAATTGATTTAGAAGTTGTTCTTTCTACTATAATTTGTGTTAACATTTTATTGGTATTTAGACATCACGTATACATAACACTTGTTGTGTAATACCTAATGAATCTTTTTTTCATAAGGGTAAGGAAGGTGACCAAGGGAATTTCCACCTACCTCATTAATACAACAACTTAAATATGTGAGTTCTTGATAGAATCGAGAAACTACTACTTTTCCGTCTTATACATTTACGGTTTATATTTCAATAAGATAAGATATTGTTAGCTAAGCATGTCAATCTTTTTATATCTTTTGAACGTGTAATGATTTTCATCTTAATTTCTCTCTTTCGGAGGACCGTGATTGAAAGCTTAGAAGCATTAGACCAAGAGCTTATAGAGTGAATTGCAACGTAAATTATATGACAAAATACAAGTAATCTTTTAAATTTTATTCTTATATATCTTATGAAGTTTGAAATATTGTAAATAAAATTTTTAAAATTCGATAAATTGATAAATAACTTTTAAATGTCGCGAATAATCTCCTAACTTTGACTTTGTTATGGAACGTCTCCTCAAACTTATCTAAGTACATTTTAACATTCTTAAATTTTGACCTACGTGTATTTTTTTAAACTAAAAGAGCAAACATCCATTATATTGCTAACTTATCAAAATTAAGCTGCTATTCAAAACATTTAAAATGGTTATTTGCAATTTTCAATAAATTATATATGCATGTCCTACATCTTCAATTCATAGTAGTGGTTTGAAAGTGCAAACTCAATTATCGTTCCTTTTTTTCCCCATTTTCAAGAAAAACCAAACTTCATTTGTTCCTTTATGAGTTATAGATATACATAAGCATAGGTCTCTAGTAGGCCCGTATCGACTTAAACCATCCATTCCTAATTCCCTAAATGGGGGTATCTAGACCTAAGCGGCGGTTCAAACCTGATAGGAATTAGGCTACCGGGCCTCTGACCTACAACCAAACCCGAAGATTAGAGGGACTGGCACATCGAATCCTTTTATTCCAATCGTCCCCTACCGAGGTTGAATACTTCCTTGCTAAGTCATTCTTCATGCCGAGCCATATGACTACCTATCTTTCTACAGTATGCCAAATTAAAGATTATTCACTAGCGCCCGAGTGATAGGAATCAAGTTACGAAACCTCTAACCCACAGCCGAGCCTAAAGATTAGAGGAGTTGGCATGATGAATTCTTATATTCCAACAAACCCTTGCCAAGGCTAAGTACTTACTTACCAACTCACCTTTAATGGCATGCCAAATGACCACCCTTTATTCTGTGTTATACCGAGTTGATGACTACTCTAATACCGAGCCAACCAATCACTCGACATCATCCTTATCGGGAAGCCAAGAGACAAAGAATCCAAACTAACTAAGCCATCCCTAAGCGAACAAGCCTACCAGTCTATACTTTTTGTCCGCATCCCCTAACAACCTTGCCAATTCAACATTGCCACGTGTATTGTATCGTATAAAGAATCTGTAGCTCCAATGATTAATTTCCTTATATATTCACTTTTACCTTCTTGTATCATGTGTATTTCTTCTTTAGGAAATATCCTTATTATTTTTTCCCTTTTAGGTAAGTTGCCCTAGCTCTCGAGTATAAATACCCATATACTTATAGTTGGAACAAATCGAATTACCTTCAATACACTTGAGTACTTTCTTCCTTGCATAAATGCTGCTTGTTTACTCTCGACATCACTCTTATCCTTTTCCTTAAGCAAGGTTAGGTGGCGAGTAACCTCACTGGATCAATTCATGCGTCATATCGAATTGTGCCGTTAGTCCTTGAAAGTTCCATTAGTACATCACATCCTCTGGAACTATTTGTGGGTTTTTGCTTACTGTTTCATTCTTCTTTGTCGAGCTTTCCTCATTAACCACTTTTCGAGCTTTCTACGAGCTTGGACCCAACCAGCGACCGACCTTATTTATTCTTGGTCACGGTTTACAACATCTTGATATCAGAGTGAAGGTTTTATGTGAGCTGTAGCTAGTTTTTCTTAAGTTCTGTTATACTCTGTTTTACGTGTGAGAAATAAAGTCAATTACTATGTTCATTTGACTAATGTGTTATTAGCTGTTTACCTTCTAAAGTGTTTGTTTGAATTTTGAATTTGTGAAAAAGAAAAATGACAAACCTAAGTATGAATGTGAGTGATGGTGATGACAGTGGAGTTGTCTACCATAGACGAAAATTTCAAAGAACTCCCAGAAGCACTGACGAGAGACTTGATGAAGTAGCTAACCTCTTGATAGATCTAACCCGAGCTATCCATGCTCTATCTTGCTGACCCACTAAAACTACGTAAAAACCTCTATAAGTTGCTCAACCTTTTAGAGGTTGAACTCAACTCGACCAATTCAAGGTGGAGGAGTTAGCGGACAAGTAAGGCAAAGGATAGACCTAAGAGAGCTTGATGAGGAGGAAGAAGAGTATTTTGAAGAGGAGCGTATATGAGTCCCCAGAGCATCCGACCATGTGAAGCTTCAAATTTCGAGTTTTAGTGGGTATAGAATGCTAACAAGTATTTGGATTAGGAAGAGAAGGTGGAGCATTTATTTGATTACTATCAATATGAAGATTATGAGAAAGTGAAAACTACTACTGTTGAATTTTCTAAATATGCCGCCATGTGGTGAAAGAATTTTTAGGCCATGAGAAGAAGAGAGAAGTACCAAGAGATTAACACTTGGCTCGAGATGAAAAGAGTACTCAGAAATAGATTCATGTCAGAAACGTATCTCCAAAATACTTTCACTCGGCTTGAGGAGCTAAGATAAAGAGGCTAAGCTATTGATGAGTAAGTTCAAGGATTCCAAATGCTTATGATAAGATGCGAAGTAAAGAAACCACCAGCCCGAATAGTCTCAAGGTTTATTACTGGATTAAGAAAATACATCCAAGACATTGTGGAGCTCCAACAATGTGACACAATGGATGAAGCTATTAAAATTGCCTAGCAAGTGGAGAGATAAAGAAGGAGTCGAATAACAACCAGAATGTCGACTAGCTAACCAAGACAGGTAAGTCACCGAGCTTAGTCTAGTATCAAACCAAGCAGAAGAGTTTATGTTAAAGCCGAGCAAAAAGGCCAACCTAAAGATATAGTGTCGACCCGAATGTATGAGAAGGGGCAAGGGTCTAGCAGGAAGACCAGCCAAATCAATTGCTTCGAGTATCAAGGGTTCAGACATATGGCTGCTCAATACCCGAACTGAAGGACAATAGTCATTAAGGAAGACATCCAGAAAGTAAAAGTAGAGAGTACAGATGAGGAACCTAAGAAAGAGGAGGTTCCTGCCGAGAAAGAAAATATCGAGAAAGAGCTGATTAAGGAGGACGTGTTTCCTAAGGACTTAGACTGGTTACTCATGGTTGTCCGAAGCGCTATGAACATGAAACCCTCATTAGAGGAGGAGCAAAGAGAGAACGTGTTTTATACCACCTATAAGGTGAATGATTGAATGTATGCTCCCATTATAGATAGTAGAAGTTACACCAATGTGGCATTAGCCGATCTCGTTTCAAAACTGATGCTGCCAACTGTTGCACATCCTAGGCCGTACAAGTTACACTAGTTGAGTGAGAAAGGAGCATTACATGTCACTTGACAAATACTACTACTAATCACTATAAGGAATTACTATGACCAGATCCTCTACGATGTGCTACCTATGTGTGCTTCCTACGTGTTGCTAGGTAGGTTGTAGTTGTTTGACAAGAGAGTTATACATGATAGCCGCAAGAACACGTATATGCTAGAAAAGGATGACCAAAAGATCACACTGAATCCGATGCCACCGAGAGAAGTTCACAAGCTACAGACGAAACTCATTCGCGGATCAAAGAAAGCTCTAGTGATGAGTAGAGCCGAGCTCCGAGAAGCCATCAATGTTGACAAGCCAACCCTATTGTTGGTCAAGTGACTATTGGAAATGAAGAAGCAAGGTAAGCTTCCCTAGGAAATCAAGGGATTGATAGATAACTATGCCGACCTGTACCCAGAACAATTACCTGAAGGGTTGCCCCCAACTTGAGGCATAGAGCACTACATTGACTTAATACCTGGCGCTACACTACCAAATAAGCCAACTTATCAAATGAATCCCGAGTAAGCCTCTAAACTCTAACGTCAAGTTAATGAGTTGTTTGAGAGAGGTTATGTAAGAGAGAGTCTCAGCCCTTATGCCATGCCTACACTTCTGGTGTCAAAGAAGGATGGAACCTAGCGAATGTATGTTAATAGCCAAGCCATGAACAAAATCACGATCAAATACAGATATCCAATCCTGAAGCTAGAAGACATGTTGGATAAATTGAGTGGAGCCAAGATTTTCAACGAGATTGATCTCAAGTCTAGCTACCATCAAATCTACATGAGGTTAGGAGATGAGTGGAAGACTGCGTTCAAGACTCGACATGGACTTTACGAGTGGATGGTCATGCCCTTCAGCTTGTCCAATGCCCCGAGCACTTTTATGAGACTTATGAACCATGTACTAAGATATCTCATTGGAAAGTATGTCGTGGTGTATTTTAACGACATCCTAGTCTACAATGTTGACATGCTAAGTCACATTAAACATCTCAAAGCTGTTTTGAATATCCTTCGTGCTGAGAGACTATTCGGCAACTTGAAGAAATGTTGCTTCTACCAAGAGGAAGTAATATTCTTGGGGTATGTAGTCGATGGAGGAAGCTTGCGAGTCGATGACCAGAAGATTAAGACAATTGTCAAGTGGCCGACTCCTACTACTTGTACCGACGTAAGAAGTTTCCATGGACTGGTTTTATTTTACAGAAGGTTTATTAGGAACTTTAGCGCCATCACCATGCCACTTACCGAGCTAACAAAGAAAAACACTAACTTCCGGTAGGGAGAAAGGGAGGAGAGGAGCTTTGTCGACATAAAAGAAAGGTTGACCTCTGCCTTGGTGTTAGTACTACTTGACTTCAACAAAATTTTTAAGCTGAAATGCAATGCATTGAATGTTAGAATAGGCGTTGTCCTGATGTAGGAAGGCCGACCAATTGCCTTTCACAGTGAAAAGCTCCGAAAACCATAGCTAAACTACTCTATGTATGACAAGGAACTTTTAGCACTAATCCAAGCAATACAAGTATGGCAACATTACTTATTGCAAAGAGAATTTGTCATATATATTGACCATGAATCGCTGAGATACCTTCGAAGTCAGACCAAGTTATCAAAGCAATAGACAAGGTAGGTCGAATTCCTTAAAGGTTTCAATTTTGTAATAAAGTACAAAAAAGGAAAGAGCAACGTAGTTTCAGATGGTCTTTCGAGGAGGCATGTGCTCTTATCAAAACTACAGACCAGGCTGTTTGGTTTTGCGAGTATCAAAGAATAGTACTCCGGGGATTCATACTTTAGACCAATAATTTCACGATGCATAGAAGGGAAGACAGTGGATAAGTATTATGTAGAGGATGGCTATCTGTTTCGAAGAGGGAGACCGTATGTGTCAACTTGTTCCCTACGAGAATTATTATCAAGGAAGCCCACAGTGAAAGGCTCTCCGGACACTTTGAAGAAAGGAAGACCTGTAAACTATTGAATGGTCAATTCTTTTAGCCGAAAATGCGAAGAGATGTATAGTGAGTTGTGGAAATTTGTGCAATGTGTAAAAAACCCAAGTGCCAAGTCGAACAACGAAAAGCAATGTCCCTACCTATTATGACAAGGCCGTAGACTGAACTGAGTGTGGACTTTGTTCTCGGACTGCCGTAAACTGCCTGAGGCAAAGATTTTGTAACGGTTGTCATAGATTGATTCAGTAAGATTGCTTACTTCGTGCCCTACACCAAAACTAATGACACTTTGGCTATTGCTTCTCTTTTTTTACAGGAGATTGTACAAATACATGGTGTGTCGAGGAGTGTAGTCTCCAATAGGGACTCGAAGTTCTTGAGCCATTTCTAGAGGACCCTGTAGCATTGATTGGGAACCAAATTACTCTTTAGTACCTCATGTCAACCCCAATTGATAGCTAAACAAAGGTAGTTAATCGTACTTCAGGGTCACTGCTCCGAGCTGCAATAGGCAAGAACTTGGCTGATTAAGACGTTTGCTTGCCAGTGGTCGAATTTGCATATAACCGAACCATACATGATACCACCAAGTAAACTTCCTTCAAGGTGGTCTATGGATTTAATCTTAAGTTGCCCCTCAACCACACCCTTATACCAGCACCCGCGTAAGAGGACCCTGACACCTCGATCAAAGCACAATCTCTTCAATACAATCTATGACAAGGTCACTCGACTTATCGACCAAGCTGCCAGAAGAATGTGAGAAAGAACCAAAGATAGTTTAGCCAAACAATTTCAGTTGGGAGACTTAGTATGGTTACATTCAGCAAGGAATGGTTCCCAAACAAAAGGAAGAACAAATTATCTGCAAGAGCAAAAGGGCCGTTCAAAATCCTCTGGAAAATCAATAACAACTCTTACAGGTTGGAACTGCCTGAGGACTATGGGGTTTCTGACACCTTCAACATTGCTAACCTCAATCCATATCATCGTGATGAAAAACTGAGCGAATACCATTTGGATTTAATCCTAAATTCAAAACAACCCGGAAGGAGTGATGAGAATCAAGCTATGGGACCTCTAACCCATAACCAAGCTAGAGGACTAGAGGGGCTGGCACGACGAATCCTTATGTTCCAACCAACCCTTGTCAAAGCCGAGTACTTACTTACCGAGTCGCCTTTAATGCCATGTCGAATGACCACCCTTTATTCAATGTTATGCCGAGTTAATGAATACTCTAATGCTTAGCCGACCAATCACTTAGCATCATCCTTGTCGAAAAGCCGAGAGACAAAGAATCCAGACTAACTAAGCCATACCTACTCGAACAAGCCTACTTATCTGTACTTTTGTCCACATCCCCTAACAACTTTGCCAATGCAACATCGCCACGTGTACAATATCGTATGGAGAATCTATAGCACCAATGATTAATTTCCTTGTATATTCATTTTTACCCTCTTGTATCATGTACATTGCTTCTTTAGAAAATATCTTTATTGTCTTTTCCCTTTTGGGCAAGTTGCCCTAACTTCCGGGTATAAATACCTTTGTACTTGTAGTTATAACAGATCAGATTACCTTCAATACACTTGAGTACTTTCTTCCTCGTATAAACGCTGCTTATTTACTCTCGACATCACTCTTATCCTTTTCCTTAAACAAGGTTAGGTGGAAAGTAACCTAACTGGACCAATTCGAGTGTCATATTAAATTGTACCGTGAGTCCTTAGAAGTTTCATTGGTGCATCATATCTTCTAGAATTGTTCGTGGGTTTTTGCTTACTCGTTCATTCGTCTCTATCACTCTTTTCGTACCATTCCCCCATTAACCTTTTTCTAGCTTTCTGCAAGCTTGGACCCATCTAGTGACCGGCCTTATCTGTTCTTAGTCACGATTCGCAATAGCCCAAGCCGACAAATTACTTGGCATCTTCCTTGCCAAGAAGCCAAGAAAGAGAAACTTCAAATGGACTAAGCCATCCTGCTCGAACAAGCCATATGTCCATATTTTTTATCCACATCTTCTACTGACCTCGCTAATGTAGCATCGCCACATATATAATCTCATGTACAGAATTCGTTGTACTAATAATTTTTTTTCTTGTTTTATCCACATCTTCTAATGACCTCGCTAATGTAGCATCGCCACATATATAATCTCATGTACAGAATTCGTTGTACTAATAATTTTTTTTCTTGTATATTCATTTATACCCTTTTATACCTTATACATTGCTTCCTTAGGAAATGTCCTTTTTGTCTTTTCCTTTTTAGGTAAGTTGCCCTAACTTATGGGTATAAATACTCTCATACTTGTAGCTATAAAGCATCGGATTATCTTCAATACACTTGAGTACTTTTTTCCCAACATAAACACTGTTTGTTTACTCTCAGCATCACTCTTATCATTTCCCTTAAGTAAGGTTAAGTGGCAAGTAACCTCACCAGACTAATTCGTGTGTCATATCAAATTGTGCTGTGAGTCCTTAGAAGTTCCTTTGATGCGTCATATCCTTTGGAGCTGTTCAAGAGTTTTGCTTACTATTTCATTTGTCATTTTTGCCCTTTCACACTTTCCCTATTAACCCTTTTCAAGCTTTCTGTAAGCTTGGACCCATCCAGCAACTAGCCTTGTCTGTTCTTAGTTACAGTTCGCAACATCTTGGTATCAGAGTGGAGGTTTCGCATGAGTTGTAGTTGGTTCTTCTTAAAGTTCTGTTATACTCTGTTTTAGCATATATGAAACAAAGCAAGTTACTGTATTCATTAGACTACTGTATTGTTAACTATTAATTTCTTAAAGTGTTTGTTTGAGCTTTGAATCTATGAGGAAAAATGACAAGCTCGAGTATTAATGTTGGCACTGGCGATGACAGTGGAGTTATCCACCATGGACGATAGTCTCAAGGAACTCCTAGAAGCACTAACGAAAGGCTTAATGGGGTAGCTAACCTCTTAGTAGTTCCGACTCGAACCGTTCATGCGCTATCTTACCAACCCACTAAGGCTACGCAAAACACTCCATAAGCTACTCAACTTACTTAACCTGTTAGAGGTTAGAACCCAGCTTAACCCGTTTAAGGTAAAGGAGTTAGTAGATGAGTAAGGTAAAGGATAGACCTGAGAGAGCTTGATAAAGAGGAAGAAGAGTATTTTGAAGAAGAGCTTGTATGAATTCCCAAAGCATCCGACCATGTGAAGCATAGGATTCCGAGTTTCAATGGATCAGGGAATGCTAATGAGTACTTGGATTGGGAAGAGAAGGTAGAGCATATGTTTGATTGCTATCAATATGAAGATTATGAGAAAGTGCAAACTACTACTGTTAGGTTATCCGGATATGCCACCATGCAGTAGAAGAATTTTCAAGCCATGAGAAGACGAAAGGGTTACCGAGAGATTAATAATTGGCCCAAGATGAAGAGAGTACTCAAAAACAGGTTCATGCCGGAAACTTATCTCTAAGATACTTTCACTTGGCTTCAGGAGCTAAGACAAGGAAGCCAAACTATTGACGAATGTGTTCAAGAGTTTCAAATGCTCATGATCCATTGTGAAGTGGAGAAATCACCAACTCAAATAGTCTCAAGATTTGTTACTAGGTTAAGAGTAGACATTCGAGACGTTATGGAGCTCCAACTATTTAACACCATGGATGAGGCTATTAGAATTGTCCAGTGAGTAGAGAGGCAAAGAAGGGGCCGTATACCGGTGAAGATGCTGACTAGCTAACCCGAATAAGCAAGTCACCAAACTCTATCGAGTATCGAGCTAAGAAGGAAGGCTAATGTAAGAACCGAGTAGAAAGGTCGAATTGATGATCAAGTATCGACCAAAAATTATGAGAAAGGGTAAGGGTCTGGTAAGAAGATCAGCCAGATCAAGTGCTTCAAGTGCTAAGGGTTCGAACATATGGCTAGTCAGTACCCGAATCGACGAACGATGGTCATAAAGGGAAATATCTCGAAGCTAAAAGTAGAAAGTACGAATGAGGAACCCAAAGAGAAGGAAGTTCCTATTGAGAAAGAAAGTGCTGAGAAAGAGCTTATTAAGGAGGACATGTTTCCTAAGGACTTAGATAAATTATTCATGATTGTTCGATGCACTATGAACGTGGAACCCTCACAAGAAGAAGAGTAGAGAGAGAATTTGTTCCATACCACCTATAAAGTGAATGATTAGATGTATGCCCTCATTGTGAATAGTGGAAGCTGCAATAATGAAGCATCAACCAATCTTGTTTCAAAACTGAAGTTGCCAACTGTTGCACATCCAAGGTCGTACAAGTTGCGCTAGTTGAGTGAAAGAAGAGCATTACATGTCACTCGACAAATACTACTGCCGATCACTATAGGGAATTACTCCAACCAGATTCTCTGCGATGTATTGCCTATATGTGCCTCTTATGTGTTGCTAAGTAGACTGGGGTTGTTTAACAGGACAGTTATGCATGATGGCTATGAGAACACATATATGTTTAAGAAGGATGACTGGAAGATCACACGAAACCCAATGCAGCCAAGAGAAGTTCACAAGTTACAGACGAAACTTGCTCGCGGATCAAAGAAGGCTTAGGTGATGTGTAAAGCCGAGCTCCGAAAGGCCATCAATGCCAATGAGCTGACCCTCCTGTTGGTCAGGCGACTACTAGAAATGAAGGAACTGGGCGAGTTACCCCAAGAGATCAAGGAATTGTTAGATGAATATGCCGACCTATTCCTAAAACAGTTACTCGAGGGGTTATCCCCAACTTGAGACATAGAGCACTGCATTGACTTAGTACCTAGCGCTGCACTGCCAAATATGCCAACTTATCGAATGAATCTTGAATAGGCTTTTGAGCTCTAACATCAAGTCAATGAGCTGCTGGAGAGAGGTTATGTAAGACAGAGTCTTAGCCCTTATACTGTGCCAACACTTCTAGTGCTGAAGAAGGATGAAACTTGGCAAATGTGTATAGATAGCTGAGCTGTGAACAAGATCACGATCAAATACAGGTATCCAATCCCGAGGCTAGAAGATATGTTGGATAAACTAAATGGAGCCAAGATTTTTAGCAAGATTGATCTTAAATCTAGTTACCATCAAATCCACATGAAACCAAGAGATGAGTAGAAGATTGCATTCAAGACTCGACATAGACTATATGATGCCCTTTGCCTTGTCGATTGCCTCGAGCACTTTTATGAGACTAATGAACCATGTGTTAAGACATCTCATAAGGAAGTATGTCGAGGTGTATTTTGACGACATCCTAGTCTACAGTGCCGACATGTCGAGTCACTGTGAACATCTCAAAGTAGTCCTGGATATCCTTCGTGCCGAGAGACTATACGGTAATTTAAAGAAATGTTGCTTTTGTTAGGAGGAAGTGGTATTCTTGGGATACGTAGTTAGTAGAGGAAGCTTGCGAGTTGATGATAAGAAGATCCAAGAAATTGTTAAGTAGCCAACTCCCACTACTTATGCCAACATGAGAAGCTTCAACGAACTAACTCCATTCTATAGGTGGTTTATCGGGAATTTCAACACCATCGCTACGTTACTTACCGAGCTAACAAAGAAGAACACTGACTTTCGATGGGGAGAAAGAGAGGAGAGGAGTTTTGTCAAGATGAAAAAAAAGGTCGACCTTCACCTCAATGTTAGCACTACCTGACTTTAACAAAATTTTTGAGTTAGAATGCGATGCATCGGGCATTGGAATAGGCGCTGTCCTAATGCAGGAAAGTAAACCAATTGCCTTCTACAGTAAGAAGCTCCAAGGACCACAGCTGAGATACTCCATGTACGACAAGGAACTTTTGGCATTGATTCGAGCAATGCAAGTATGGCAACATTATTTACTATCAAGAGAATTTATCATATATACTGACTATGAATCGCTGAAGTACCTCCAAAGTCAAACCAAGTTGTCAAAGCAGCAGGCGAGATGGGTTAAATTCCTTGAGGGATTCAATTTTGTAATAAAGTACAAGCAGGGAAAGAGAAACGTAGTTATAGATGCTCTTTCGAAGAGACATGCACTTTTATCATAACTGCAAACCAAGTTGTTTGGGTTTGCAAGTATCAAAGAACAGTACTCCGAGGATCCATACTTTGGACCCATAATTTCGCAATGCATCAACGGGAGGACAGTGGACGAATATCATGTGGAGGATGGTTACTTGTTTTAAGGCAGAAAATTATGTGTGCCAACTTGTTCACTAAGGGAGCTACTAGTCAAGGAAGCCCACAATGGAGGTGTCTCTTAACATTTTGGGGAAAGGAAGACCTGTAAACTGCTAAATGGTCGATTCTTTTAGCCGAGAGTGAGAAAAAATGTGCACCGAGTTGTCAAAAACTATGTCATGTACAAGAAGGCCAAGTGTCAAGCCAAGCAAGGGAAAGTAATACCACTATCTATTCCAATGAGATCGTGGACTAAATTGAGCATGGACTTTGTTCTCGAACTGCCGCAAACTACTCGAGGTAAAGATTTTGTAATGGTCATCGTAGATCGGTTCAGTAAGATGGTACACTTCGTGCCCTACACTAAGACTAACTACGCTTCGATTATTGCTTCAATTTTCTTGCAGGAGATTATACAAATACACGGTATGCCAAGAAGTATAGTCTCCGACAGAGACCCGAAGTTCTTAAGCCATTTCTAGAGAACCTTGTAGCATCAGTTAGGACCCAAATTACTCTTTAGTACCTCATGTCACTCCCAAACTGATGACCAAACAGAGGTGCTTAATCGTACTTTGAGGTCACTACTCCAAGCTACAATAGGCAAGAACTTGGTTAATTGGGATGTCTGCTTACCAATGGTCGAGTTCGCCTACAACCAAATAGTATATGACACCACTAAGCACACTCCCTTCAAGGTAGTCTATGAGTTTAATCCTGAGTTACCCCTCGACCACACCCTATATCAATACCCGCACAAGAGGACCTTGACACATCGACCAAAGCATAATCCCTTTGGCACATCTATGATAAGGTTACTCAGTACATCTATTAAGCTGCTAAAAGAATGCGAGAAAAGACCAAGGATAAAACAGCTAAACAATTTCAACCGGGAGACTTAGTGTGGCTGCACCTCAACAAGGAATGGTTCTCGAACAAGAGGGGAAACAAATTATCTGCAAGAGTAGAAAGACCTTTCAGAATTCTCTAGAAGATCAATGATAATGCCTACAGATTAGAATTACTCGAGGACTACAAGGTTTTTAACGCATTCAACATTGCCGACCTCAGTCTGTATCACCTTGATAGAGAACTGGGTGAACACCATTAGGATTTGATCCCAAATCCAAAACAACTTGGAGGGAATGATGGGAATCAGGCTACCAGACCTCTGACCCGCAGCCAAGCTCAAGGACTAAAGGAACTGGCACGTCGAATCCTTCTGTTCCAACCGTCCCTGTCGAGGCCGAATACTTCCATGCCGAGTCATCCTTCATGCCGAATCATATGACTGCCCATCTTTTTGCAGTGTACTGAATTAAAGATTACTCACTAGCGCTTAAGCCGATCAATTACTCGACATCTTCCTTGTAGAGAAGCTGAGAAGTCGAGAAAGAGAGACTCCAGACTAACTAAGCCATCCTTGCTCGGACAAGCCATCTGTCCATACTTTTTGTTCGCATCTTCTAACAACCTCACCAATGTAACATCGCCACGTATATAGTATCATGTATAGAATCCATTGCACCAATAATTGTTTTTCTTGTATATCCACTTATACGCTTTTGTACCTTGTACATTACTTCCTTTGAAAATGTCATTTTTGTCTTTTCCTTTATAGGTAAGTTGCCCTAACTTATGAGTATAAATATCTTTGTACTTGTAGCTATAAAGCATCAAATTATCTTCAATACACTTAAATACTTTCTTCCCTACGTAAACACTATTTGTTTACTCTCAGCATTACTCTTATCATTTTCCTTAAATAAAGTTAAGTGGCGAATAACCTCACCGGACCAATTTGTATACCATATCGAATTGTGTCATAAGTTTTCGAAAGTTCCTTTGGTGTGTCATATCCTCTAAAGCTATTCGTGGGTTTTGTTTACTATTTCATTCGTTATTTTTACCCTTTTAGCACTTTCCCCATTAACCATTTTCGAACTTTCTGCAAGTTTGAACCCATCCAATGATTAGCCTTATCTATTCTTAATTACAGTTCACAACAGAACCGGCCCTGAACCGCCAATTCACAGGTCACGGTCACGTTGAACTATGACCAGCCCGTGAGCTAAAAATTTAAGGCCGATTCATATGGGCCACTGGTTCAAGGGCCAGTCTTTTTTTTTTTTTCCCCTCTTCCAAGCCTTTACATAATTTTTTTTCCTTTTTGCCTTAACTATCCTTCAACCATTTTTTTTTTCTTTAATCATTTTTTTTTTCTTCAATCCATCCATAAAATATACATTAAAAACGAAAAGAAAATAAAATACAGAAAAGTCTCTTACAATATAATGTCCTAATCTGATCAAGTAGAGTGAAGTGGTTAGAGGGTAAATATTTTACAGTATTTTACGATCACCTGAAAGGCGCTTATATATCCATTAATCGGAATCAGACCGCCGTAGTTTGATTTGGATTTTTAGAAAACCATTAGTTTATTGATCAATTTTACGTTTTCAAAAAAGTATCTAAATGTAAGTGACTATTTAAGTTAAATTTTTTGAAGGAAAATAATTTTAGTCAGTCATATTGAAAAAACCTAATGCTATATCAGCACTTTTAGGAAAACTATGCTATTTAGTTTTTTTAGACAATTAAGAAAAAGGATTTTTCTAAGTGATAAAACTTTTTCGTAAAGGATGAAAAGAAAACTTACTATGTATCATCTTGAGGTAACTGTTCATGTTTATAAGTAGGAGTGAAACCTGTAGGTGAGCTTGGGCTTCCATCAAATAGATTACAATCACTAAACTAACCATCCTCCTCGCTTGATGTCCCACATGGTTTTTGTCATCTACAAGTTGCCTTATACCAATTTTCTATGTAAGCATTTGTCTCAACACTGACAATAGATAGAGAGACTCAACATTTGTCGATGATCAGGCCTACTATACTAAACACTTGCTCAACGGCAACTGTTGAAGCTGGAGTGACGAGTATTTCACGAGCGATATGAGATAACAATAGGTAGTCCCTTCTATGCCTTTGCCACTACTTTAAAATATTAAAATCCTTGATGAAGATATTTTCTAAAAACTCGAAATTTCGTGTTAGTGTAGTACTGCATTTCAGACATTGGACAACCAAACCGTTGCCTCTTCAATTTTTGCGCTAATAACTGCTCATCCATAAAAAAGTAATGTTGCTCCTTGGTGGGTAACGAAGAAGAGACTAATGACTGGTCATCGTATTGACTTTATTAGTAGTTGAGCATCTTCTCTATATCGACCATCGCTATTAACACTTCTTACTATGCTTCCAAGCTGTACACGTCTTAAGAATCCATTAGATCTTGAATGTAGCCATAATAAGTTTTCAAATACATTAGTAATAATTCCACTTTACAATGAATGTCTAGAATAGTTGCTACAAGATAAATATGAGGAATTTTTTTATAATAAGTTAACCACTTTAACGTCATATCGCATACGTATGCATGTAGGTTTGGGTCCTCATAAGCCTTAAGTAGTACACTAAGTAAACTAATGGCTAACATAACAAACAAGTAAACACTAGGCCGATAAACTTGTGAAAAAGTCTTAATAGCATCGTGAAAAACATTCAAAACTTTAAGTAATTGGATACAAATATCCCAATTACTATAGAAAGTGTCAACTTCCTTCATATTATACATTACGAAGTCACACAGCAGTTTGCTGTAAGAAATTGTGCTATGCAACAACTCGTAAGTCAAGTTATAGTAATGTTACACATCCATCTTAAACTTCCGAGGCCTCTTCATGCACTCCATATAGAAGTTCCTCTACTTTTTGTGAAGGGATGGCCTATCTATTATTATCATGACAAAATTTTTTATCAAAGCTATATCATCCTACAAAGCTGCAATGTCATCTTTAATACACAAGTTAAGAATATGACATGCACAACATATGTGGAAAAAAAATTCCCCCCCTCCCCCCCCACCACCCCAACTCTGATTGACAGTAATTTTGCAAATCAGATATTAATGTAGTATTTACAATTGCATTATTAAAACCAATAGAAAAAATTTTTCTCACTAATTCATGCTCATTTAGGATTTCTCTAATAATTTTATAAATATTTTGCGCCATGTATCGATTGTTAAATACCCTTAAAGCCAATAGTCGTTTATTAAGTTGTTAATTATCGTCTACTAGTGAACAGTAACACCCATATAAAAATTATTACGAAAAGGATCCGTTTGTATGTCTATACAAATGAACACTTACATATCAAGGGAAGTAAACTTACTTGCAAGCTCCCTCTTACCTTTATGATAGAGCTCCTATGTAGCTCAAGTTAATGTTCTGCGACTAAGCTGTAGCGAGCTGGGACTAAACATCTCCTGCTCATATCAACTTTACCACTCTAATGCACCTACATTGAATAAGAAGTGCATATCCGCCAAGTACCATGCTAAGTTATATTTATGCCTCTCTTCATCGTATCTCATTAGTATTTATCTAAATAAACCACCGCCTCAAGCAATCTGTTGCTACGTTATGTCTATTCCCACCTCCTTGGGATGCTTCAACCTTAAGCGCTTGTTAAGAGTACCATTTCCACAAGTAACTCACATTGCAATAATTGTAGAATGCCCTCGAGTCCCTCCTTTCGTCTATATCTTTACAAAAATGAGTAGTAAAAATATTAGACTTACTAAGTTTAGGGGGCTTACCCAAGCTAAATGGTCTCAAATTGTTGGGCCCATATTATCCCACATGTTACTCTTCTATTTTAGGAATAATTTCTATATTGTCCATCTCATCCTCGAACATGCTTGCAGGGCAACTCATCTGTAAGGGTTCAAATCCTGTGAGTTATGCAAGGATGCTTATATAAGAAGATTCGAATCTATCGTAACATTTAGAGACACTTATACGTAGAGGTTCGAAACCGAGAGGTAGCGTGCCCCGATAACTCATGCGTTGATGTTCAATGTCAAAGGCAAGAGGTGGTGTGCCGTGATTACTCGTGTAACAAAGTTCTACATCGAAGCCCAAAGGTGATGTAAGTTCTTCTTCTACGTTCTCAACCATATCGTGTATCATTTGCTCATTCAGGTCATACTCATTATCCGATTAAGCCTAAACATCCTTAAACCATTGTTGTGGTGTAGACGACATATTAGAAATTCTAATGCCCTTAACCTTACCCTTACTCTTACCCTTGCCCTCGCCCTTGCCCTTGCCCTTGCCACTAAATGATGAACCGTATTTTTTACTAGGAAAGGTACAGTGTACAAATCTTTCTATCAGTGCAAATATTTTTTTCTCTCACTTACTACAATAAAGATTTATTAGTAAAAGATAGAAATAATATGTAAGAGAAAATAAAACGGAAATTATATTGTGAGTATGTATATGTCAGCGTTATTTGCTAATGCAAATTGTTTTATATAGTGAAGTGAAGAATTACGCATAGAAATTGGTGGTTAATAGAAAGAAATATTTTTAACAACGTTTTACAACTGAAAAAGAAAAAATTTTGAAGGTAGAATAGTTGTTACTATTTATAAAGATTGAGAAATGTGTAAACGCATTGTTTATTCAAATTTTAAACAATTCAACGCCACAAATTTTAAATTTTGAACTGTAAATTTAAAATTTATAGTACATGTGCCGAAAGTTAAATTTGTATCTGTAAATTTAAAATTTATAGTACATGCACCAAAAGTTAAATTTACAGATGCAAATTTAATAAGGGATAGCACAGAGGATAGGGGAGTGAGGGTCTTAGGGGGGTGGGGGTGGTTAGGTTAGGGGTTTCCCCCAGGCAAACTACTTAGGTCTTAAAAAGTTTAGAAATTCAGCCCAACCACTAATGAATTGGATTAATACACGATTCAAAATCAATCCTTACCCAGATCTAAGGGTATTGGGACCAATCCAAAACCCCATGGCTCAATGTTGATTCCTACGAACTGGCTGGGGAATTTGTTTTCATTGTTTTGTATATTTAGAGAAGATTTGTCCCTTATCTCTCTACACATTCGCAACCTAAAGAAAACACATATTTATTGCTAAAATATCAAAAATACCAAACCATTTAACTTGGATAATCTCATTAACGTGCAAAAAGGAAGGTTTTATTAAATCATTACTTGAATGCCACAAATAGGTGGAGATATTACCTTTATAGTAGAATATAAATTTATCCAAATTAAACATAATATTACATCTACAATTACAAAAATAATATAGAAAAATAACAAAAATCATTAAATTGAACATAATAACATGATTTAGTAATATCGATATTTTTCACATATTAGAGAATATTACAAGTAACTTTATAACTTATTTTCCAATCACTAGTAGTCTAGATCTATGCAGCATTTGCTCATACATGTTTGTTGAAGTCATCATTTTCTTTTTTTTATTAAATCCATCATGCTGAAGTAGAAATTTTGAATGAAGAATAATATTGAATTTAAGAATTAGAAAGAGATGATAATAGCGATTCTTTTAATATTCTATTAATTGTGAAACCCAAGATGCATCGACATTCACCTTAATACAAGGCAAGCTAGGGCACGACCCCCATGATTAAGTTTCTAAGCTCAAAACCGTGTTTAGAGAAAACTGTCCAGACCTATCATTTCCTCTCCCTGCTTCCTCAACCAACCCTCTCGATTCTTTTAGAGAAGCCCTAATTATACGCCTTGTTGGTCCGAAAGGTTTAACTTGTTTGACGTTAAATCACTTTAAAATTATTTCCCAATAAACATTAATCACTCCTTCCATAAATGGATAAACTTTACGTCCATGACCGACACAAGTCCTTTTTTTCCCAAATTGTGCAGAACCGTGCTTCATGTTCCCACTTCTTTCTAAAGGCTCTTCTTTTGTTTCCGTATATGCTCTTATTGTAAGATAATTTTAGCCGCTAAAAGATTGACTGGAAACACTCAATCATTATGGACCGCATTGGAAATAGGAAAAGTCATTTTTCAGTTCTTAGATTCTTTCCTTTTATTTTCCCCCTTTTTACCTCAAGATAAGCACTATAATTTCCCGTGTTGCAATGACATCCTATAAATGAGGAGACTATACCTAATAATAAAATATACAAATTTTTTTGAAAATGCTTCATATATTGTCTTGTTTTTAATTATCTTCTAAAATGTGTGACCAATACATGGCAAATTAGCAAAATAAAGTTCTAAGAATCTACATCGACTTTGACCAAAGAAAAGTAGTCAAAAATTTGCAAAATGAAATTTATGGTAATCAAAGCAAAAATGAACAAATTTTACATATATCTTTCTCTTACTACATTTATCCCCTGTGCACCCTTTAACTGAAAATGCAGGAAAATATATATATATATATATATATATATATATATATATATCCCACCAAAGTAACTTCTCTCTCTCAAATTCTACAGCAGGGATAGTGATAAACATCAGGAAGTGGTTTTACATATATCACCCAAGTAATCACATTCATATTGTTCGCTAAAACCCATCGAGTGAATGACTTGAATGCAGGCATTCATAATTCAGGATCTCCTACTCCGATTAAATGGAATAAAAAGGTTTATGTGCTTCAATATATGTTACTTAAGAAGTAGGGCTGTTTTAACTTCACTTTCAAATAAATAAAAGAGGAACAGAAATTGTCCTCCAAACACTACTACTCTTTGCAATTACCAGCATCCACCTGAAGATTAAAGCCTGCAGATACAAAAAGCATGGATTCAAGCAATATAGCATTCAAATATACATTTTCTGTTCAATACATTACAAAAAGAGGTGGGGAAAAAGGCAAAACCAAAGTGAAAATTAAGGCCGGGTGTATAAGAAAGAACATCACAAATCCTACCTTACAAATGGAAGGTCAAGCCACCTGCTATATTCCCAAAATTTGAACACTATGACTGCACAACTTTGTTCTGTTTGACACATGATGGCGGCTTGAAATCCTGGCATTTCCAATTTGAACCTGTCTCATATGACATCGCACTATCATCAGTAGGTTTCACAGCAAACAAAGGCATGTGATTATCATTCAGATTATCTGCCTTATTCTGTTCACTCGATGAGGAGCATCTCATATTCAACTCATCAACTGGATTAGCCTGATCTTTCGAAGTACAAATACTTAAAGGCAGCTTCTTTAACTTCACCCTACCCCTCTTTCTACCGCTAAGTCCTACATCATTTCCAAATTTCTCCTTTGAAAGACTCGATTCCCCATTTTCAATAATTGACTGACCATTCCTAAAATTTTTAGATACTTTCTCAACCGTTTGAATGGCATTAGTACCATTCATGGATCCTTCTAAATCCATTTCACATGTTACACCATGTCCATTGCTCTTCGACGAAATGCCTCCTAGTTCTCTATTATCGTAGGAGTCCCTACTCTTGCCCAAATCTGGCAAAACTCTAGGTTTTTTATTCTTATGACCTTTTGAATCAGAACTTGATGGATTTTTTGAAATCCGAGGGGAGCTATTTATAGCTTGGTGCAACTGCCGAGCCAATGCTTCATCTGTCTTCCAATTTTCGATCGGTTTTGGCTTTTTGTACAAAGAGTGTACAGGAACATGCTTTTTTAACTTGTTCTTTTTAGGATACTTCTCCTTATTGGCAGTCTCCTCGGAGAACAATGCCACCAAATCCAGTGCACTCTTAGCAGCCGCAACTGCCCTAGCAGCTATGGCAGCTTTCTCTTCGGCAGCAGCTCTTGCCGCCTTTGCAGCCTTCTTTGCTGCAGCAGCAGCTGATCTCGAGGACTTCACAATGTCCTCTGGTGAATCCTCGGTATTATTTACATGAGCATTTAATAAATCATTCAAGCAAGTGTCAAACACACTCGAAGTAGAAGAAGATGATGCAACAGATGATGGATCCTTCTCTAGATTTTGTTTCTTCAACCCAGCTAGCAGGCGCTTTCTCGGCGGCAAAAGCACGTCCGCATCCAAGTGATTAACATCACATATATTAGCTTCCATCATTCCCCTAACCAAATTTCTTACATCGTAATGGAAAGAAGCTCCATGAAAGAATCAAAATCTCTCTCCATCTAAATCCCAGCTGAAAGGAATGCAAAAATAAACGCATAAATGAACGAAACGTTTTGATTTCACCTCCCACTTTTTATGCCCTAATTTATGCCCTAGCCAACCAAAAGTTACATCAAACACGGAACAATCAAACTCGATGCAAAATGATATTCCAATCTTATCTAAATTCAACGTACTCTTCAAACATGTAAGCTCCAATTATTTATCTATTTACTTTTTTTAATCCAGGACATAAATTATGATAACCCCAGTACCCAAATTTCTATCTTGACAACGATGGATCATCCATTTTAAACCGCAGATTTTTTATTACAACCTAATTTATTAAAATCAGAAGCAAACTACAGAAAAGCATACAGAATATTCAAGCATGCAACATATACACAATCAAATACAAGTTCGATGCTTCAAGGAGCTAAATTTCCAAACTTTGAACAACAACTACATCGATTTCAATTCAATTCAATCAAATTCAACGATAATTCAACACCCTAAGACCTAAATTCAATAGAATTCAAAAATCGGATTGAGCTGAAACTGAACAAAATTCAACATAACAAGTTGCATACAAAAAGGTGAAATTTAAGAAAAGGGCATGTAGAGTTGGATCTTAGATACCTGATAATAGGGCTAGTAAGGAGAAGGAAGACAAGAAAAGAGGAGAATTGGGAGTTATGAATAAAAAAGGAGACTCAAAATTAGGGTTTTGAGGTTGAGGTCAGAGAAAGACAGAGAGAGAATGAAGATCTCGTTTTGTATCCCATGTGGTATATATATCCATGTATGTGTGTGTTGTGTTGGGTCATGTTGGCTTTGTGTGTTTGCGTTAGAAAACAATTTTCCATTGGTTGTTTGTAAATTTACTCTCGGAAATTCAAGATGCTGGTTGGATTGGATGGATAAAATAAATTAAAAATGGGGAGGTCAAATCATTTCAAGTAGAAATGGTTAGAAAAACAGTCTGACCAATAAATCTCCCATAGAACCGATCTATTTTCAACTTTTTTACTATAATATATTTTATCCAATGGAAAATTGATCTTAGTCCCTTCCGGTCGAATAAATATAGTCATATTATTAAATAATGGGAATTTTAATAAAACTTGGTATGGATTAAAGTAAATAAGCATAATTGTGTTTTTGATCAATAATGTTTTATTAAAAGGTTTTTCTAGCCTCTTCTATTGAACCTAAATTGTTGGTAAATCAACATAATTATTTTTTTTTAGGTCAAGTATGTTTACATTTTTCAAGAATATGATTATATATTTTACACACAAGATAATATTGTAGTTAAAAGTGTATCCTTTTTTTTTTAATACACAAACAACTTTATAATACATAAGCCTCTAATATATATATATATAGAGAGAGAGAGAGAGTACATGTTCCCAAATTTGAATGCAAAACTTACCTTATAACACCCTAAAACTACTCTATAACTTGTATCCTATAACCTTATAAGGTACCCTATAGTATGTGTGATTGTTAGCCTTCATGTGTTTACAAAGCCACATTATCTTAGTATTAGAGTTTTGGTAACATTCGTTGTTGGAATTGTTATTACCATTCTAGTGTTCTACTTGTAAGCTATTACTGCTTGTGTAAGTGCTATAGTATGGTGTGCAAGTATTATAGGTGTGAAGTTGTGCTGTATGTAAGTTCTAATGTTGCAATGGTTTCTTGAATCGGCTTATAGTATATGTGTTTTCTAGGTTATGAGGTGTTCATGTAGATGTTGGTGTTGTGTTTGTGTTGTTGAAGTTCGTATTGTACTATACTGAGTAATATATTGGTGAAGTGGATGTTTTAAGAGTTGAGTATTTTGGAGTTCATGAAACGAGTGTCTCCTATTTCTTATGTAGCAAATAAAGTTTGAGTTTGTGTTGTTATATAGTCATTGAATTGTAAATTGTGATTGCAGTATAGTATGGAGTAGAGTGATGGTCTTGAAGCCATGTTTAAGAAGTATTAGTGGTTATTGGAGTTGTAATTATCTCTATTGAAATTGAGTTGCTACTTTTGATGGGAAAATGATTGATTCTATTGTAAATGCGACTATCAAAGACAACAAAAGTGGTGTTCTCCACTACGATCAGCAAGCTTTTGCAACCCCTAGGTCAATGGAAGAAAGACTTGATGAAATGACCAACATGATCATTGAATTGACTCGTGTTGTGTGCCAAATAACCATTTCCCTAATTGCTGAAGTACCACTTGACGTCCATTAAGCTAGTTATGGTGTTGGAGATGTAAGGCATGGAGCTTGAAATGAAAGGAGGAACTTCTTAGCTCAAAATGTTCAAGTAGGTGATAGAATGGACAAGAGAGCTTTTAAACGACTTAATATGAATGATATAAAAGAAAAGGATGAGAATAAAGAGTTTTATGTAGCTAAGAAAAGATGAGTTCTAACACTTCGGGCTTTCGATAGTGTCAAGTTACAAATTTAAATGCTTAGGTTAGGAGGACAAAGTTGAGAGAATATATGACTATTACCAGTATGATGAATATGATAAGGTTAGAATGGCCACCCTGGAGTTCACTAGATATACGGCTATGTGGTAGAGAAATTTCCTCACTACGCGCAGAAGAGAAGGCCATTAAGACATTAGGACATGGCTTGAGATGAAAAGGATCATGAGAGATAGGTTCATTTTAGACTCATGCTTGCAAGACACTTTCATGAAACTACAAGAGATGAGGTAAGGAAGCCAAAATGTTGATGAGTATATTGAGAAATTCCAAATGCTAATGATCAAGTGAAAAGTTAATGAACTGGAGGTTAGAACTATTTCCAAATTCCTCATTAGCTTATCGTTTGAGCTCAAGGATGTTGCAGAGGTCCAATACTTTACCACTTTAGATGAAGCCATCAAGATTGTGCAATGAATGGAAAGGAGAGAAGGAAATAAGCCAACCAGAGCTCAATCTAACCAACTTATCCCGTCCTTCTAACCTATGCAAGGAGGTTCTATAAGGACCAACTAGTTTAGAACCATACAAGAGAGACAGGTTTCAACCTGATATGAAAAACCAACCTGATGCATCTTCGAAGTCGAACATACGAAGGAGCACCACAACAGGAAAGAACCAAAAGAAAAGAAGAAAAGACTAGCAAAGTTTGGGTAGCTACCAACTAGATATGATGCACTAATCGATTCTATTCAATCTACAATCCATTAGGATATGACTCACTAATCCAAATTATAAGGTCACTAGCCGCTACTCCTTACTAAAGGGAATAGATAAGAGTTAAAAAGATATTAAGAAAATTAGGGTAGCGCAAAAGGGGAATTTATATATTCTGATAATCAAAAGTTGTAATGTCTACATACAACAAATGGGCTTTATTTATTAGCCCCACTAAGGTTATAAGTACATATGAAAAGACAAAAGGGTAATCTACAATTGAATTATATGAAATATATTAAAAAGTGTAAAAGAGACCAAGAATATTTAGTATGAAAAAGTAAAGAATCCTTCTAGAATATTGTACCAGTAGACACATATCACGTGGTAGCTGGCATCCTAAAATATGATATAGTTCGAACGAAATGAAGAAAAGAAGGTATGTAATCAAAGCCAATCTGATCTGGATCAAGTCAGAGCTCAATCTATCAGTTACTTAGGAATATTCACCTTAGATTGCGATCAAACCCTGGTCAATTTGAGCGCTCAACTTCGAATAGTTGAGGCTAATATGCTTGAATGTTGTCGAGATTATGGTAAGGCTACTTAGCAGGTAGGCATGCTTGCTTGGAGGGTTAGCATTTAAAGACAACGTTGGTGCATGTGAGAGTTTGGTATTCAGGTTAGCAGTAAAGTGAATCATGGAGATTAAAATAGGAATTCTTATCTTAAATGGGGCTACGAGCTATTATTCTCCTCATAAGTCCTTAGAGTTCTTTGGCTCGGCTGCGCGTGATTTGTCAAGAGGGTTGATTCCTATCATCACCCATCGAGAAGGAAGTATTAAGGAAGTTCAAGAAAGGTTAAACTTCAAAACTAAAAACAAGTGAGGTTAAGTGTTTTAAGTGTTAAGATTTTGGATACACAGCTTCTCGGTGTCCAAACTATTCAATTATCATCATCTGAGGTGAAGTACTAATTATTGAAGTTGATAGTGCTAATGAAGAAGTTGAAGAATTAAAAGAACAAAGTACCAAGCAAGAGAAGTTTTAGAAAGAGGATAAGGTCACAGTAGATGCTGAGTAAGGCGAGTTCTTAAAGCTAGTCATTCACCAAGCTATGAGCTTAGCCAATTCAAATGAAGATGAGCAAGGAGAGAACTTATTCCATACTAAATGCCAAGTAAAGGGCCAATTGTATGCTGTGATTATAATTAGTAGGAGTTGTACTAAATGGCTTCGACAAGCATGGTGTAGAAAATGAAATTGGTGACCACTCCCTAGCCAAAGCCTTACAGGTTGCATTAGCTACACGAGAAGGGAGCTCTACATGTTGCCTAATAAGTTACTATCCCAATCTCTATTAGAGTTTACCATTATGAGGTACAATCCGATGGTTTTCTAAGAACACCTTCCACATAAATGACTAGGCCAACTTTGGTTATTTGATTAGAGAGTTGTTTATGACGGATTCAAGAATACTTTTGCTTTTGAATATGTAGGAAGGAGAATTGTTGAATCCCATGACTCTAAACCAAGTCTAAGACATGCAAATAACTGAGTTGAGCTCAATAAAAGAATCTAATGATCACCTGAGCTAAGTTATCTCACAAGCTTAAAGCCAATTGCCAACCATCTTATTGATCCAAAGATTATTAGAGATGAAAGAACCAAAGGTTGAGCCAGCTACTGAGGTACATAGGCTTATTAAAGAATTCATGGACTTGTTCCCCAAGGAGCTACCTCAGGGACTATCACCATTTTAAGGCATTGAACATGCCATATATATAGCCAAGAGTTGCTTTATCGAACAAGCTCACCTATAAAAGAATCTAGAGTAAGCTGCCAAGTTATAGAAGTAGGTCAACGAGTTAATCAAGCATGGCTGTGTGCAAAAATCCTTAAGTCTATATGTAGTGCCGAACTTAATAGTGCCAAAGAAGGAGAGATCATGCAAAATGTGCATTAATAGTCAGGTTATCAACAAAATTACTATCAAGTACAAATATTTAGTCCTAAGGCTAAGTGACATGTTAGATGATTTTCATAGGGATAAAGTATTTTTGAAGATTGATTTGAAGTCAAGCTACCATTAAATCCGAATGCAACTTGAAGACAAATGGAAGACCGCATTTAAAACCAGGCATGGGTTGTATGAGTACTAAAGGATGCCCTTTAGTCTATCCAACGCTCTATGCACATTCATAGGGCTAACAAACCATGTGTCCCATGACCTGATTGGAAAATTTGTGGCTGTCTACTATAACGACATACTTTTATACAACCTCAACTTGGAGAAGCACTATGAGCATCTCCAAATTGTTTTCTCTTTGCTTCGAGAGAAGCAATCATATGGAAACTTAAAGAAGTGCGAATTTTGCCTACTTGAAGTAACCTTTCTAGGCTTTGTTGTAAGTAAAGGAGGAGTTTGAGTCAACGAAGAGAAAGTCCAAGCTATTACAGAGTGGCCAGTACCAACCTATTCTACAAAAGTATGAAGCCTCCACAAACTAGCCTCATTCTATCGCGATTTTATCAAGAACTTCAATACCATTATAGCTCCTTTAACCAGGCTATCTAAAATGAACATGGAATTCAAGCAAGCAAAAAAGGTTTTCAAGAGAAGTTGACTTCTACCCTAATCATTGCTCTTTCAGACTTTGAAAAGGTTTTCAATCTATGGTATGATGCATGTGATACAAGCATAGGTGCCATAATAATGTAAGAGGTCCATTTATAACATCTTTTTATTTTTGTTTCTTCATCCCTTGTTTTTAAGCATCTTTAGCAACAAATTGATTGACATTGGTAATGATTTCTGGATAGAACCACCTTTCTTCAGGGTGTACATTTTATTAGTTATTTGAACGGTAATGAAAGACTGAGTATACAAAAGGTTCAAAGCATTACTATCTACATCGACCATGAATCTTTGAGGTACTTAAAGAGCCAGCCAAAAGTATCTAAAAGATAAGCTAAGTGATATAGGCACTGGTCGTAGGTATACAAACAGCCAATGGTATCACACAAACACAGGGGATGGGTCTAGGCCATGAGATGGCTTAAAACATAAATGGTAGTAAAGGATTAAGCTAGTTCTTATGCATCAATGATGGATATTATACACCAACATCTCACACAAGCTTACATTTGCACTTAATAAGACATACAAGCAAGCCCCTAAAGTCACTCGCCACTAGCTAATGCTCAAGGGGGACTAGAGAAGAGTAATTCTTGATTTGTTTCCATAAAGGGAGAGCATAAGTGCAAGAAAAAGAGAGAATATTCTATTATTGGTACTCAAGTGGTGATGCTGCTATTATAAGTGAGGTTATTTATAAGGCCCAATTAGGGCAAGTCCTATGATGGGACTCAACCTCTAACAATATCTAATCCGAATCTTATCAATGCTTGTCGAGGCCGAGCTGCAACCAAAAGGACAAAGAGAAGAAAAATAAACACTCGGCATCAACTCTATCGTCAATCAAAGTGCCGAGAAATCGTAAGCCCGAGTACTCAAGACCAAAGAACCACTCAGCACGACCTCAAGAGACTAGTGCCGACTAATTCTAGCACTTGGCAATTATGAGCCGACCTGTCCAGTGTCTTGTCCAAGCTACGTGAGACACCAGGGACCCCTCCCCGAACCCGTACATCCAACTACCGACCCTATCCGATTCGAATACTATTCCTCCTAAAACATGCCGAGTGACTATATGCCTAGTCTTGTAAAATGCACAGTTTTGTATTCTTGTGTATGTTTTCCTTTATTTTATTTATGGGCCCAATTCTTTAGGGTTTAAGGTCTTGTACGTTATTTACAGTTTTACCACTAAAGTTTAAGACTTGCTATAAATAGCAACTATTGTAGATACACAAAGACAAAGATAGACAAATAGATATATAGAGATAGCTTTCGAGCAAGGCTATACTTAAGTTAACATTTGCCAAATTATCGAATGTTGATTAAACTCTTTAATCATCCCTGCGTTCTTATGAATCTTGTTCTCAAATTGTGGTCAACCCCTTCATTTGAACCAACTAGTGAGTTGCATCAAACCTTCACTTGAAGCCCTGAACAACATTTAATGTTCGTGAGTCGTATCAAACTCTATTTTTAGCTCAAACCCCTGATTGTGTTTGTGTCTTAGTGAGTTATATCCATTCACATTCACCATCAAAAACCTTCTTATTCCTCATACCCATTTTCTTTTGAATACCCATTCTTGTTCTTTCGTTCCAAATCCGCTACCGTTTCTTCTTCAATCTCGTATCATATTGGTATTAGAGCTTTAGGGAGACACGCATGCTAGTGTTCTCCAAAGTAGATTTGTGGTTCTAACCATTCTGTTAATCATTATTCTGTAAAATAGTATGCTGTTTATAGTAGTCGTAAGTAACTATAGAAGCTAAGTAGTGGTTGTTTCTAAGCTACTGTATTTCTGTTTTGTTGTTTCTTCAATTTTCTGGTGAATTACTATATGAACAAGAATGTTGGAGGATAATGTCAACAACACTGGTGATAGCCCTCGTAGAAGCTTGAGACGACGCGTTGATAAATTAGTATATCATATTCAGAACCTTACTGACTCTATCCATGAACTCACTGGATTAGTCAGAGGCCCCAAACATGATGGCCGAGAAGGAAGAAGGGAGTGAACACCCACAAGTGGAAGTGGTTCTAATGAACTTGATCATGATAAGTGACAACCGAGAAGAGCTACCGAGCCAAAAAGAAGAGAACACCATCTAGTGTCGAGTAGAGGAAATGAAAGGAGTATTGACTCTAAAGCAAATCAAGAAGCCCGGAGAAGAGAGCCGAAGCCAAGAAGAGGCGTAGCCGAGCAGAGCTCTAACAGAAGTGGCTAAACCGAGGAGAATCAACCAACTCAGAATGCAAGGGATGAACCTCAAGCAGCTGGCTAAGGACTTAACAATATAAAGCTTAAGTTGCCGACCTTCTATGAAAGTAGCTAACTTGAAGAGTTCCTTGACTGAGTCTCCCAAGTCGAGAAATTGTTCGAGTGCTGCAAGTGTGATGATCGAGCAAAGGTTAAGCTAGCTTCACTATCGCTTGTTGAATACGTGAGTCTTTAGTTAAATAAGCTAGTTGCCAAGTGAGATGCTGAAGGAGAAGAGTCAATCAGAACATGGAGACTTATAAAGCAATTGATGAATTAGCGCCTTATGCCGACCTACTTCAAGCAAGAGATGTTCTATGCCCTTCAACACCTAAGACAAGGTCGAAATACTGTTGAAGAGTATTTACAAGAGTTTGAGACCTTGATGATGAGATGTAAGGTTGCCAAGCCATAGGATCGCACCATTGCTAGATTCTTAAGTAGACTCCGAGACGATATTGCCGACATAGTTTAATTGCAGCCGTTCAACTCTCTAAATGAGCTAGTTAATTTAGCATTAAGAGTAGAGAGGTAAAGGAGAAGAAGGCATCAAAGGTCGAGTAACTGACCCCAATAAGGCAACTCTGAGCTTGAGAGTAATGTTGAAAGAAGGCAAGAAAAGAAGGTAGAGAAAGGAAAGCCTAGCCAACCAACCCATGCCAAGAAAAAGATTACCGAGAAAGAGAAGGCACCAGGTAACAAGGCTTAAGAAGTGAAATGCTTCAAATGCTTAGGCTACAAACATATTGTGTCCCAATGCCCGAATAAAAGGGTCATGGTCTTGAAGGGCAAATGGTCCGAGGCTCAAATTGAGAGTCAAATTAACAAGAGCTCGAACGACCAATTGATAGAAGATGATATCTATCTTGAGGACCTCGATAAACTCTTAGTTATGGCCATAAGAGCTAACCTGAAGGCAAATCCCGAATAAAGGGAAAATTTGTTTCATATGCAGTGCCTAATGCACGGGAAGACCTATTCCCTGGTTATAGATAAAGGAAGCTATACCAACATCATCTCTGTAGAGCTAGTGGAAAAGGTGAAGTTGTCGACCTACCCATACCCCCAACACTATGGATTGAAGTGGCTCAATGATAAGGGTATGGTCCATATGTATAAGCATGCTCGGATTGCATTCAAGGTAGGATAGTACAAAGACAAGATTGAATTTGATGTGGTCCCTATGAATGCCACAAATCTACTTCTTGGCTGGCTATGAAAGTTTGATTAGAAAGTGATCCATGATGGATTCCTCAACACTTATACTGTTTGGAATGATGGGAAGAGCTGTCTCTTAACTTCGATGAGCATTAAGGAAACCTAAAGAAACTCGGCACCCATGGTAAAACAAAAAGGGAGAAGGAGCTTATTCGACATCCCAGCTCGAACTTAACACTTAATGTCGAAGATGACTTCCTTTCAAAATTGCGGTAATGACGAGAATCAGTCTCCAACAATACCCAAGCCAAGTCTTGTCAATGCTTGCCAAGGCCAAGCTGCAACCAAAAGGACAAGGGGAAGGAAAATAAACATTCGACATCAACTCTGTCATCAATCGAGGTGTCGAGAAATCGCAAGGCCGAGTACTTGAGACCAAAGAACCACTCGGCATAACCCTAAGAAACTAATGCTGACTAATTCTAGCACTCAGCAATTATGGGCTGACCTATCTAGTGTCTCAACCAAGCCACGCAAGACGTCAAGGACCCTTTCCTGAACCCATACATCCAACTACCAACCCCATCCAATTTGGATACTACTCCTCCTAGGACATACCAAGTGACTGCATGCCAAGTCCTATAAAACGCACAGTTTTGTATTCTTGTGTATGTTTTCCTTTATTTTATTTATGTACCCAATTCTTTAAGATTTAAGGCTTTGTACATTATTTACAGTTTTACCACTAGAGTTTAAGACTGGATATAAATAGCAACTATTGTACATATGCAAAGATAAAGATAAATAAATAGATATACAAAGATATATATAGAGAGTAAAACTTTTTCTCTTTTGAGTAAGGCTATACTTGAGTTAGCATTTGCCAGATTATCGAGTGTTGATTAGACTCTTTAATCATCACCGCGTTCTTATGAATCTTGTTCTCAGATTGTGGTGAACCCCTTCATTTAAATCAGTTAGTGAGTTGCATCTAACCTTCATTTAAAACCTCAAGCAACATTTAGTGTTTGTAAGTCATATCAAACTCTATTTTGAGCTCAAACCCCTGATTGTGTTTGTGTCTTAATGAGTTATATCCATTCACATTCACCATCAAAAACCTTCCTGTTCCCCATACCCATTATCTTTTAAATACCAATTCATGTTCTTTCGTTCTAGATCTACTGTCGTTTCTTCTTCAATCCCATATCTTCCTAAGTATCTGCTAATTTACAAAAATAGGCACTATTCTAAAAGTAATAAGTAATAAAAGTGCAAGAGGTAATATAGGTAATGACAATAAGGGATTCTGTGTAGAAATTAGTATAATCATCAGAAAGTAGAAGATACGTGTCACTAACTTGTTCTATGGCCTAATTTTGCAACAAGTGATGTGTCCTTAGTTTGAACAGTGCCTATTAGGTCAGCAACTTTTGGAAATAGCTTAGTAACTCGAGTGCTTAGGGTGTAGTATTTGAGCTAATGACTAGAATGTCTAGGCATGTGAACTCGAGTGCTCAAGTGTTTGGAGCTCAACATCTCCATGGTCTTGACTTTTACATGGGGTTCCTCCACTTAAGAGATTACTAACCGTTTTTAGGAGCTCAAGATACTCATTGGATCAATTTGAGGGAACTCAACTTCTTCTTATGTTAGCTTGTATTGAAGAGCTCAACACACTAGTATAGTAAGTCTTTAAGCTTAAGACCTCATGATCAAGCCTAAATTCCTATCATCTCTTCTGGGTTATTTGAGATTTGGGTTCAAATCTAGTTTAAGAATAAGCTGCTCATCCTCCAAGATATATGTGCTAAAGTTGGCAACGTTAAAGTAGTAAGAGACTCCATACTCATCCGATAGGTCTACCTTATAGGCTTTTTAGTTTATCTTTTTAATAATTTTAAATGGTCCATCTACCTTAGGAGATAACTTGCTTTTTCTTAGGTTCAAGAACCAATCTTTGCTGAGGTGGAACCACACCAAATTGCCGAATTGAAACATTTTTACCTTTCTTCCTCGACTTCGTCTCTCAAGATTAGTAACTGCTTAGCTCAGGAGATCTACTACCTTCTGGTGTATAACACGGATGGCTTTTGTCAATTAGTAACTTACTACTCTTCCAAGTAATTTAGTAAGGGTGCTTGATAAAGTGGGAGGTCAAGGTTAAACCCATAAGCGATCTCAAAAGGTGACTTTGCCCATAATGTCGTACGTCATTTTATTGTAAGAAAACTCAATTATGGCCAAGTATTGATCCTAATTTACCTAATTCCTTCCAATTACAACTTAGAGTAAGGCAACCAAAGTTTAGTTGTTGACCTATGTTGTCCATCTATTTGTAGGTGGCAAGACATGCTAAATAATTACTTAGTCCTAAGTTGCCTCCACAGTATCTTTGAAGAATGGCTTAAGATCTTAGGATCCTGATTAGATATTATAGTCTTTAGTAATTTGTTTAGCTTAACCACTTCTTGCAATAAGGGGAAAAAAATAACCAAAGCATCGTTAATTCAAATACATAACACAAAGTGTGCCATCTTACTAAACCTGTCAATGACCACCACGATGAAGTCCTTCCCTCAGGACGTTCTTAGCAATCCAAGCATAAAATCTATGCTCAGCTTAAACCATAGTCTAGTTGAGACAAATAGTGGTAAATAAGGCTCTTATTTAGCTTGGCTCTTCACTCTTTTACAAGTAGCACACTTCTTTAAAACTAAGTGCACTTGCTTCATCATCCTCAATCAAAAGAACCTCGAAGTCAACAATTCAAGTGTTCACTTCTCATCAAAGTGGCTGGATAGTCCTCTATCATATGCCTCCTGTACCAACTTCTTACGCATAGAACAAGTCAGGATACATAACTCTCCTTCCAAAACAAGTATCCATCCCCCCTACAATAGTCATCAACATTTCATCCGTCCTTAGACCTCATGTAGATCAGATCAAAGATAAGATCCTCAAAATGCAAACTTTTGATCATAGAGAAACCAAGAAGTTTGGTCTAAAGCTCCATCAAGAAGGTATATTGTGATGATAAGGCATCAACCACTACATTTTTCTTGCTACTCTCGTATTTGATGACATAAGAGAATCCCTCCATGAATTTTACCCACTAAGCCTATCTTTTAGACAACTTCAGTTGGCTCTTCAAGTACCTCAATGATTCATGGATGGTATAGATCACAAACTCTCTTAGTATTAGGTAATGTTGCTACACTATGAGAGCTTGAATTAAGGAAGAGATATACTTGTCCTACAATGAATAGTTGAGTGTTGTTCCTTGAAGCTTCTTGCTAAAGTAAGTAATAGGTAAGTCTTCTTGCATCAACACAACACTTATGCTTATTTTAGAGGCATTGCATTCCAATTCAAACACTTTGTCAAAATTAGGGAGGGCCAATATAAGAGTAGTGGTCAACTTCCACTTCATCTCTTCAAAGCTTTGTTGCTCCTTAACTCCCCACTTGAATTTAGCATTCTTCTTAGGCAACTTAATCAATGGAGCCACTACGGTACTGAAGTTCTTAATGAAGCGACAATAGAATGATGGTAGTCCATGGAAACTATGGACGTCAGCAAAACACGTCAACGCTAACTTTCAATAATCGCCCTTACCTTCTCTTCGTTAACCTGGATATCTCCTCCATTCATGACAAACCCCAAGAAAATCACTTTGGATTGATAGAAGTCACACTTTTTTAAGTTGCCATATAATTTCTCTACTTAGAGCTTAGAGAAGGCAGCTCGAAAATGCTTATAGAATATCTCTAAGTTGGGCCAATATACGAGAATGTGATAAGAATCAACCCATTAGAGCTTTTACCTAGAGCTGAGTTAGAGGACTACAATGACTTACTCATTAAGTATTGACTCAAAGGCTACTAAAGGATGAAGATTCTATCACCCACTTGGGATTAATGCATTTCAACCTACCTGAGTGCCTAACCCCAATATAGATCAACACAACTTTCAAACTACTAAGCTCCTAGTACTTAGTTAAGCCAAGCTACCTAGCTCAAAGAAGACTTAGATAACTTAGAGGGTATGAGCTCAGACCTAATATAAGATAAGCCAGCTTCGACCCATGACTTTTGCCCAACCTCTTTTGAGCTAGATCCTAGAATTACTAAAGTGCCTCGAGATTCATTATAATAGAACCAACCACACTACAAGCCCTTAGCCACCTCTTAACACGTGTCTTATAGCATAACAATTTAGAAGGATTCCTTACTTTTTCGTACAGGATATTCTTTATCCTTTTTAGCATGTCTTATGTATCTCATTTACAATTTACCCTTTTATCTTTTCCATGTATGCAATGTAACCCTAGTAGAGCCAATATATAAACCCACCATTTTCTTTTACATAGTCATCATGATCATACTACATTACTAAATACAACTTTCCTCTTTACAAAGCAACCCGAGTGTTCTCTAAATTTTCCTTAACTCTTATCTAACTCCTTTCACAAGAGTTAGTAGCAAGCAACCCTAGTTCGATACTCGTGTATCATATCGAATGCTTGGATTAGGCCGAGTAAGATCAATTAGTGCGTCATATCCAGTTGGTAATTGCTCGAATTGCTAATTCCCCTTTTGTTTTCTTTGTTCCCATTCCGTTGTGGTGCTTCTCCATGTATACAACCCTAAAGATGCATTAATTTCACTGATATCAAAGCACGGTTTTAAGAGGGAGTGTATGAAGATTACAGTGGAGTTCTTGTTCATGTTTACTATTAGTAGCTATCATGTTCCTTCCATAGCCAATGTAGTATATTCATGTAAAGTTATATTTAAGCATGTTGAAGTGGGTTTTGAAGTAAGCAAGTTGAAGTAGTAGTAGTGCATGAGGTAAGTGTGGTGATTCTTGTTACTCTGCTCTACACTATTTCCTCACTATGAAAATAAAGCAAGTTACATTTTGATATTACATCATGTTATGTTGGGTGTTGGAGTGGTTGGAGCGTGTTATGAGATTCTATGTTATAAGTAGGAGGGTCTTTGTTGGGTGTTATGTTGTCTAAGTTGTTAAGGTATTATACCATGTCAGATTCAAGCATTTAAGGAGTCATTGGTGACCAAGATAGTAGTGCCCATGTTAGCCATAATCAACATGAAAGTAATACCCTAAGTTTAGTTGATGTTAAACTTGATAGACTCATTACTGTTGTTAAGAGTCTAATTACTACAATGCTAGCCAACTGGCAACAACCATAGGGTATACTTTATCGTGGCCCAACTGAGAATGTTCCTAGGAAACGATATGGCCAAGTTAGCTAAGCTAATCACTCAGTTTAACCCTAACAAGCTGTAGGAGTGGTAGACCGAGTTGCTAGACAATGGTTGGACTTGGAAGAAATTAAGGATGATATTGAGGAGGTAGATATAGAGGACAATGGAAAAGAAGAAGCTGAAGTGGAATATTATGAAGCATAAGAACAAGGATGCCAAGCCTTTTGAGGACTTAACAATGTTAAAGTCCAAATCCCAACCATTAATGGAAGTAAAGATGTGGATGAGTATCTGGAGTAGCAAGAAAAAGTCAAGAAGGTATTTGATTGTTATGGATATACTAATACCAATAAGGTTCAACTTGATGCACTTGAATATTCAGGATATACTACCATGTGGTGGAAGAATTTGAACACAACCAAAGTGAGATTTGGAAGATGAGTGTAGACACCCTACTTTTGCCTCCTTTTTATTTTAGAATTTTTAGAATATGATAAGGAGTTCCAATTAAGAGAAAATCATAAATAAATAAATAAAAATTTAGAAAAAAAAATATAAAATATAAAAATCACAAAAAATAGAAAATTAGAAAACTACAAAAAAAAAATGGAAAGTTTACAAAAAAATCAGAAGAAATAGGAAATTTAGAGAAATTATGAAAAAATAGAGAATAAAAAAAGGAAAAAAAGATTTTTAGATAAATATAATAGAAATTTTTAATAATTTTAGTCTTTTTTTAAGTCTAAAATAAAAAAATAACAAAAGGGATATTAGGCCTAGATTGGAAATTAATCTAACCCAAGCCACTTAGTCCATATATGCAATTTAATTGCATATTTAGACAAGGTATAAGCTAACAGCTTAACAGTAAAATACTTTGATTAAACTTGGCATTGGAGCTATAGGTCTTGGGTTCGAATCTCCTACTAGGCACTTTGTGCCTTTTTCCTTTTTTCACAACAAAGTACACGTGACAAGAGGCCATTGGGCCACATGTCAATGCCTAACAAATGACACATAATGGTTCGGCCACGTAGCTAATATAACACCCACGTGGTGCCACATCGACATTCGATTCTCCTCATTTCTTTCCTTTTCCATCTTATTCTCTCCCTTTCCTGCACTTTCCTTTTCAGATGGCTCACTTCAAGAGTATTTTTAGTTCATTTTCCTTCGCAATTTCACCAAATTAATGGTGAAATCACAAAGCACACATAGGATACTATGAATTGGGACAAAAGCTGACTTTATTCATTCATTTACTCATTCAAATTGAAATTGAAAAATGGAAAAAAGAGGAAAATCTACGATCAGTCATTAATTTCAATCTTCCTCTCTCTTGACACAACACCCTTGTCCGTTATCCAATCCTATCCACATACAAAGCACTCCATGACAGAGGACTCTCTCTTGTCCAATCTTCAACCCACATACACCAACATCCCTTGTTCATATCAAACCCCCTTTGACCAAACCACATACTGAACTACCATTGCCTAATCTCTAACCCGATACCCTTCTCTATCATGCAAGCCTACACTTTAGCCACTAACATCCCAACTATGCTCTTATGTAATGCTTAACTACACTCACATCTAGCGCATGCTATTTTCACACACCTCACACGACCTTCGCCCAAACATGAACAAAAACAACCTATTCACCGCAACCATCTCCCCAACCTATCAAAATCTAAAAATCAAACCATACACCCACCACACCACCCCTCTCTCTTGACCTTTAGTCCCAATCCCCAACATCATGACACCAACCACAACATACCACAGCAGCATACAACAAACGACTGACCATGACCCCCTGCCAACACAATTTTACATTCACACACAACCACCACCATGAAACTAGTAGCTTTACCCCTCATCAACCAAAACAAACCACTCCATTGAACTTGTCATAGCCTTAAACCCAAGACCATCCTCCCTTCTTGTACCCAGCAACTTCCATTGACATCGAGCCAATACCACCGTAGCCATGAGTTTTCAAAACCACCACTCCAAGTCGAGGCATTGTCCCTAGACCCCCCAAACCTAATAAAATTCACACAAAAATGTCACACCACCCTACCCTACTGCCCCGCCCCGCTTGAATTGATAGTTGAATCACTTTGCATCGAGCCTCTCATGCTACCAAATCTCTTCTCCTTTCAACGCTCTAACATGCAACGCACGTGGACTAGGTCTGTCAAGCCAACTTGACCCGACCCACTTGCCGCACTTCGATCCAACCTACGTTCCTGACCCTATCCTAAGCTTAGTCTAACTCCTTTTGTATTTCTATTGTTTTGCTTTGTTGTTTCGTTGTTTATGTATTTATTTTTTGGTGCATTTTATGTAAATACTGTACTTGTAACAAAAAAAAAAAAAAAGAAAGAAAGAAAAAAGGGGAAAAATCGAAAAAAAGAAAAGAAAAGAAAAAAAAGAGGATAAAGTAGTCTTTTTTTATCTATTTTACATTCCCAATTAAAACTTAAACAATAATAAATAAATAAATGTATAAAATAAAATAAAATATATGAAATAAATGTTTTACAACTTAGAAAATCTTTTTCTTAATAAAAATAAAAATAAAATGGATCTTTTTCAATATTAGGGCACTTTTAAAACTTTTCAAAAATAAAATTCCCATTTTATGACCCTTTTAAAAAATTTCCTTAAATAACTTGAACCGGGTCAAAATGTAAACCTAACTCTTTTTTAAAAATTAAAACCAATCAACACATTAAAGTTCTTTTTTTTTAAAGAAGTACATTCGTCTAATCCTAAAGAGTAGGTACGTAGATACCTCTAGGGTAAAAAACGAAAAACCTATTTTTTTCCATTTTAGTTTAAATTATTCAATTGAGTCTAATTCATTAACTAATGATCAATTTAATTTTATAAGGTAATTTTGAAAGGCAATTTCAAGAAATTAAATCTAAATTAGGAAAACCCGTGAAACCCATAAGGAACTCATTTCCTTAGTTTTCCAAAATCTTTTTCTAAAATTGGTTTTCCACGCGTAAACCAATGTTTAGATCAAAACCAAATCTACCAATTTAGTTTTGACCTAAACCATTTCTCGACCCCGATCAAATAGTGACTCCAAAAGCTTATAAAACTGTTTTAAAAAGCCAGTTCTCTTGAAACCTTAGTCGATGATCAATATTAAATGGATAAAGTTTAGTATTAATTAGTTTAGGGAAAACTAATAAAAAACCAAGAAAAAATCAAACTCAATAATATGGTGACTCTACTAGAGATGTTAAAAGGGTTAACCATTTAACTTTCTAAATTTAAAATTAATTTTTTGAAATGACATTACTAAATGTAATTTATTTGTTTGTTTATTTATTTAATTGTTCTTATATATAGTTGCACTAACCTTTTTTGCAGGGTTAAATTTGTTGAAGTTTTTTATTATAGGGGGTTTACTTTTTGTATCATATTTGTCTAGTAAAAACGGTCAAACCTAGACCGTATTAAGACCCTACGATAGGGGAGTTGTCATGTAAGCTCCAAGTGCTGTAATGTAACCACCTCTCGAGATTGGGCCACTCTCACTTGAGTTGCAATGTGACTAATGAAGGTGTTTTTCCAAAAACGAGTGAGGTCATAAAAGCTTAAAGACCTTTAGAACCTACCCTAATTGCATATACCTCCCTTAAAGCTTAAATTAATACATTATTCTTAAGAATTGCAACCTTACTAATATTTGAAAGTTTTTTAACAGTTAAACTCCAAATCAAATGGTAGAGTTGCAACTTAAAGAGCAATGTACCAACCCAAATATTTCTAATCATATTCATGTTTCCGCATACATTCTTTTATTTTATTAATAACTGATTCTTGTTTATGAAATGTCTAGGCATAAAATGGCAAATAACTAAGCAAATAATTAAAGAATCAATAGGCTATAAGACCTCTCTACAATTCGCGAGCAGCTGCTGGAGGCTGAAATTGCTTACTTAAAGGAAAAGCAAAGTGTTATAAAGCTCACAACCAAACCTTAAAAGCCCTTCTTAGACAAGACATTAGGGAAACCCATGAAATGCTGGAAGACCTTAAGGTTCGTTTTGCAAGACTTAGTTTAAGGGTTTTTCAGTTCATAGCTAGGAGGCTTAGAATAAATGTCAATTTCAAAAATAAATGTTAAGCTCTCTTCCTTGGTTTCCTATACTTTGATTTTTCAAAATAATAAAAAGTTCTCTTTAGTTTCTCTTTCTTCATTCTTTGGGATTCCCTTTTGTATATAGGTACTTCAATGGTCATTCATCTAACTTTTTTTTTTCTTTCTCTCCTGTAAGGAAATGTAAATAAAATCAATTGACTTGTTAATAGAACCCCAAAAAATCACCATTTTTCTTCTTGATTTCTCAGTTTCAGTAAGATAAAGCCTCATCTTTCTCTCTCACAAAATAAAAAAAATAAGGAATCTGCTGACGATTACAAATGCTTATGGGCAAACCCAAATAAAACTCCTCAGCTTGCTCAGGCAACCAACCTAAATACATCCAAACCAAACATAATCCTTAGCCTATTAAGGAAGCCAACCCAAAAACTAGCGCCTTAGCCCATTTAATCTAAACACTAATCCTTGGCTCATTCAAGCAACCAATCTAAACACAAACCCTTAGCTACTCAACCCATTAGGCAACCAACCTAAAGCCTATGACCAATCAAGTTAGTTGAACCAAACATAAACCTTGGCCCATCAAGAGCTAAAATTGTTAGCCCCTTGAAAAAGCCTAACCATGAACCAAGTCAAAAATGAAATCAAACGCAACCTTAGTCTCAAATTTAGATCAAATAAGAAGATTCACACTAGGGCATATGTTAAGAAACTAGGGGGCAAAGCCAATCTTCACTTATGGAGAATAAATAATAGACTCTTCCTTAAGGAATTGGTAACTCATTTTTAAAATGTTTGGAATGAAAGGAGGCAAACTTCATCCCATATACTAACCCCTAAATATTTTGAGAGTTGAGTGATATTATGATGAGGTTACTTTAGACTCATTCCTTAAAAGAGGCCCATTTTGAATTTGATGTGCAGATTAAAGTGAAGTTAGGCATTCATTTTCAAATCCTAAACACGATTATCTCTTGTTAACCCTGTTGGACCTATTTAGAGAATTTTTAAAATTAAACTCTATCAAGAACCACCCCACAATGAGGCAATTCAAAGGTTAGGGTCATTGATTATGAGATAAGGATAAAATTGGTTTATGCTTACTTAAGTAACATTAATTCAAAAAAAACTTTTATTTCTAATAAGTTATTTTTCTTTGAAATGAAGAAAAGCCAATTTCTTTTCAAACACCTTAAGTTTATACACACTCACCTAAGCCCATACACTAGAAATCTATGGATCTAAGGCATTGAATCTCTTGAGAGACAAAGAACTTAGCAATATAAATAATCACTTTCTAGGCTAAAGGAAAGAAAGAAGACCAAGAAATAATGGGGCAAAGTAATAAATAAGGAAGGAATCAGGCAACATAAAAAAATAAAAGGAAAAATAATATAAAATGGGGGGTGGGGGGGTGAGGTGGGGTAGAAGAGGTGGAGGTAGTGTTAGGGAGGGGAGGGGAAGGTTTAAAAATTGGCCTTATATGTTAGAGAAAAGCCTCAACCAAAGAAAGCCTAGAAGATGTAAGACCCATATCTAAAGCCTAAACATTCCTAAGAAACATAAAGCCCTTATACCCATTTTGAACTACAAGCCTAGCCTAAAAACACAAACCATACACACTCGTTCTAAATCACAAACGCAAAGCCCCCATTAGCCATTACAAACACAAGACCTCCCCATCTACTAGGCCTCCTTCTAATCTTAAAAGATAATTTATCTTTAACAAGAGTTGTTTTTGAAACTAGGGCAAGCATACTTCTAATTTTTCCTAAAGGTTCTTGACTTGTACACCTCGGTTAAATAAAGTATTTCTTTTAAAATAGGCCTTCTCATTAGTCCTAAATTCCTAGTGTTGAACCAAAAAAGACTTAACGGATTGATCAAGGTATATCACTTACAAAATGGACTATAATTTTTGGAAAAGTAGTTAAGAGTGTAATTTGGACTAAAAGTGTATAAGAAAGCTATTTTCAACTAAACTAACCATGAGTTACTTTTTCCTTAGGAAATGAACATTTAAAATCACAAGGCCCCACGAGAAGGCCTAGCATCAAGGTCAAGAGACATTTTAAAATACTAAGAAGAATACAAGATGCCCCACACAATTACCAACAAAGGGGATGACTATAACACTTGTTCCTTAAATAAGAATTCATACCCATTAGCAAACTTTTAAGAAAAGAAAAAAGATTAAAAAGAAGAAGAAGAAGAAGAAGAAGAAGAAGAGAGGGAAAGTAAAGGCTTCTCACAAGTTTTTTGTCCATTTTCAAATCCATGTCAGCTCGAGCAGCTAAACTTTTAGTTTAAGTCATTTGTTTCCTTTTTAATGTGGTCTTACCTTTTAAGCTGATCACATTAATCTAAGCCATTAAGGAATCATCCCTATTGCCCTTTCTGTCATTAAATGGTTTTCACCAAATTCTTTGTTTGTAAATATTTTTCAAGCCAAGAAGTTCTCTTTTGAAAAACTAGTTACTTTCCTTACTTTACTTCTTCAATCCTTCATCAACTTTCCTTAAGATTCAAGCTAGCTCTTAGAGCACCATCCCCTCTTTCCCTCACTTTTTAGGGTTATAGCCAGCTTTTAAAGTGCTACCCCTTCTTTCATCAATTTCCTTTATGGTTGTTAGCCAACACATAGGGCACCTCCCTTTACCAATTTCTCTCTTATCCAGCCCATAGGATGCTTCTATTCACTAATTGGTTTTAGCTAGCCCATGGGGCGCTTACCCTTTGTCAATCTCTTTTGAGGTTCTAGCCAACTTTTAAAGCACTGTCCTGTCTTTCATTTTTAGGGTTCAAGCCAAGTTTTAGAGTGCTATCCCATCCTTAATTCATTTTTTAGGGTTCTAGCTAACTTTTAGAGCACTATCTCATCTTTCATTCATTTTTTGGGTTCGAGCTAGTTCTTGAAGCATTGTCCCCTCTTTCTTTCATTTTTAGAGTTCTAGCTAGCTCTTAAAATGCTATCCCATCTTTCATACATTTTTAGGGTTTAAGCTAGCTCTTGGAGCATTGTCCCCCTCTTTCTTTATTTTTTAGGGTTTTAATAAGCTCTTAGAGCACTATCCCATCTTTCATTCATTTTTAGGGTTTGAGCTAGCTCTTAGAGCATTGTCCCCTTTTTCTTTTATTTTTAGGGTTCTAACCAGGTCTTAGAGTGTTGTCCCGTCTTTCATCCATTCTTTTTGGCGTTCTAGCAAGCTCTTAAATCACTGTCCTATCTTTCATCATTTTTAGGGTTCTAATAAGCTCATAAAGCACTATCCCAATTTACCATTTCTTCCTAGGGTTTAACAAGCCCATATGGCACTTCCCCTTTCATCAAATCTCTCTTTAGTCTTTTAGCAAGCCCATTGGATTCTTTTCTTCACCAATATTCTTTTAATGAGTCCATAAGGTGCTTCTCTTCACCAATTTCTCATAGTAAGCCCATAGGGTACTTCTCTTCATCAATTCCTTTTAGCAAGCCTATAAGGCGCTTTTCTTCACCAATCATAGTTGTGAAAATCACAATTTTACCCATACGATTCTATAAATTTACGATTTTAGGTGGTTCTTCCAAGTTAACTCAAGCGTAGAATCTTTTTTTACATAGAAACTTACGTTTTTTGCTGAGTTTACCGATTTTACATATCCGAGTTGAATGGACTAAAAAATTAAAGAAAAAAAACAACTAGCCTTTCACAAGCTATCAATTATTAAGACATTACAACATTGTCCTATCCTATTACAATTTTTTACCTCTTTCTTTCTCTCCCAATCTCTTATTTTATATTCATAGCTTTTATCCGAGTTTTAACTCAAATAACAAAGTTTACAATAAAAAAAACTATATATTTTATTTTATACCGTCAATAACTTAAAATAAATTAAAATGTTTGGTTCTCTTTAATTTATAGCTTTAAAATAAAAAAGGAAAAAGTTTAGTTTCAACTCTATTTGTCCTTCTTCCATATATGTTGATTATATATTAAGAATTTTTATGAAAATAAAAACTTAATTTCTTCATTTTTTTATCATATATTTCAAGTTTTGAATAACTATTATAAGTATATCTATAATTTTTTTAAGCTATTTTACATAAATTGTAGAAACTTACATTTTTACGTTCCAATTTTATAAACCCTGTAACGATTTTAAGTAGAATTACAAGTTTGACAACCTCGACACCAATATTCTTTTAGCAAGCCCATAGGGCACTTCTCTTCACCAATTTGTTGTAGTAAGCCCATATGGTGCTTCTCTTCACCAATTTGCTGTAGCGAGCTCGTAGGATGCTTCTCTTCAATAATTTGTCTTAACGAGCCCGTAGGATGCTACCTTTTACCAATTTCCCTTAAGTGCCTTAGCAAGCTCATAATGCACTTCCCATTGCCAACCTCACTTCAACAAGCCTATAAGGCACTTCCCTTAATCGATTCTAATTTAGGGTTTCTAGTTCTTAAGAGATGTCCTTACCTAGGTTAGTTAGCTGAGTAGAGCACTATCAGGTTTCAATTTAAGGTATTAGCCAATTCAAGGAGCCCTTTGTCCATTTTGCCTAGGTTAGTCAACTTATAGGGGCACAACCAAGCTTCAATTTATCATTTAAGGTCTTAGCCAACTCGAGGAGTGCTTCGCCCATTTTGCTTAGGTTAGTAAGTTCATAGGGGCACAACTAAGCTTCATTTTCTCATTTAGGGTCTTAGCTAGCTCAAAAAGCATTTTGCCCAATTTCCTAGGTTGGTCAGCTAATAGGGGTATGACCAGGCTTCAATTTCTCATTTAAGGTCTTAGCCAACTCAAGGAATGTTTTGCCCATCTGCCTATGTTAGTCAACTCGTAGGAATATAACCAAGCTTCAAATTCTCAATAAGGGTCTTAGCCAACTTAAGGAGCGCTTTGCCCATTCGCCTAAGTTAGTTAGCTCAATAGGGGCACTGCCAGGTTTCAATCTTTCAATTTAGGGTCTTAGACAACTCAAGGAACGCTTCACCCGTTTACCTAGGTTAGTTAGCTTAATAGGGTACTACCAGGCTTCATATTCTTTAAGGTCTTAGTCAACTCAAGAAGCTCTTCGCCCGCTTACCTAGGTTAGTCAACCTATAGGGGCATGACTAGGCTTCGATTTCTCATTTAGGGTCTTAGCCAACTCAAAGAGTGCTTCGCCCGTTCACCTAGGTTGGTCAACTCAAAGGAGCATGCCCAGGTTTCAATTTAGGGTCTTAACCAGCTCAAGGAGCACTTCACTCATTTACTTAAGATAGTGAGCTCAAAAGAGCACTTCTTTGTTTTCTAAAATTGATTCCAAAATTTAAGGTTGCTAGTCTACTAGAGACACTCCCGCTTAGGTTGGTCAGCTTAAAGGAGCATAACCAGGTTTCAATTAGGGTCTTAGCCAGCTCAAAGAGCGCTTCACCCATATACCTAAGATAGTCAGCTCAAAAAAGCACTTTCAGGTTTTCTCGAATGAATTCCAATTCAAGGTTACTAGTCTACTAGAGACGCTCTGCCTAAGTTAGTCAGCTCAAAGGAGCACAACTAGGTTCAATTTCTCATTTGGGATCTTAGCTAGCTTAAGGAGCACTTTACCCAATTTGCCCAGGTTAATTAGCTTAGTAGGGTACTACCGAGTTTCAATCTTTTAATTTAAGGTCTTAATCAACTCAAGGAACGCCTCGCCTATTCACTTAAGTTAGTAAGCTCAATGAGGTACTACCAGGTTCAATTTCAATTTAGGGTCTTAGCCAACTCAAGAAGCGCTTCACCCATTCCCCTAAGTTAGTCAACTCATAAGGGCATGACTAGGCTTTAATTTCTCATTTAAGGTCCTAACCAGCTTAAGGAGTGCTTTGCCCATTTGCCTAGGTTAGTCAGCTCATAAGGGCATAACCAAGCTTCAATTTCTTAGTTAGGAAGTCTTACCCAACTCAAGAAGTGCTTACCCATCTCATTCTCTTTTAGCCAACTTAAGGAGCACCTTGCCCGTTCACCTAAGTTAGTCAACTTATGAGGGCACGACTAGGTTTTCAAATTATTTTAGGGTTTTTACCAACCCACAAGGGTGCTACCCTATTTCAATTTCTTAGCTAGCTCTCAAAGCGCCTCCTTTCTCTTTCATCTTTCACAAAATCCTTAGTGGACCGACTCTAGGATAGCTAGCTAGTTATAGCGCTTCTTAGGAAAATTCCATCCTTGAAGCAAAAATAATGTATCTTTGATCTTTGTGGTAAAGTTCTACTCAAACTTCACCACAAAGAGAGACAACTGTAGACACCCTATTTTTGTTCCCTTTTTATTTTAGAATTTTTAAAATATGGTAAATGGTCGTAATTAAGAGAAAATCACAAATAAAAATAAAAATTTAGAAAAATACCTAAAAAAATGGAAAGTTTACAAAAAAATTAGAAAAAATAGGAAATTTAGAGAAAATACGAAAATTAGAAAAAAAAATAAAGGAAAGAAGAAGAAAAAAAGATTTTTAGATAAATATAATAGAAATTTTTAATAATTTTAGTCTTTTTTTTAGATAAAATAATGATGGGAATCAAGCTATGGGACTTTTGACTCACAACCGAGCCTAAAGACTAGAGGGGTTAGCACGATGAATCCTTATATTTCAACCAACCCCTACGGAGGCCGAGTACTTACTTGTCGAGTCACCTTTAATACCATGCCGAATGATCGCCCTTTATTCTATGTTATGCTGAGTTGATGACTACTCTAATGCTGAGTTGATGACTACTCTAATGCTGAGCCAACCAATCACTTGGCATCATCCTTGCCAAGAAGCTGAGAGACAGAGAATCCGAACTGACTAGGCCATTCCTATTCGGACAAACCCCCCTATCCGTACTTTTTATCCGCATCCCTTAACAACCTTACCAATGCAACATCGCTACATGTACAGTATCGTATGGAGAATTTGTAACACCAATGATTGATTTCCTTGTATATTTATTTTTACCTTCTTATATCATGTACATTGCTTCTTTAAGAAATGTCCTTATTGTCTGTTCCCTATAAATACCCTTATACTTGTAGCTGTAAGAGATCAAATTACCTTTAATACACTTGAGTACTTTCTTCCTTACGCAAACACTGCTTATTTACTCTCGTCATCACTCTTATCATTTCCCTTAAGCAAGGTTAGGTAACAAGTAACCTCATTGAACCAATTCGTACATCGTATTGAATTGTACCGTGAGCCCTCCGAAGTTTCATCAGTGCATCATATCCTCTGGAATTGTTCGTGGGTTTTGCTTACTGTTTCATTAGTCTTTGTCACCCTTTTGTACCTTTCCCCATTAATACTTTTTTCAAGCTTTTGACAAGCTTGGACCCATCCAACAACCGACCTTGTCTATTATTGGTCACGGTTCGCAATAAAATAACAAAGGGGATATTGGGTCTAGGTTGGAAATTAATCTAGCTTAAGACACCTTATCCATATATGCAAATTGATTGCATATATGGAGAAGGCACAGACTAACAACCTGACAGTACTACACTTTGATTAAACTTAGCATTGGAACTACAAGTCTTGGGTTCAAATCTCCCATTAGGCACTTTGTGCCTTTTTCCTTTTTTCACAACAAAGCTTATGTAGGAAGAGGCCATTAAGCCACGTATCAATGCCTGACACATAGTACGCAATGGTTTGGCTACATGGCTAATGTAATGCCACGTCAACATCTGATTCTTCTCATTTCTTTCCTTTTCCATCTTGTTCCCTCCCTTTCCCGTACTTTCCTTCTTGCACAGCTCACTTCAAGAGTATTTTTAATTCATTTTCCTTCGCAATTTCACTAAATTAATGGTGATATCACCAAGCACGCGTAGGATACTATGAATTAAGACAAGAAAGTTGACTTAATTCATTCATTTACTCATTCAAATTAAAATTGAAAAATGGAAAAAAGAGGAAAATCTGCGATCAGTCATTAATTTCAACCTTCCTCTCTATCAACACAACACCCTTGTCCGATATCCAATCTCATCTACACACACAGCACTCTATGACAAAGGACTCTCTCTCATCGAATCTTCAACCCACACATGCCAACATCCCCTATTCACATCAAGCCCCCCTTCAACCGAACCACCATAGCCCAATCACTAACCCGATACCCATCTCTCTCACACGAGCCCGCACTCTAGCCACCAACATCCCAATTGCGCTCCTCTACAATACCCAACCACACACACATCCAATACACATTGCTATCACATACTCCATACAACCTTCACCCAAACACTAACAATAGTAACCTCTTCACTTGACCATCTCCTTAACTTATCTAAATCCAAAAACTCAACCACATACCTACCGCACCATCCCTCTCTATTTACCTTCACCCCCAATCCCCAACATCATGACGCTAACCACAACACACTACAACAGCATGTAACAAACCACTACTTACGACCCCATACCAACATAATTTCACACTCATACACAACTACCACCATGAAACTAGTAGCTCCACCCCTCATCAACCAAAACAAAGCACATAACTAGACTCGTCGTAGCCTTAAACCTAAGACCATACTCCCCTCTCATAACTAACAACTTCCATTGATGCTGAGCCAACACCACCATAGTCGTGAGATTTCAAAACATCACAAAACTACCACTCCAAGCCAAGATGTTGTCCCTAGACCCCCTAAACCCAATAAAATTCACACAAAAACACTATCCACTGGTTGAATTGGTAGTCGAATCACTCCTCATCGCCGCATCTCATCTCCTTTTGGTGCTCTTACATGCAATGCACATAGACTGGGTCAGTCAAGCTGACTCGATCCAACCTACTTACCACACTCTATTTCAACCCACATTCCTAATCTTTATCCTAAGCTTGGTCCAACTCCTTTTATAATTCCATTGTTTTGCTATGTTGTTTTGTTGTTTCTTTTTTTTTTTTTTTTGTGCATTTCATGTAAATATCATACTTATAACAAAAAAAAAAGAAAAAAAGGAGAAAAAAGAAAAAAAAGAAGATATAGTACTTTGTTTTTCTTTATTTATTTTACATTCCCAATTAGAACTTAAACAATAATAAATAAATAATTGTATAAAATAAAATAAAAAAATATGAAATAAATGTTTTACAACTTAGAAAACCTTTTTCTTAATAAAAATAAAAATAAAAATGGATCTTTTTCAAAATTAAGGCACTTTTAGAACTTTCAAAAAATAAAATTCTCAATTTAGAACCTTTTAGAAAATTTCCTTAAATAACACAAACTAGGTCAAAATGTAAACCCAACTCGTTTTCAAAAATTAAAACCAATCAACACATTAAAGTTTTCTTTAAAAGAACTACATATGTCTGATTCCAAATAGTTGGTGCGCAAGTACTTTTAAGGCAACGTAAAAAACGAAAAAAACTTTTTTTTTTCCATTTTAGTTTAAATAATTCAATTTAGTATAATTCATTAATTAATGATCGAATTTCATTTTATAGGGTAATTTTGAAAGGTGATTTCAAGAAACTAAATCTAAATGAGGAAAGTTCTTGGTACCCATAAGGATTTAAAAAACCTAACCCTCAAACTCATTTCTCTAGTTTTCCAAAACGTGTTTCTGAAATCAGTTTTGCCTGTGTGAACTAGTGTTTAGATGAAAACTGAATCTACTCACTTAGTTTTAACCTAAGCCATTTCCTAACCCCGGTCAAGTGGCGACTCCAAAAGCTTATAAAACTCTTTTAAAAAGCCATTTTTCTTTAAACCTTAGTCTAGAATCAATATTAAACGAGTAAAGTTTAGTATTGATCAAGTTAAGGAAAACTAATAAAAAACTAAGAAAATTTTGGCTCAACAACAAGGTGTAAGGACTTAGGAAGGGATGAAGAGACTATTGAGGGGAAGATTGATACTTAAGACATATTTACAAGACACCTTTGCTAAATTGCAAGAGCTTTGCTAAGGAAGCCGACCTATTGATGGCTATGTCTAAGAGTTCTAAATCTTAATGATCCAAGTTGACGTGGATGAACCTAAAGCTCGTAGAATGTCAAGATTTATTTGAGGACTCCAATATGAAATCTATAACATCGTAGATATACAAAGATTTTATAATCTAGAATAGGCTATTAAGGTAGCACAGAGGGTCAAAAAGTAGATGAGAAGTGCCTCGAGCAAACTAAGGTTGAGCTTTTCACGAGCTCCCACTCCATGCCGACCTGCTCATGCCGAACCAAAGAGACCCTCTCGAGTAAAGTATAAACATGATCAACCTAATGATAGTCGAGCAAGCCAAAAGAGCTAAGCTGAAGATAAGTTGACACCAAGAACGTATGAGAAGGGATAAACCTTTGAACATAAAACGAGTGAAGTGAACTACTTCAAATACTTGGGTTTTAGACACATAGCTTCTGAGTGTCCTAACCAACATGCTATGGTGCTTTGAGGAGATGTAATGGACAGCAACAATGAGAGTGAGCTTAAGGATGGAAAGAATGTTAGAGGAGTTGAAGTTGAGGAGAAAGAGGAGATTTATGTTTATATTGACCAGGGTGAAGTGATAACTTTAGTGCTGAGGCAAATGCTGAGCACCTTGCCGAGCTCCAATGATGAATAAAGAGATAATTTATTTCATACCATGTGTAATATCAAGAGACAATTGTGCACCATCATTGTTGATGGAGGGAGCTATACCAATGTTGTTACTCAGTCCCTTATACAAACGTTTAGACTGTCGACCCACCCTCAACCTTACAAGTTACATTAGTTACACGATAAGGGTGCTTTATACATTACAAAGAAAGTAGTTGTACCATTTTGTATTAGGAACGTTTATAGCGATAAAGTGGTATAGTGATGAAGTGGTATGTAATGTCGTCTTTATGGGAGCTTCACATTTGTTACTTGGAAGACCTTGGTTGTTCAACCGACGTATTATTCATGATGGATACAAGAATACTTATACCTTCACAAAGGATGGAAAGAAGATTGTGTTGTAATCTATGACACCAAGCCAAGTGAACGAAATGCATAATTAAGTCACTTAAGCTAGTAACAAGATGGCATTGGTATTGACCCGAAAAGAGCTCCGAGTTGTTGGAAAGGCTAATGAGCCTATGTTCTTATTGATTAGGAGACTATTAGAAATGAGAAATTTGGAAGATGTGCTTAACGAGGTATGGAAGTTAACTGATGAATTTTCCAACTTGTTCCTAGAAGAGTTGCCTAAGGGGTTATCCCCAATTAAAGGCATAGAACATTGCATTAATCTATAACTAGGAGCAACCTTACCGAGCCGACTTACATACCGAATGAATCCTAAGCTGTTAAGTTGAAGAGATAAGTAGATGAGCTGATAGAGTGAGTTTATGTGAGAGAGAGCATGAGTCCTTGTGTCATGCTAGCTTTGCTCATCCCAAAGAAATATGGCTTGTGGCACATGTACATCGACAACCAAGCTATCAACCATATTACTATCAAGTACAAATATCCAATACCAAGACTTGATAATGTGTTGGACAAGCTTCATCGTGCTAACATATTCTCGAAGATTGATTTGCAAAGTAGCTACCATTAGATTTGCATAGGACCTGGTGTTGAGTAGAAGACTACCTTTAAGACTAAGCATGATCACTATGAGTGGTTAGTTATGCCTTTCGAACTTACAAATGTACTAAGCATAGTGATGAAGCTCATGAACCATGTGATGCATCCTTTTATCAGACAATATGTGGTCATGTACTTTAATAACATATTAGTGTACAGTACCAACCTAGACAGCCATGTTCAACATCTCCTAACTGTTTTTGATATTCTGCATATTAAGAAACTGTAAGGAAACTTAAAGAAGTGCACATTTTACTAAGGTGAAGTTATCTTCCCTAGGTATGTAGTATCTACAAATGGAATTCAAGTTGATAAAGAGAAGATCCAAGCTATCTTGGAGTAGCCAACATCAAAGAGCATTACTGAACAAAGCTTTCATAGCCTTGCTTCTTTTTATAAAAGGTTCATTAGGAACTTCTATACTAATGCTGCCCCTTTGACCAAGCTCACCAAGAAGAGTGAAGGATTCCAATGGAATTATCGAGCTAATCAAAGCTTCAAAGTGATCAAGAACAAGCTCACTACTGCTCTTATCTTGGCTCTACTAGACTTTAACAAGCCGTTCGAGTTAGAATGCAATGCATTAGGCATTAGTATTGGCATTGTCTTGATGTAGAAGCACCAACTAGTTGTTACCATAGTAAGAAGCTTAGTGGTGTCATACTGAACTACTCTATGTACGAGAAAGAGTTGTACTCTCTTTTCTGAGCTCTTATTATTTAGCAACATTATTTATTACCTCAAGAATTTGTGATTTATACAGACCATGAGTCCTTGAAGCATCTTAGTAGCTAGACCAAACTTTTAAAAAGACAAACAAAGGGTTAGAGTTTATAGAAGACTTTTCTTATGATTCAACACAAGAAAAGTAATACCAATGTGGTCATAGATGCCCCGTCATGTCAGCAAACTTTGTTGACCACACTAGAAACAAAATTTTTAAGGTTTTCTCTTATCACTGCAATATACTCAAGACCCACATTTTGGTCCTATTCTCAAGAAGTGCAAAGAGGGAGTTGCTATTGGAAGATATTACCTGAAGGATGGCTATCTATTAAAAAAGAAGAGGTTATGCATACCAAACTATACCACAAGTGAATTGTTGGTTAGAGAATCTCATAGTGGGATTATCCAATCACTTTGGAGAGACCAAAACAGCTGACTTGCTAAAAGAGAACTTTTACTAGCCTGGTCTGACCAAGGATGTTCACAAGGGAGTTAGAAGTTGTGAAGTGTATAAATGAGTAAAGGGGAAGAGAGAACAACATAGAGAGTATATGCCTTTACCAATGCCAACCATACCTTAGGCTAACCTCAACATGGACTTTATCCTAGGGTTACCTTAGACATCCAGAGAAAAGGATTCAATCTTTGTTATAGTAGACTGCTTCAACAAAATGGCACATTTCATTATGTGCTATCGAACTAATAATGCTTTATATATTGTTGATCTGTTTTTGTAAGAAGTTGTTCAACTATAGGGAGTGTTGAAGACCATTGTCTCAAATTGAGATGCAAATTTCTTAGGCTATTTCTAGAAGACCCTTTAAAGAAGACTTGGGACTAAACTTGTGTTCAGCTCTAGTAGCTACCCTCAGACTGATGGCCGGACTGAAGTGGTGAACAAAACATTAGGCAATTTACTCCGAGCTATCGTGGGAAAGAATTTGAAGGATTGAGGCTTATGTCTATTGATTATAGAGTTCACATACAATCGAACAATCCACAGCACCACTAGGAAGGCCCATTTTGAGATCGTCTATAGTCTTAGTCACACTACTCCTCTTAACATGATCGACATTGTTAAGCTTAAATTTTTCCCCTTTTTCAATATTTTTCTTAACCCAACCCATGTTGAACCCTATACCATTCAATACAGGTTTTCGACTAAAGATTAAGAAAAACTTAGTTTTCTTCTAAATTAAAATAAATACTTTTAGAGTTACTACCCAACTAGAGTCAGGAAAAGTGTTAAGTCATAACTAATGGATAGATTAGTTATCACTTAGTTACTAGTCTATTGAAAAAAAAAACAATTTTAAAAATAGTTTTTAAAAAACTAAAGTTTTGAATCCTAGGGCTAATCTATTAAACCCTAATAGGTATCACCTAAATCTTCTGAGATTAATTTTATTTTTCAATTATCCTTTCAGCTAGTTCTACATTCACAATTAAAGAAAATTAAAAAAAATTATTTACAAAATGTGAAAATAAAAAAAAAATCCTCATTTTAAGCCATCCCATAGGTGCCTATATACCCTCTAATAGAGATCAGACTTTCTATAACTCATTTTACTAAAACTTTAGTAAGTTGATTTTTTTATTAAATTTGGAAAATAATTAGATTTAAATTTTTGTCCATTTTGTTTTTATTTAAGAAAAATACTAAAAAAAGTCCTAAATTTCAGATGTTTATTATTAAAAACTAAAAGGAGTCCTAATTTTGGAAAATTAAAAAAAATATTTATTATATTTTCATGGAAAACAGATTTTTCTATGTGTTAAAATTGCCCTTTTGTTGTCATTTACTTATTTATCTACTTAATTTTTCACCTAGTTTTATTTACTCATTCATTATTTATTCATTTTTTTTTATTTTTTAAAATTGTAAAACTCTTGAAAAGAAAGCAAACATCTAAATGAAAGCGGAGTAAAATTCTTTCTCTTTTTTTCATTTATTTTTTACGTATTTATATACAGATTTATACAAAATAAGGAAGAAGAAAAAGGAAAAAAAAGGGAGAGAATATAAATAAATAAATAACTAAGCAAAGAAAGGAAAGAAAAAGGAAAGGAGGAAAGAGACCAAACCAATAGGTGATTAGACGTAGGTCATGAGTGCAATTCAAGTCAGATCTTAGAGCTTCACATACGCAATATGTGGTTAAATCAAGAGAGAGAGAAAGAGAAAGAGAGAGGGAGAGGGAGAGGGAGAAAGAGAGAAGGAAGAAGAGAGAAGGCACCTAATGAGATACTTTAAGCAGCTACATGGTTGTTTCAAGCCGGAAGAACCACTTTCATGTGGTTTTCATTGGCAAAAAGTTGAATGGTGGTGGTGGTGGTGCCTTGCTCCGAAGTAGTGATTTTCTTAGTGGTAAGGGTTGGGCGGTTGAGGCTAGAGAGAGAAAGTGTTTACACAACCCACTATGGTGGTTGTCGAAGCTTAAAGGATGGTTGGGCTGATACTTTTGTAAATGAGAACACAATAGTAGTGGTGGTGGCAGAGAAAATCTTGAGAGAGAGAGAGCAATTGTAGGTTAGTTTTTGTAAAGTGAGAAAGAATTGACTCAAGCTTGAAGGAGGTGTTTCAAGTTGTGATTGATGCTAGAATCAACTTCTTAAACCCCATTTTATACTATTTGAGCTTCATTTAAGCTTGGAAAGTTAATGATAAAAGTAAATTACTCTACACTTTGGAGACATATTTAAGCATAAATTGTTTATAATTGTGTTCATTTCTAAAATTCTTGGTATTTAATTGTGTAATATATCAATTTCAGATGATTCAAGAGCAAGAAGATAAAGTTTACACAAAAACAATGAAATTTAAGCCAATCACGGCCATGAGGGGAAGAAAACCTTGAAGTAAAACCAAGATACACTCTATCACGAGCGTGATAAGGAAAGATTAGAATAGCCAACACTGATCACGCCCTCCATCACGAGCATGATTAAGGAAGTTCTTCTAATCCCCCTACTAGTCACAACCATGATTATATCAGGAGGGTGATTACTCCCTCAATTACGAGTGTAATGAGATGATACGTTTGCAACAAGGAGTTCACATCCATCATCACGGCCATGATTAGTGTAGATTCTTGTTTTCTAAGACTATCACACCCCAAGTCACAAGCGTAATGGGAGTAGACATAACTGTTCTTCTTTAACTTTTTCACATGAACCGATACGTAAAACAAGTCTTCACACCAAGGGGTATCTTGAAGTGGTATATTTTGAGCTCTTTGATGAGAAGAATATAAATATACCACGATATTCAAACAAGGAAGAGAACCATTGTAATCATCCAACTATATCAACTTCCATTCCATCATTCATCCACTTCTCTCTCAATACCATTTATTTTCTTCTCTATGTTTTTAGTGTAGTTGTGCTGTAAACGTAAGTTTGTGTATTATTCTTCACCAAATTTGAGAGAATTATGAAGAATCCAGCGTCTATGTATTGTTGTATCAAGCTTTAAGTTAATTAAAAGGGGTTTCCTTCTTATCTCTTATCCCATGTTATGTTTTATTTCTTTTTTCTTATTTCTCTATGTTCATTCTTTTTCTATCATTTGTGAGTAATAATTTAGGGTTTACGAAGTCATTTTAATATGAACGTACTTTGATTTGTTGTTTATCCTAGTAATTATGAATTTTTAGTGATTAAAACTTCATACAAGTTGAGATAGTGTAGTGCATGACACAATCTTGCAGTTGATCTCCATGGAATACGTTGAGAAACGATTCCACTAAGTAGATCTTAGTCGCTAGAACGAACTACTCCTGCTAATAAAAATATTATTAGGAAGTTCGCTACATGTTTTATGGAATTTGAGGATATTAGTAAACTTTTCATGCAACCTTGATTTGTCCATTCTTTTAAAAGAGATTCTAAGGAACGTAATTGAGATAAAAATTGAGTAATTCTGAGAAGAATACTCATGAATAAAGAATTCCTATATATGAGTAATTCTTAGGATATATAGTTTATAATTCATGTTAATATGATGGAGTAAACCTACTTTGTAATTTGTTGTTTTCATGTTATAATCTTGTTTGTTGTGTTTTCTTGGTGTAATTGTAGAATTAGTATAGTTTAGTTATAGAATTTAGTTTAATTACTTTGTTCGATCATTTGATTTGCTAGATCATAGGAAGATTTATTAGTATTGGTACTTGTATTCGTTCCCAGTGAAGATGACCCTATATTCATCCATGCTATAAAATAATAGGTACACTTGTCTATTAAACCAAGTTAATGATAAAATATAGGTTTACAAATTGTAAAACTTGGAAGCTTTATTTAGAAGCAATTAGTCAATAATAGCCACTAATTTGAATTTTTGAGTTAATGGGTTTTGACTACAATGATTCATAAATTCCATAAAAATTGCTATGAACTTGTTATAATTGAAGGTAAAACATGTTTATGGAGCTTTTATTCTCACTATAACACACCAATGGAAGCTTCATTTTCTAAGATTAAAGCTTAAATCATGAATTTGAAACCAAGCATTCAAAGCTTTTTTAATCTTTGAGGTCCAAATTAGCTTACATTTCTTTTTTTAAAATTTGCAAGTCATATGTAAATAATAATCTGCATTATGTCCTTTAATGATTCCTTCTATTATTTTGATTAAAATTGATTAAAAATATGCTTTAATCAAGTAGAAAAATAGCAAGGTTGAACAGGATTATCTTCCTCCATTACTACAAAAATTGGAGTTTATGGAATAGAAGGCATTAAGTCATGTGGTAGGCACATGCCACGCACTTGGCTCGTACGTTTGACATACACGCCATGGGAAGACACAAGGCACTGCATAAACCTACTGCCCGTTGCCTTGATCCAGATGTGAGCTAGGCTCTTTTGGGTGCAATATAAATTAGACTAAGCCTAGCAACCCTCTTCCACCCGCCCGACACCCCCCCCACCCACTTCTTCCTTTTTTTTTAAGAAGTAAATAAATAAATAAATAAGCAATAGATAAATAATAAATAAATGCAAAGCACTAAACCTAGTTCCAAACCAAAATTAAACCCTAGATGACAAAGTCGTATGCACACATATTTTTTATAAAAAAATGAAATAAAATAAAGTAATAATAATGATTTTTAAATGAAATCTAACATTAATAATGTGCGCACTTAGACATTTTTTAACCCTAAAAAATGAATTACCTGATCTATGTCACCCAACGATTCTAAACATAGCCTAAGGCCTAAAAGAATTTAATTTGTAACTTTTTTTCATTTTTCAATTTCTTTTTTGTTCTATATTTTCTATTTTTTTATTTTTTTACTTAGGACCCTTAAAATATATTACAAATAGGTAAAAATAAGGTATTTACAGCTACCCTTTTGTAGTGAAGTTTAAGTAAACTTTATCACAAACATAAAAAAGAAACCATTTTTGCCATAGGAAGGATCAAATAGTGCTGCAATAAGCTAACTATCCTAAGTTTGATCCACTAGGGATTTAGGTGACGAGAATGGAAGACACTTTGATGTGCAATTCAGGTGTTTCAAAGGATAACCAAAGTTCCTTAGTTCAACTAAATCAAGGATAACTAAGGTTCCTAAGCTATGAGATAGGACAACTAAATTTCCTAATACTTAAGGATGACTTCATCAACAAAGGATAACCGAAGCTCTTAGATTTAATTTAACGAAGGATAACCAAGGTTCTTGATTTTTCAAATGAGGACAATTAAGCGATTTGGTTGTGAACTAAGGATAGCAAAAGCTTCCTAACAAGAATAACTAAAGGATTGCTTAGTCTCAAGATTGAGAATAACCAAAGTTCATAAACTAAGGATTACTATGGTTCTTAGATAGCCAAAGCTTCTTATCAAGAATAACTAAATGTTCCTATTGAATAGCTAAGTTCCTAAAAAGAATGATTACTTATTTTTAAGACTAAGGATAGCCAAAATTCCTAATTGAAGATAGCTTAAACTCTTCGATAGCCAAAGTTTCTGGACAAGAATAACTAAGGTTCCTATAAAAAGTATTACTTAGTTTCAAGACCAAGGATAGCCAAAGTTTCTAAACAAGGATAACTAAGGTTCTTATTAAATAGCTAAGTTCCTATTAAGAAGGATTACCTATTTTCAAGACCAAGGATAGCTAAAATTCCTAATTGAAGATAGCTTAGAGTCTTGGATAGACAAAGTTTCTACACAAGAATAACTAAGGTTCCTATAAGAAGGATTACTTAGTTTCAAGACCAAAGATAACCAAAGTTTCTAAACAAGAATAACTAAGGTTCTTATCGAATAACTAAGTTCCTAAAAAGAAAAATTACTTAGTTTCAAAATTGAGAATAGCCTAAGTTCCTATTAAGGATAACTTAGACTCCTAAATAGCGAAAGTTTCTAGATAAGAATAACTAAGGTTCTTATTGAATATCTAAGTCCCTAAAAGAAAGGATTACTTAGTCTCAAGATTAAGGATAGCCTAAGTTCCTAATTAAGGATAACTTAGTTCCTAGATAGCCAAAGCTTCTTATTAATATTGAATAGCTAAGTCTCTAAAAAGAAAGATTAGTTGGTTTCACAATCAAAGATAGCCAAAGCTCTTAGTCTAAGGATTGCTAAGACTCTTGGAGTTTCGGTATTTTTTCTAAAAGAAATAACTGATGGCCATAAGTTCCTAAACTTGAGGATAACTTAGGTTTTCAAGATAATCCTACGTTCCTAATCTTAAGGATGACTCGGATCTTTACAAGTTTTGCAAAGACGATGTGTGACCTAAGGCAAAATTTCAATTTCTTGAAAACATTTTTTTAATATCTAAAAAAATTCTTAAAAAACATACATTCATTCTATGATAACTTGGAAAATACTTTTTTTTTTTTTTTGAGATTTGCTAACAAGTATTGATTCCTCACAAGTCCTTATAGATACCAAATGGATGATGGGCCCACTCTTTTCTTTTCTTGCCTTGGGTTAATTACATGATTGTCTAACAAATCTTCCTTTTTAAGACATCTCTTGAAGCATCCATTGAGGCTCATGATTTCTAAAATGTCTAGAAAAATGCTATCTCATAATTGATTGGTTTAGTTAAAGAGGACTTCCTTACACTCTCAGCTTAAATTTTACTCTCAACTACAATTCCAAAAATTATAGTTCATCTTGTAAGTGACATGCTATGATCAATCTATTAGGTCTTTTTTAAACTATAATATAATAAAGGTTTGGTAATCGATTTAAACAAATGGATAATAATGTATAGGTCTTTTATAAAGAATTCATTCATCCATCCAACGCGAGTTTACAAGTAAAGAACTCTTTAGGAAAAAATAAAATTGTGCTTTTCCTAGTTTCAAAATTAACATTTACTAAGGATAAGTTATTTCCCTCAATCAGAAGGGCCTTTAAGGAGTAGTGGAATTGTTGGCAAGTTATAAGCTATGTGTCAGCTGTAATTTCTTTGGGGATCATTATAACGACCCTAGGAGGGGCCTAGTAGTATTACCTAAAATTTCCATATCACGTATGCACTCGTGATAAGAAAATCGCCTTGCAAGTCAGAGATTACAAGACTCTAAATAGTTATTCGCTAGGGTCTTCAATTTTAGTTCATTGACTCATTATATACTATAAATAATTATGGATATCCATTTTTCCACAGTTCCTCAAAACCGTAGAGAATCAGTATCCCTTACCAAAATAGTGAAATAAGATAGACAATTTTAGAAAAGTCTAAACTTATTAAAGATACTAAACTTAATTAAAATATTAGTTGTTTTCCAGAGCATTCTGAATTAACTACACAAGCTTTTTATCATACCGATTCAATGGTAGCACTCTGCACTTGATTCCTATCCCCATCCTAACTATCGATCAACCTACAAGGAAAAGAACTATTGAGATGTAAGCTTATGCTTAGTAAGATAAATACCCTCATCAATACTGCATGGCAAAATTTATTAGATGCACAATCATATGAATGCATGAACAATCAGTATGCCCAACAACGTATGCAATGGCCTAAGAACTGCATACGACTCAGAATTACGCCCTTTATAGTCAGGGCTTAGAGATAATTAACCAACCTAAACCAAAATCCGGGTTCTAGACCTTGGGTTTTAATTCATTAGCACTATTATGCTTAAGTCAAAACAAAACTATATGTATAGATACATGTATATACTTTCATTACTAAATAATAAATCATATTTTCAAAATCCCAAGTCTAACGATGTAGTGGCCTCCGCAATCCACAAACATACGCCCTAAGCAAAAGCCACAAGACTCGGCCCCTCGCCAACAGTTGGTACCTCTCAGTGCCTAGTAAGCCAATCAGCTTAGGACAGAGACTCAATAAAAATGATGACATCGCTAATGTCTAATCCTCCAGGAGGCTCGTCCTCCTATGAGTCCCTTCCCATCTTCTACGTGAAGTGGCAGTCGGTGTTATCCGAATGCAATTATAGGGAATGCATGATTCATCATATTTCTTAATCATATAAATCGTTAATCCGATTTTTCAAGATGATCAAACAATTTCATTCCATACAATTGCAGGTATAAATTATCACAATAATTCCCATTATTATATAATTAACAAGTCATAGCATTCAGTTCACAAATTCATATACCTGCATTTCCCATATCCCACAAGCATCCAAATTTATATATATAAGTTTAGGAGCATCTATTCTACAAGCAAAATCAAGTAAAGAGTCATTGAGAATTTATTCACTCCGCCATGCAAATCAATCAAAATAATCTGAGATAAGTCATCTCCCAAAAGCCAAATCCCTTGGACATCGCAAATATAATACTATAAGGATTTGAAATAGAATTTGGAAAACTAAACTAAAACCCTTTTAGTTATACTTTTGATTTGGCTTCATATTTTTCCCGGTTTTTACTTAAAGTTTAATCGCGTATAATTTTCTCATTTTAAATCTGATTTTTACGATCTTATAGTCAATCTTCATCATTTTCAAGTATAATTTAATGTGGTGGGGTTATATTTTCATAATGAGGCATGCAAAACTGCCCATAAATCAAAATAGTAGCGATCCTCATGATTTGGAGTGCTTTTGGGCTTTGTTTGATTAATGGGCTTTTTGGAAAACTTAGGAAATTCTTTGGGCATAGGCTTAGGACTTTATTCCAAACTTAAAATACTCCTTAAGGTCAAACTTTCAACTTTGATTTACACTCTTGGTGCTAACAACAACTCCTTGGGCTTATAAGTGGGCTTAAGTTATCAAATAGGCTTGTTTTTTATTCAAACTAAAGTTAGTGACTTTGTTGGGCTTATGGAGTTTAGGTGGACTTCTTGTGGGCTTCAAAACAACCTTTCTTAATATTTTAAAGTACTGGTCAGAATTTTAATTAAGGCCCAACTTAGAGTTCTAGGCTTGTTTTGAGAGTTCTAGGCTCGGTTTTGAGTTCTAGGCTTTGTATGTTTTGTATACTTACTATACTTGCTTTGGTTGATCTTTTCAATTTGTTTACTTGGTTTTATCATATTTTTAAGTGGCTTTTACTTATGTTCCAAATCTGGTCATGATGAATCCAAGGGGTTCTCACTTGGTTTTGCAACTTGTTTCATCATTTCCTTAAGTTTAAGGATTAGATCATGAACATAGGTTACTTATATTCAAATCCTAACTTAAATTCTCTTCCATAGGATGATTACTTAGCTCATACTTTACATCAAAATAATAGATTTCATACTTATCACAACTTCCATATCATAATTTATATCTCACAAGGTTGGTTTCTTCATAAAAGCTTCATATAATGGATTTTCCTTTACTTAAGGCTAAGTTTGAGCATCTTTAACTTAATAGAAATGGAAATAACATCTAAATGACTCACATACACTCCACGTCTAGCATGATGTCTCCTCATTCATGTACACATTTCATGATTTTCTTAACTTAAAATCTTTCATTCTAAGTGTTAAACATATATCTTTACATAATACCAACTTAGCATGCTCATATCTCAACTTTCATGTAAAGGGGTTCACAAGCTTACTTTTTAAGGTGGTCTAGCTATTTTATCACCTTATGGTCATACTAATATCTTCATGAAAACATGGTCTCCTAACATGTAATATTAAACCACTAACACGTAATATTAAACCACTAACACAAAAAAAAAACAACTTACTCATCCTCAAAGCGAAAACAAGGTGGTGGTCCAACTAAGTATGCTCTTAGCTCGTTGTCTTCCTTCCTCTTCTTGTAAGTTCTTGTGAAAGCTAAAGTTTTGATCTTTGAAATAGTTTTTTTGGAGATATTTTAAAGTTCCTAAAAGTAGTTTTTGAAATTGACAAAAGGAGGCAATAAAGTTAAGCTTTTGTGCTGTGAGTTATGAAGCAAAAAGGGTGGCGGCAATGTGGGGTTTTGTGGGGTTAGGTTTCTTCTTTTAATTTGTGTTTAAAGTGAGAGAAAAGGAAGTGAAAATGAGAGTGAAAGAGGGAGAGAGTGGCAGATTTTTGAATGGGAGGATAAGTGTGTGCAAGAATCTTTAATTGATTGTCTTTTAATATGCACAAATGCCAATTTTTTTACAAGACTAAATGATGTAAGCATTAAGAGGTGAATAGTAGATGTGTAAGACAATTGAGTAATTGAAAGTTGATAAGGCATGGCCTCCCTTAAGCTCTCTTCCCAACCAGCCATAGGGTGTCCTCTTTGGGCATTTAGTTGTCTTGTCACTTAATTAAAAGTTGAATACATAAAATAATGTGATAACTTATCCATATGTAGTATAAGTGAAGGAGTGATAGGGAAAGTGTCTTATTACTAGTTTTTGATAAGTTATCAATTGATAAATGATTCCAACTTGCAATTGATAAGTTATTTAGGATGATTAGTTGGTTTACTTATTCATGTGCACAAGTCTTATGCATGAAGATAAGAAGATTGTCTTATATGAAATTCTTTTGGAATTTATTTCTTAAATTGATTTGTATGTTATAATTTAATTCTTATAAAATTATGAAAATTTCTAGAGTTTGAATAAAATTATTCAAATTAAATTATCAATTAGTCACTTAGGGTTATAAGTCCTTAATTGTTTTAGGGTTTAAGGTTTTGAGTGACTTAAAGTCTGTGGTTCTCGTAGTCGAGTTTTATGAATAATAGACTTTTGAATTGGAAAATTAAATTTGTTTTTAAATGCAAACTTGAATTCTTAACTTAGTTTATCCTTGGGAACATTTTGGAAATACTCTTAGTTGAATCACAAGTCCGCTAAAAAGTAATGTTTACAACTTATTCATATATAACACAGCTTATAAGTGAAAATAAGGGAATTATCTTATATGAAATTCTTTTAGGGTTTGGTTCTCAAATTAATGTGTAGGTTATGATTTGCCTCTTAAGAAATTTTAGAATTTTCTAGAGTTGAATAAAATTTATTGAAATTATATTTTTAATTATTTATATAGAAATAAGTCCCTGATTATCCCAAGATTTAGGGTTCGAGTGAGTTTAAGTATGTTTTAAGGTTTTTCACCAACTCGGGAGTAATTGACTTACACTTAGGAGCTTGAGATTTGATTGGCTTAATTATTTCAAACCATCGCTTTATTATGCAACATATATATATATATATATATATATATTCATATTGTGGGGCTACTTATGTACACAAGTAAAATAATTTTTGCAAATTCATTAATTTATTCCTTTTAACTAGCTTAGTTTTGTTGTTTATTATTACTTGAAATAATCCTTGATTCATTCGTTATCAATTTTATATGATTTCACAAAACTATTGATAATTTTATTGATTTATGGCTTTTCAAGCATTAAGATAATTTTATAGAGTTTTAAAAATTTTTGTGATTTGATATTTACGATTTCTATTAAGTTTAGGTTTACATTTTTAAAAGTACGCGTATATAGGGATTAGGGTTTTCTTGTATGATTAGGGTTTCCAAATCGTATATTAGGGCCTTTCAAGTTCGTTTTAATTTCCAAGTTTAAAATTTTAATCTATTTTCATTTTATGTAGTCTTGTTGACTTAAGGAAATATCAATGACATTCGAGTCCGACACCATGTTTAGAAGGTTAAATTTACGGAGTCTACAATCATAAGTTTTTAGGAAAGCTTTGGTATTTCTCCTGGCTTTTTAGGTTTAATCATCTTGATCGTGTTATTTAAGGTCTTTATTTGATGTGTAGGTCTTAATTTAGGAATTAGTTCTTTAAGCCATGTGCTCTTAGTCCTCTCAAGCTTTAGGGTTTTGGACTTGATTACCTTGTCTACTTAATTTCTTTCTTGGACATACTTTTCCTTTTTCCTTTCAAAATTTTCTCCTATTTCTTCTTCCCTTTTCTCTTCTCCACATTTTTTTCTTCTTTCTTTTTTTTTTCTTTTTTCTTTTTTCTATCTTCTTTTCTTTTTTCATTTTGACTCAAGACAAAGGTAGTCATTCCTTCTTTTGGCTTACAGCTCAAAGTGTGCATGGTTTGTGTATAATGCTCATGATATGGACACTTCTTCATTTCAAATAAAATAAATTATTAGTGGTAATAATTACAATTGAATTGATATTACTAGAGAAAGCACGGATCAATTTTAACCTTTTCTCCTAATTAAGGCCCCTAACCTCCCATTTGCCCATTGTAGGGTGGTTCTTAATATAGCTTAATTTTGAAAATACTCCATTTAAAGGCTTAACAGGGTTGACAAAAGATTTTGTGTTTAAAATATTGAAAAATGAATGCCTATCTTCATTTTGATTCGCGTATCAAATTCAAGACAAACCTCCTTTAAGGAATGAGCCTAATAGCCTCATAATGATATCACTCAACTCTCGAAGTGTTTCCATGTTGGTATTTAGGATAAGGTTTGCCTCTTTTCATTCTAAACCTTTTAATTAATGAGATAAAAACAACTTATTTATGCTCTTGAATAATTTGAAAAATTTTCCCCAAACATTAGCTTATTCAAATATGAACTTATTTTCAAAGATCTTAACATGTTTCAAAGTACATAGAAAAGCTAACGCTCATGAAGAATCATTAGAGCCCTTCAACACTTTAGTTTACAAGGAGTCTGGTTGCATTAGCCCTATGTCAATCAGATCTTGAATATTAATTTTCAACCTCCAACAAGTATCTATGGAGTAACCCTTCTGCCCCATGTGATAATCAAATTGCACCTTCGGATTTCCATTCCAAGGCTTATATCCTGGTTTAGGAGCCTCACAATGTAGGATATTTTCTTCTCTCAACTAATGAAAAGCCTAAGAGAGATTGATAGGAATTAGAGTGAAATGTCTTCCCTAAGCCTTCTAAACTTGCATAGGCCTTTGGATGCCACTAAGGTTATTAGACTTGGACTTTGTGGCATATACCTCAAGAATTATCACATTCATGGTGCTTTTTTGTGATGATTCTGGAAGCTCTTTCTTGTATTTTAGACCCTCCAATCTTCCGACATGCAAGGCTTCCTCGATTCTACCCCCTGCCACCATAACATTTGCAAAGCTAGAAGTTGTATTTGCCAAAAGATGCCCATAATATGGCTCATCTAGTATATTAGTAAATGCAAATGTCAAGTCTTTCTCTAGTAAAGGAGGAATGATTCTAACTACCACACCCCTCCTCCTTTGTGCATATTCTTTAAAGGATTCATTACTTTTCGTGCTCAATGTACATATGTCCCAAATCAAAGGAGTTTTCTCAATGTTGAATTTTTATTGTTCATAGAAAGCTCGAGCCAATTTCTCCTAAGTATTTATTTGGCTAAGATTAAGCTGGGCATACTAGGTTAGTATAAGCCTTGTCAAACAGTCTTGAAAAGTTTGTACCATAAGTTGATCATTTTGAACACATTTGCCCATCTTGTGAACGTATAATCTAGTGTACAACTTTGGGCATCTAATCCTACTGTACTTCTCAAACTCTAGTGCTTTGAATTTTTTTAGTTAGGCCTTGACATCAAATGTAGAAAGGTCAATGATCCTAGCCTACCCAAATCCATCATAGCCTTCAAGCGCCTTCATTTTCTCAATGATCTATTAGGTCAACTTCCTTTCTAATTCTTTTAAACTGTCTTGGTTGGCCCCATAGTTAACTAGCTTTATATTGATTGGGAATGTGTATGAATTGGGCTCAAAAGTCAAGTTGACTTTTGAATAGGCCCCTTATAATTCAAAAGACTTAAAAATCGGATTAACCTTTGGATAGTTCTCTTTTGCTTCCAAGGGTAGAGCCTCAACATTCTTTCTACAATAGGCCCTAGAGTGCTCTTTATTTGATGGTGATGTAACTCTAAGTAAAGCAATACTGTCAACAAGGAAACTCAACTAATCTACGATTTTTCCCATGGTTCACTCTAAGGAGCAAAACCTTGGCTTAGTGGAATCAATGATTTCGGGTTGTCATTGTTGTTGTTGTCCTTGGTGTTGATGTTGTTGTTTCCCTGATTAGCCATTACTTTCAAGAATTCCTAAGAAGAATTCATCCCTATTAACAAATCTCTAATTATTTTTTTTATTTTTTCAAAAACCACTTTTCTTTTTGAGAGAGCAAAGAACTTATTAAAAAAAAAAAATAGGTAGTGGAATACAAGGATAAGACTTATTTACATAGTTTACAAGTTATGAGAAAGGAGTAGAAAAATATTTCTAAGGGAACAGGAGCCTAAATATTTATAATCAATTCCTAATAACCCACAGGTATTTAAAAAGTGACATATAAGAAATATAATCCTAAGGATGTATGAGTGAGAATTGACAATAGATTGGAAAGCGTATGAATGGAAGGTACTGAGAGAAAGACTTATAAAAGAAATCAAATATTTACAATTAGAAGCCTAAGGATATGACTTTTATCAGACTACACAGAAAAAATTTCCTTTTTATTTTTACTTCACAACAATGAATATTTACAAGTAAAGAGAAATCAGAAATGCAATAAAAGGACATAAGGATGCAGAGAGGGGAGTTGGCAAATTGACTATGATGTGGCAAGAAAATGATTTTTATTGCATCTTTGAAGTTTCCATTTCATTATTCATAAATTTATTACAAATAATCGCTAAAATATAGATCATCTTTTTCTTGTGGTGTCCTTACTCCTCTTCCATGTTCTTTCTCTTCTTCAACTCTACTACCTTGATCCATTTGGCAACTCGGGAGATATTTTTAGTACAAAACTTTTAAAAAGCTCAAACACTGTAATAGGTAGCAATATTTTTAGGTAATTCAATGATAGTAGCAAATGCCTTAATAAGGCTCATTATCTAGATGCCTTTCCTATGAAGGAAGTCAAGTTTATGGCTCTAGGCATGGTGAATGAACCTAACCATTAGTAAGGCCATATTGGTCCTCAAGTCTCCATTCTCTTCCTTTTAAAGACAACTGAGTGATCTGGCTTGTTCAGCTAACAATGTCGAGATGTAAGACATTCATTCTAAAAATTGGGTCACTAGCTCTACAATTCTATAATGTATGTGAAATACCTCATTAGGAAACAAAACAGTCTCAAATGCTGCCACGATATAAGCGTTGACTTTATGTTGCTGCCAAACTTCAAAACTAATACAAAAGAGTTTCTAATTATAGTTGGATGGGGTCACGAACCAAGTAAAGAGATTGTCTACCCTAATGATTCTCCTGTGAGGATTTGCCCATATTTTAGATTTATGAAAGCCTAAGAATCTATTGAAAATCTTTAGAGGCCTAACCATAATATTTAGAACATACCCTTTTTCAACAGACAAGATCCCTAACAAATGAAAGTATTCCTCAACAATCAGTCTCAAACAAAGTGGACCAAAGCAAAAGGTTGACATTCTTGGTTGCCAAAAATGGACTAAAACTCACACCATGGTAATGTTGATCTAAACTTTGAGTAGTGAAAGGATAAGCCCAATCGTGTCTTATATGACTTTCTATTGGTCGAGATTAAAAAATTGAAATCATATTTTGAGTATTCCCTTAGGCTCTAAAGGCTTGTAGATGTGAATTTCCTTAGAAAGGGCCAATGTGAGAGAGGAACTAGCCATTTCCTACAAAAAAGATGAAAAGAAGATTATATCAAAATTATCTTATTTACATGAGAATTACATCGAGACTTTATCAAGAAAAGAAAAATTTGCAAAGAAAATATTTACAAGGAATATATTAGGAAACTTCACTATTTTTTTTTTTTTGTCTAGTCTTGCCAACTTAAGGGAATGGTTTGTAAATGCAATTAAGGTAAGCTCTAAAGATCCTTAAACTCTGTAACCTTAAACGCTTCTGAAGAAACATTTCATTAGTCACATTGAAGCTTAAGTGAGGTAGCCTGATTAACCCGAAAGATGGTTACCCCACAACATTCGAAACATACACAATGTTCCCCTCCTAAGGTTTTAGGATGGCCTGGTTCTGACTATAACTACTACACATTCATAATGTAATAATTCCCTCCCAATATGTGTTCTTAATTAACCTGTATGGGTTAGTACAATATATAAATAAAGAAAATATATTCACTAAAGAAAATATAATTTGGAAAGGTATTTTAAAAAATAATTCTAATTTTGGAAGGTATTAATAGCTAGCCCTCTTAACGATCCCGAATAGAGTCACCAAATTGTCGAGCCTGAATTTTTCCCAGTTTTCAATATTTTTCTTAACCCGACCTATATTGAACCCTATACCCATTCAATACAGGACCTCAACTAAGAATTAAGAAAATTTGGTTTTCTTTTAAATTAAAAAAAAAATACTTTTGAAGTCACCACCCAATCGAAGTCAGAAAAAGTATTAAGTTATAACTAATAGTTGAATTAGTTATCACTTAGCTACTATTCTATGAAAAAACCAATTTTAAAAATGATTTTTGAAAAACCAAAGTTTTGGATTTGAAAATTAACCAATTAAACCCTAACGAATACCACCTAAACCTTCCTAGATTAATTTTATTTTTTAATTACCTATTTAGCTAATTCTACATTCACAATTAGAGAAAATTAATTAAAAAAATTTTATATACAAAATGGGAAAATAAAAAAATTTCCCTATTTTAAGTCACTCCTTAAGTACTTTTGTATCCTCTAATAGAGATCAGACTTTTTGTAGTTTATTTTTATAAAACTTTAGTAAGTTGAATTCTTTTAAATTTGAAAAACAATTGGATTTACATTTTTTTCCATTTTGTTTTTGTTTAAGAAAAAAAAACAAAAAGAGTCCTAAATTTCGGATGTTTATTATTAAAAAGTAAAAGGAGTTTGAATTTTGGAAAAGAAAAAAAATTATTTGTTATATTTTCTTGGAAAACGAATTTTTCTATTTGTTAAAATTGCCCTTTTGTTGTTATTTACTTATTTATCTACTTAATTTTTCACTTAGTTTTATTTACTCATTCATTATTTATTCATCATTTTTTATTTTTGAAAATTGTAAAACTCTTCAAATGAAGGCAAACATTTAAATGAAAATGGAGTAAAATTATTTCTCTTTTCTTCATTTAATTTTATTTTTTATGTTTTATATATAGATTTATACAAAATAAGGAAGAAGAAAAAGGGGGAAAAAAGGAGAGAAAAAATAAATAAATAACTAAGCAAATAAAGGAAAGGAGAAAAGAGATCGAACCAATAGGTGATTAGACATGAGTCACGAGTGCGATCCAAGTCAGATCTTGGAGCTTCACATACATAACACATGGTTGAACCGAGAGAGAGAGAGAGAGAGAGAGGGCAGCCGATGGGATGCTTTGAGCAACTATGGTGGTTGTTTCAAGCCGAAAGAACCACTTTTATGTGGTTTTCATTAGCAAAAAGTTGAATTGTGGTGGTGCCTCGCTCTAAAGTAGTGGTTTTCTTAGTGGTAGGAGTTGGGTGATTAAGGCTAGAGAGAGAAAATGTTTACACAATCCATTATGGTGGTTGTCGAAGCTCGAAGGATGGTTAGGTTGATGCTTTCATGGATGAAGAACACAATAGTAGTGGTAGTGGTAGAGAAAATCTTAAGAGAGAGAGCAATCATAGGTTGGTTTTTGTAGAGAGAGAAAGAATCGACTCGTGCTTAATGGATGTGTTTCACGTTGTGATTGATGCTAGAATTGAGTCATCAAACCCCATTTTATACTATTTGAGCTTCGTTTAAGCTTGGAAAGTCAACAATAGCCATTAATTTGAATTTTCGAGTTAATAGGTTTTGACCACAATGATTCATAAATTCCATGAAAATTGTTGTGAACTTAGTGTAATTGAGGGTTAAAACATGTTTATAGAGCTTTAATTCTCACTAGAACACACCAATGAAAGCTTGGTTTTCTAAGATTAAAGCTTAAATCATGAATTTGAAACCAAGCATTCAAAGCTTTTTTAATCTTTGAGGTTCAAATTAGCTTACATTTCTTTTTTTTTTTTTAAATTTGCAAATAATGGGTAAATAATAATCTGTGTTATGTCCTTTAATGATTCCTTCTTTTATTTTGATAAAAATTGACTAAAAATATACTTTAATCGGGTAGAAAAATAGCAAGGTTGAGCGGGGTTGTCTTCCTCCGTTACTACAAAAATTGGAGTTTATGGAGAAGGAGGCACCAGGTTACGTACCAGGCATGCAAGTATGACAAACACACCATGGGAAAACATAATGCACTACATGCAACTATTTCCCATCACCCTAATCCAAATGCGAGCTAGGCTCTATTGGATGCAATATGAATTGCAACAAGCCCAGTGAAAACCAACCCCACCCCCCTTCCCTCTTTTTAAGAAGTAAATAAATAATATATAAATAATAAATAAATGCAAAGCACTAAACCTAGTTCCAAACCAAAATTAAACCCTAAATGACTAAGTCGTGTACATACATGTTTTTTTAAAAAAATGAAATAAAATAAAGTAATAATAATAATTTTTAAATGAAACCCAATTCTAATGATGTGTGCACTTAGATGTTATTTAACCCCTACCCTAAAAAATGAATTACCTAGTCTATTTCACCTGACAATTCTAAAAATTGCCTAAGGCTTAAAAGAATCTACTTTGTAACCTTTTTTATATATTTCATTTTCTTTTTTTTTTTCTATACTTTCTATTTCTTTATTATTTTTTACTTATGACCCTTAAAATATATTACAAAAGGGTAAAAATGGGGTGTCTATAAGCAGCCCCACAACTATAGAAGAAAGCTAATCTGGAGTTAACCAAACTCATGAACTACATAAGCTACACCAGCATGTGGCGAAGAATATTGCCAAGTTCAATGAACGCCAACATATGATCAGTAGCAGAGGCTGCCAAGTAATATATTTCAACCTAGGAGACCTAGTTTGGATCCACCTCAGTCGAGAGAGGTTTCCTAATCTCCGAAAGAATAAGTTGTCACCTAGAGCTAATGGTCCGTTCAAGGCCCTGAAAAAGATCAATCACAATGATTATTAGATCGAAGTACTAAAGGGCTATGGCATCTCTTCCACATTCAATGTATACAACCTAATTCCCTGTCATCCTAAAGACCCCAGAGCAAGCCTACCAAATGAAAACCTCACAAATTTGATGCCAAATCTCTCGCACCCCTAGAAAGATGATAAGAATCAATCACTTAGACCCTTTACCCAAAGCCGAGCCAGAGGGCTAGAAGGACTTACTCATCAAGTACTAGCTCGAGGGCCATTAAGGGACAAAGATTCTATCACCCACTTGGGACTATTCCACTTCAACCGACCTGAGTACCAAACCGTAGTATGGATCAACACCGCTTTTAAGCTATTGAGCTCCTAGTACTTATTCAAGCCAAGTTACCCAACTTAAAGAAGGCTTAGATAACTTGGAGAGTACAAGCTTAGACTTGATACGGGACAGGCCGATCTCAACCTATGACTTTTCCCCAACCTCTTTCGACTGGATCATACAATTGCCGAGCTACCTCAAGATTACATTCCAGTAGAACCAGCTACACTACAAGGCCCCAATCGCCTCTTGACATTTGTCTTCTGGCATAACAATCCAAAAAGATTCCTTACTTTTCCATATATGATATTCTTGGTCCTTTTTACCCTTTTTAGCATGTCTTATATATCTCATTTGCAAATTACCCTTTTTGTCTTTTCCATATATGTATTATAACCCTAGTGTGGCTAGTATATAAGCCCCCCATTTGCTTATACGTGGTCATCATGATCATACCACATTACTAAATACAACTTTTCTCTTTACAAAGCAATCTGAGTGTTCTCTAAATTTTCCTTTGCTCTTATCTAACTCCTTTAGTAAGAGTTGGTGGCAAGCGACCCTAGATCGACACTCGTGTGCCATATCGAGTGCTTAGATTAAGCCGACTAGGAACCAATTGGTGCGTCATATCCATTTGGTAGTAGCTCAAATTGCTAATTCCTCTTTTGTTTTCTTTGTTCCCACTTGGTTGTGTTGCTTTTCCATGTGTACAACTCTAGAGACGCATTAGAATGTCATTGAAGTAGACAACTACGAACTTCCCAATCAATTTGTAAATAAAATTTATTTTCTTATTTACTTGTAAATCAAGATTATCATTCTTTTTAGTTAAAAGAGAATTTTGAAAATTAATCTAAATTTGGAAGGTTAAAGTGATACCCATTTAGGGGTTAATAGGTTATCCTTTAAATCCAAAACCAATAGTTTTCAAAAACCATTTTAAAAAAATTGATTTTTCTTATCTTGTAGATCAATGACTAAGTTACAATTAACCCACCCAATTGATTTAACCTAACCCACTTTTTCTCTACCCCAGTCAAGTGGTATCTCCAAAGGTTTTTTCTAAAATTTATAAGAAACCAAATTTCTCTAATTCTTAGTCGAGGGTTTATGTCAAATAGGTACAGGATTTTATATGAACTAAATTAAGGAGACAAAAGAATCGAAAAATTCAAGCTCGATAACTTAGTGAGTTCATTGGGGACACTAAGAGGGCTAGCCACTTAAACCTTCCGAAATTAGAATTATTTTTCAAAACACCCTTTCAATGTTATATTTTCATTTGTAAATATATTTTCTTTATTTATATATTGTATTAACCCTTGCAAGTTAATTAAGGGCATACACTAGGGGGAATTATTACATTATGAATGTGTGGTAAATACAATCAGAACCAAGCCATCTTAAGACCCTAAGAGGGGAGCCATTGTATACACTTCAAATGTTGTGGGTTAACCACCTTCTAAGGCGGATCAAGCTGCCCCACTTAAGCTTTAATGTGATCAATGAACTGCTTCCATAAAAGTCTATGATATCACAAAGCTTAAGGACCTTTAGAACCTACCTTAATTACATTCACGAACTCTTTTCTAGAATTGGAAAATAAACATGATGTGGTAAGACCAAAAAAAAAATCAACTATAAAGTTTCCTAATCTATTCCCTATAATTATTTTCTTTTCTTTGTAGAATATCGATGTAATTCCCATGTAAATAGGATAGTTTTGATGCAATTTTCCTTTCATCTTTTTTGTAGAAAATGGTTAGTTTCTCTCTCACACTAACCCTTTTCAAGGAAGTCCATATCCACAAATCTCTTGAGCCTAAAGGAATACTCGAGAAATGGTTTCAGTTTTTCAACCCATCCTAGCAAAACATGATTCAAAATAAGATTAGGCCTATCCTTTCACTAATTAAGATTCAACCCATTATCATCATGGTATAGGCTTTGGTCCACTTTTAAGACCCTCAAAATCAATCTTTTTGTTTTGGCCCATGTCAAATGGGCCCAATTGTTGAAGAATGCTCCTATATATTAAGAGTCCCCTTTGTCGGAAGTGAGTGGTATGTACCAAATATTACAACTATGCCTGCAAAGATCTTTAATAAACTGTTGGGCCTCTAAGAGTCCATAATTTGCAAGATTCAGGTCGATCACAATAGGAGAATCATTAAGGTGAACGATCTTTTTACTTGGTTTACAACCCCATCCCATTACAAGCAGGAGCTTTTTTGTATAAACCCCAAAGTATGACAACATATAGGATTAATGCTTACATACTGATAGCATTTGGGTCCATTTTGTTTCCTAAAACGGGGTATTTCACATACACCACAAGATTGCTGAGTTGGTAACCCCATTTTTAGAAGAAAGGTCTTACATCCTAGCACTACTACCTAAATAAGCCAAAACACTCAATTGTCTCTGAGAGGAAACGAATGGAGGTTTGAAGACCAATATGGCCTTACCAGTGATTTAGTTCATCAACCATGCCTGAAGCCATAAACTTGACTTCTTTCATAGGAAAGGCATCCAAATGATGAACCTCATTAAGGCGTTTGCTACTATCATTAAATTACCTGAAAATGTTACTATCTATTACTGGGTTAAAGCTTTCCAAAAGCTCCATACCGAAGATATCTCCCAAGTTACCAAATGGACCGAAACAGCTAAGCTAAAAAAGAGAAAGAAGACAACAAAGGAGCCAGGACACTGAAAGTAAAAGAAGATATAGACTTATATCTTATTTTAAATAATGTATTGCAAACTTAAAAGATGCAATAAAAATCATTTTATTGCCACATCATAGCGAATTTGCCAATTCCCCCTCTGCATCTGCATGCCCTCATATTGCATTTCTAATTTCTTGTCTTTATTTGTAAATATTCATTATTGGTGAAATTAAAAGAAAAAAAGGAAAAAAAAATTTAAGTAGATCTCCCAAACTCGTGAAGTCGTACCTTAGGCTTCCAATTATAGATATTTGATTTCTTTTATAAGTCCTTTTCTTGGTTCCTTCCATTTTAACTTTTTTTGTCAATTCTCACTTATGCATCTTATACTCCTTGTAGGTAACCTTTTAAATATCTATAGGTTACAGTTTATCAATCTTTAGGCTCCAATTCCCTTAGAAATGTTTTTTTCACTCTAAGAAATTTTTACTCCATTCTCATAACTTGTAAACTATGTAAAAGCCTTATCCTTGTATTCCACTATCTATTTTCATTTATAAGTAAGTCTTTTTCTATCTCTCAAAAAGAAAGGTCATTCAAAAAAAAAGGAAAAAAAATCAAGGAGTTGCTAATAAGTATGGTCACCTATCAGGATTAATGGCCAACAATAGAAATAACAACAACCTTGATGGTACTAACCTTGCAAAAGTGAGGTTTCGTTCATTAGAGCAAACTATAGCCAAAGTGACTGAACAGATGGACTTCATAGTTGATAGCATAGCCTTGTTGAGAGCAACAGCACCAACAAATAAAGAGCATCAACATGGGAAGAAAATTATTGAATTCCTAAAAGTCAATCCAGTTTTAGATCCTAATTCTTTTGAAGACAATGTAGGAATGGTCAATTCAAGTCTAACTACCTTAAGGCTTAGTCAAGCCAGTCTTAAAGAGTGGAAAAGGAAGTTGACCCAATTAATTGATATAAGGATGAAGGCAATTAGGAAGTATGATGGAATTGAATAGGTTGGCATCACCGGCTTTTCTACATACGATATTTAGGCCTATCCTGAAAAATTCATAGTACTAGAATTTGAGAAATATGACTAGATGCCCGAAGCTCCACATCAAGCTGTATTTATATAAGATGGCTTGTTACATTAAAAACAAGCAACTATTGGTTCAAATACTTCAAGCTAGCCTCATCGGGCCAGCTTTGTCTTGGTACACCCAATGAGATTTAAGGTAAGTTGATACATGGGACAAGTTAGCTCAAGTGTTCTTTGAACATTACAAATTCAATGTATTGATAGCACCTTCTATTTAAGACTTGAGTAATATGAGGAAAGATGACAATGAATCCTTCAAGGAATACGCCCAAAGATGGAGGGACATGATAGCTAAAATCACCTCCCCTTTATTAGAGAAGGACCTGGCTATAGCATTTATCCAAACACTGAATGGGCTAAATTTTAATTGTCTCCTAAGGCAATCAACCACTAGCTTTGTAGATGTAGTTTCAACAAGCAGTCGCATAGGTGAATTGGTTAAAGATCAAATTATCTCAACAAGTCTCAAAATGGCTATAAGTTTAGAAAACTTTGAAATAGAGACACTCAGAAGGCATCTTACTCCAATCCCAATAACTCAACTCATTCATCAATTGAGAGAGGTAAGAATGCTAAGCTATACACCTCCTCCACCTAAACACAAGCTCCAAAGGACGAATCTTGGCCTATCATGTGAATATCACATGTACCCGAAGAGTCATTCTATAGAAGAATACTAGAAACTGAAGCACAAGATTCAAGACCTAATTAATATTGAGTTACTTAAAATAGACTTTACCGACCCCATTGGACTAGAGGTTAAGGTGAATGTTCCTTTGCAATACGTTGAGTCATGCATCAACATGATAGGAACCTTTGAATGGAAGAGGGGTAGGAGTTTAAGTCAAGGGAAACTAGGGTACTTCTATAAAAACCAAAAAATGAGGGGCAATTATTAAGGAAAGTTCAAAGGTGCTTTGAAACGTCAAAAATTTCCTAAAGAAAAGTTCTTTATTTCTTGAATATATTATTAAGGCAAATGATTGTACATTTTTGGTATCTCATTTTGAAAGTTTAAAATGAAAAGAGGCAAGCCAAATCCCAAACACCAACACTAATACACATGCTGAGAGTTGAGAGTGACATTAAAGTGAGGATATCAAAATCATTCCTTAAAGGAGGTTTATCTTGAATTTGATACACAAATCAAAATGACGGTAGGCATTCATTTTTCAATATCTTAAACACAAATTACCTTATCAACCCCATTGAGCATTTAAATGAAGTGTTTTCAAAATTAAACCTCATAGAGAACTACCCCCAATATGGGGCAATTTGAAGGTTAGGGTCATTAATCAGGAGAAAAGGTTATAACTAATTCATGCTTACTCTAGTCACATCAATCCAACTATAATTATTACTTCAGGTTACTTATTTCCTTTAATATGAAGAAGGGCTTTTGTCCGAAACACAAGCCACATACACCTTAAGTCATACATTGAAGGAAGGGATGATCATCTTTGTCTTAGGGAAAATTGAGGGAAAAAATGAAAAGAAAAAAAGAGAAAAAGAAAAGGGGGAAAAGGAAAAATGAGAAAACTTGAAGTGAAAAAAAAAAAAAAAGAAAGAAAGAGAGAGAGAGGGAGACTACCCAAGAAAGAAATCTAGAAAAACAAAGTGATCAAGTCCAAAGCCTTAAAACCTAAAATAAGTAGGGGCATGTACTATAAAAGGCCTATTCCTAAAATAAGGCCGATCCCTCAAAATAAGAACCCTTAAACTTGAAAAAGTAAGGACAAATACCAAAGTCCCTCCCAAAATTCATGATCCCCAAAGAAATTGTAGCTCACACATGGTTTATATACCACCCACCATTCCACCCCTCCTTAAAAACCCTTCTAATTAAAGAAAATAACTTATCCTTGGTAAAAGTTACTTTTGAAAATGGGGTAAACACGGTTTTAGTTTCACCTATAAGGTTCTTGACTTATAAACTTGAGTTAAAATGTGCTTCTTTCAAAATGTCACTTCATTAATATCGATTTTTGAAACTTAAGACCAAAAGCCTATATTACATTACAATACAAAAAAGACCTTACAGATTAATTAAATTGTATCACTTACAAAATAGACCATTATTTCTAGAATTATAGTCAAGAGTGAAAATTTGAACCGAGAGAAGGTAAGGAAGCCCTCTTAGACTAAACTAATCAATTATGAGATATCACTCCTGTGACTAAAAAACATTTGAAAGGTCTTCAAGAAAAGTCACTACCTTAGTGCTTACCCCAGGTGATATTAAATGATCTCTCGCCTCGAAATTTAATGCCTTGAAAAAGAAAGTAGAAAAACCTAAGAAAAGAGGACCCCCTAAAGACAAGATTGTTAGGTGATTTGTGCAAGGTCAAGAAAAGAGCAAGTTGTCAAAAGCCTACGCTTTTGAGGTGGCATTAGGACTTATAAAAAACTCAAACCTATTAGCAAATCTTCTATAAAATTAAAAAAAAAAAAAAAGAAAAAGAAAAAAAAATAAGAGAAGAGAAAAGGATAACTTTTCTTTTATTCGATTCTAAGTTGGTCTTTTTACCCAACTTCAGCTATGTTTGGCCTTGGTGTTAAGTCTTATCACTTTCAAGCATTTTGTCCCAAATTAAGTCTTACCTCAGTTGTTATTCCCACTCATTCTTAGTGACTATTTTTCTTAGATATTCACTCAAATTCAAATAAAAGGGACTCAATCCTTAGTATCTAGTTCAAGGTTTCCAACCAAGTTCAAAGTAAATCTTTACTAACTCAAGTTTCAAACACCTAGTTCAGGTTTAGTCTTTCTTTCCAATCAACTTTCCATGCCCCGCTATTTAACTCAAGGAGCTTGAGGAAACTATCTAACAAAGACAATTTTTTTAAATAATTTGAAATTTGATTTAATTGAATGTTTTCGAGTTAAAATCCATCATTCCAAGATGGTGTTTATTTTTTCATTAGAGCCCATCAATCCAATATAGGGTTCAAGTTAAAGCCCATCAATCCAAGATGATGCTACTAAGGCATTCAAATTTTTATTAAGCCCATCAATCTAAAATGTTACTCTACCCATCAATCAAAGATGGTGTTATATCCATCAATCCAAGATAGTGTCAAGTTTTTTTTATCTATCAATCCAAGATGAAGATTAAATTTGCAAAATCCATCAATCTAAGATGGAGATAAAATTTTTGAGATCCATCAATCTGAGATGGTGATAAAACTTAAAAAGCCTATCTAAGATGGTGCTCATATTGGTGTTAACCTTAATAAATTGAAAAACCATCCATCCAAGATGGCTATTTAAGATTTACTTTGTTTTCTCTAAAACAACCATTTTTTTTTTTTTTACCGTCCATCCAAGATGGTATCTTTAGGATTTTAGCCAACTCATAGAGCGCAATCTTATCTCACATCTCCTTTGGGGTTATAGTTAGTTCATAAGGCACTATACCCTTCAGAAAACCCACTCTTGTGTCTAGTCGACTCATAAAGCGTTGTTCCCCCTCACCTCTCCTTCAGGGTTATAGCCATCTCGTAGGGCACTATACCATTCAAAAAGCTTACTCTTGTGTCTCTACCAATTTTCAGAGAGCCTTCCTTCTCTTTTAACATATCTTTCACTATTAACGTAACTCCCTAATTGATTAGGCCTAGAATAGCTAGCTATTTATAGCACTTCTTAAGATAAATTTATCCCAAGGGTAAAAATAGTATCTCCTTTATCTTTGTGATAAATTTTTACTCAAACTTCACTACAAAGAGTTACTCCTTCAACTCAAAGGTGCTCATCTGGGTAATTAGGTTAGCAAATGTGTCCATTACCTTGGTCTTACTATCCATGAGCTCGGCCATTGTTCAACTCATCTCTAAGGGCCTATCTATTCATGGCAATGACTAAGCTCTCAACTAGGTTAGTAAGTCTATTAAGCTTGTCTTCAACAGACCTCGAGTTTTTGCTTCCCATTTGACCTCGACAAACATGAGCGTCACTCTCATTATCTCTCATGGTTCCACGCACAATTAAATCTGACATTCCAACTAATCTCAAAATCGCTTCTTCAGCTAAGAACAAATTTTAAATCCAGAAAACCCTTTTAACAACTACAACCTTACTGTTCAACTATACTAACTTCCACCAGTACAACAACTACTTAATATGAACACAAACTAACAAATCCAATTACTGAAAAATACATGACGAAACCAACTTACTCTATTTTCAATGTCAAAAATAAGGATAAATAGAATAACTACGTCATACTTTAACCACTAAACCACCATCGTATGACTCGCCACATAATAGTTCATGACTTTTAAAGCCTTCTACAACCACACACTACTACAATAAGCACATGAACCAAAGCATTGAATATTAGAAACTTCACCTCTTGGTCATTGCCAATGCTCTAATACCAAGATGATATGGGCATCAATCATAGTTTACATACAGCTAGTAGAATCGTGCGAACACAAGGTATGGGTCCGAGCCGCAAGATGGCTCAAAAGATAAATGGTAGTCGAAGATTGTGCTAGTTCTAATGCAATGACAATTAATATTACACACCAACATCTCACATAAGCTTAGGTCTATGCTTGATATGACACATAAACAAGCCCCTAAGGTCACTCTCTACTAGCCCACACTTAAGAAGGATTAGATAAGAGTAATTCTTGACTTGTTTCCACTAAAGGAGAGCATAAGTGCAAGAAAAAGAGGGAATATTCTATTATTGGTACTTAAGTGGTGATGCGACTATTACAAATAAAATTATTTATATAGCCCAATTAGGACAAGTCCTTGATATCTATTAAGTGTATTAAGTTCATGAAGGGTTTTTATTATGTAGTAGAGTATAAGAAAGGTAAGACCAATATGCTTATTAATGCCTTGTCTAGGTGACACTCACTCTTCACTGACCTGTAAGCAAGGGTGCTTAGTTTGTCTGTCACAAGGACTTATATGCATAGGACCCTACTTTAGTCTGATGGTTGTGAGGTGCAATGATGACTGATTTGTTGATGATTACTTCATAGAGGACGAATACTTATTTCATAAAAGGAAGTTATGTATCTTGGCCTATTCCATACGAGAGCTATTGGTGCACAAGGCCTACAATAGAGGATTGTCCAACCATTTTGGTGAGAAGCAAACTTACGAGCAGCTAAATTTATGTTCTCTTAGCTAAGAATTATGAGGGATGTGCATGCGATGCTTGAGAGGCATATTGCATGTAAGAAGGCCAAGAACTAAGCTAAATAAGGCCATTACCTAATACTACTTGTCCCAACCAAGCCACAATCCAAACTGAGCATGTATTTCATTCTTAGCTTACTAAGAACTTCCCATGGGAAAGACTCGATTGTGATTGTCATGGACAAGTTCAGTATAATGGCACACTTTGTACCCAACAGCAAAACTAATGTTACTTCGACCATCTCTTTTCTTTTCTTACAAAAATTGTTAAGTTACATGGAATGACAAGGACCATTTTGTCTAATAGGGATCCAAAGTTCCTGAGTCACTTCTGGAAGACCATGTAAAGGCACCTTAAAACCAAGCTTCTATTCAATACTTCATGTTACTTACAAACAGACGAATAGACCAAGGTCATTAAAGAAACACTTGAGTCACTTCTGGAAGACCCTATGGAAGCACCTTAAAACCAAGCTTCTATTCAGTACTTCATGTTACCTACAAATAGACAAAAAGACCATGGTCATTAAAGAAACACTTGACTCTTTACTCTGAGATGCAATGGGAAGGAATTAATTATGATTTATGCCTACTTGTAATGGAATTCGCTTACAATAGATCGACCAACAATGTAATAGGTAAGTCCCCATTCAAGATTGTCTACAAGTTTAACCTAACCTTCCCATAGACAAAGCATCCATGCCCAATCACCAAGAAGACCAGAATGCTGTCAACCGATTTGAAGCCTTGAAGATCATGCATTAGAAGGTGACCAAGCTCCTAACCTAAGCATCCTCCAAGCTTAAGCAAAGAGGCCAAGCAAGAAAGGTTAAAGAGTTCAAGCCTCGCAACCAAGTGTGGATTCACTTAAGTAAGTATAGGTTCCCTAAGCTGGTAAAAGAGTAAGTTATTACGCAAAGCCAACAAACAATTCCAAATTGTTAAGAAGATCAATCAGAATTCCTATGGGGTAAACTTACTAGAAAGGTATGGAGTAATTGATTCCTTCAATGTTGTCAACCTAAGTTTGTACATTCCCAAGATAGAGCAAAGTAAAGCCTAGCTAAATTTGATCCCAAATCTAAAGTAAGCCAAATGGGATGATGATACGAATCAAGGAGTGATCATTCGATCCCAAGCCGGTGGACTAGCTAGAATGGTCCGCTATGCTCTCTCAAAGTATTTCATAAAACCCATAGATGAAGAGATAAGGCTCCTTCAAAAATCCAACCTGCTATAGCACCTAGGCTCTCAGTAGTACCTTTATCTTACAATTGAAGGAAGACTACCTACTTCCTGACTTGTCCTAAGACCAGCTTAGTAGGCAACTGACCATTTCAAGGTCAACTCAAAAGTAGATGTCTAACTCAGCTGACCCCATCATTAGCTCAGCTAATGTACCTCTAATCCTCCCATTTAGCTTACTAACCTGTCCATTGACACAACCTATACCATCCCTCCGATTTAAGGATAGATTCCCATACTAGGCCCTTGCCAATTGCAGAATGACACATGTTGATGCCATTTTCTAATATTGTATGAACTACCTAAGGCACATTCCACACTAATTGTCCATTTTTACCCATATAACTTATGTACATTCTGTTTTTAGTGATTTACACTTTCTTGTAATAATGAAAACCTAGGAAATTTCCCTAAAAGGCAAGTACAAATGCCCATTTTATACACTAGCCAAAGGCTGCTAATGAATATTCCCTTTTAAGTCATCTTCTTCATGGCTAGTTCTCAAGTGTTAACTTAGCTTAGCTAATTCCAAGTTTAAATATACTCTTACCTAGTTCCATAACAAGAACTCGTGGTAAGTAACCGTAGGTAGCTATCTATACGTCACATTTGACTCCCATTTAGTTTTCGAGCCATCCTGTAGCTAAGACCCATTCATGTATATAATTGTTAGCCTTTATGTGTTCACCTATGAAGCCACATTAGTAAGTGAATCTATTTAGTAGGTGTTAGTGAAATTGGTAATAAGAGATCAATTGGTTTTAAATGAGTGACAACAAAATCTGACGTAATAAGAAAGAGGAAAATATCTTCACAAAATGTAACATCTTGATTAACAAAAATTTTATGTGAGTCAAGATCATAGAGCTTATATCTTTTTTAATTAGATGGATACCCTAGAATTACACGATGATGACCTCTAGCATCAAATTTATCATTGGAGTTATTTACAATCACAGCATAACATAAGCATCCAAAGTATCTAAGGTTTGTATAATAAGGTGGTTTATAAAATAAAAGTTCATAAAGAGTTTTCCAAATGAATTTTTGCATAGGTATCTTTTTTGTGAGAGTGGTTGTAGTGAAAATACATTCAACCAAAAAGTGTTTTGCCAAATTAGCATAAATTTCTTAAGGCATGGGTTGTGTTTAGTAAGTGCCTATATTTCCTTTCAACAATGCCATTTTATTGTGGAGTGCATGTCATAGAGTTTTTTTTTTTTTTTTTTTTGTTAATGGATAATACCATGTGTTTTGAAAAAATTTTGGCATTCTAAAGAAATAAACTCGCTTCCATTACCTATAATAATGGTTTTAGGAAGTGTTAGGAAATGATTCTTAACATAAGGAATGAAATTAGATAAAGTAGTTAAAGTTTGATGTTTATATTGAAGTAGGAATGTGCAAGTATATCTACTCATATCATCTACAATTGTAGGGAAAAATTTAGTACTAAAGATTAAGGGTGTATTAAAGGGTCCCCATAAATCAACATTAATAAGCTTAAACACATGTGAGATAAAGAAGAACTTAAATGAAAAGGTAATTTATGTGATTTAGCAAGTTGACAAGTGTCACAAATGAAATTGTCAAAGTTTGTATTTATACATTTCTAAACATGCTTGAGCCTTAAAGCATGCCTAAGTTTATTATGCATGTTATAGATGCTTGATTAAGAATAGCACAAGTTCTTGAAGAACTAGGAAAATTAGAAGCATTATTAACTAAGGATGAGCTTGTCATAAAGTCCACCTAAAAGACCAACTTTTGCAACAACATCCTTTGTACTAAGGTCCTAAAATAAGCACTGAGTTAAGGACACAACAATCGGTTTTTTGTCAGCAAGCAATTTAGCAATTGAAAATAAATTTATAAGCAAAATCGAGAACATATAGTACATTATGAAGGGTCAGTTGGTCAGTCAAAACAATGGTTCCTCTTTCATGAACATTTTTATATTACCATTAGGAAATTTCATGCATATAAGGCTTAAAAGTATTTTTTTGTTAATGAAAAGGCGATAGAAAGTAGAAATATGGTTTGAACCACCTGTATCTATTAACCATTCACATACTATTATCAAATCTATCGTTAGGGACTAAGGTAGAAATTCAACCTACATATGTATAAGAACACTGTGATATAAAGTTTATAGTTGAGGAGGATGAATAGTTGCTCTTCTACTTCCCTATAAGCACTTCTACAACTTCTTGCAAAATTTTTGAAATCAAATCAGGATCACTAGCTAAGGGATTTGAATGGCTGACATTAAGGCCTTTGTCATTAAGTAGAGTATCTAACTCTATGAAAGTATCAACATTAGCAACAAATTGTGCAACTCTCTGATCCCTTTACCCTTTATACCATTCTAAATAACCTATGAGTTCAATGTAACTATCTACTAAATGGCCACTTTTCTTACAATGTGCACAAGTAACTTAAGTGCCCAACTTCCCTCTTTTATCTCTTTTGTCCAAATTGTTAGGCCAAGACATACTTTTTACACAACAAGATCAACTGTCATCTACAAAAGAGAGCACACCAAATATATATTTTTATTTCTCTATTTGATAAATCAAGTAATAAGCTTTACTTATTGTAGATAGAGGCTCTAATGAGAGAATATGATTCCTTACACTTTCATAGGTGTCATGAAAGCCCATAAGTAACTGCAAAGCCTTGTTCTACCTCCCAAAATTTTTCACTCGAATCACAAGTACACCTATTATAAAGACATTTGGGCATTACACATAGACTGTTTAGTTCATCCCATGACCTTTTAAGCTTACTGTAATAAGTTGTTATAAATGAATTCCATTATCTAACAGTAGATATTTTATGCTATAAATGGTAGAGTAAAGGTTCATTAGTTTGTCCAAACCTTTCATAGAAATCATCCCATACCTCCTTTAATGATTTTGCATTAAAAAAAATTACAATAATTCCTTTACCATCAAGCTAAGAATCCAACAATGAATCATATGATTACATCTCAACCACATTTGTAAATTATTTTCATTGTCATCAAGTTTAAATTAACCGATAGGAATCCAAGGTTAAGAACACGACCTTGAGTACGAGGACTTACCGCCTTAGTTCGTAAAGCAACCTAGATGGATCTAACCCCTGAAGAAGAACTCCTTCAAGATGACCTAATATGTGTCTTAAGCTCTTCTGACCTATTCACAATCTCTTAAAAGGAGGAAGCTCCCACAAAAGCTGACAACTCCTATTAATAGCAAGGTGCAAGCTCCTAAGAACCTAATCTATCGGGCGTCCAAGTATACACTAGCCCAATGCCAAACTGGCCTACTAAAGTCAAGTTTCAAAATCTCAACAATCTAGATAAGCGCCTATCAAATTCCTGAGCTACCAAGCTACCAATCTGATGCTAATCCAACCAGCTCAGCTGCACTCTACTTTTGGCACCCGTTGGGACCACCAAATCAAGAAGTCAACACGTATCCCATCTTTTGATAATTGTATTGTCCTTGCCATAATATTCCATTTCTCAGCCATTACTGTTTTGCCCTTGCATTGTATTTGTTTTCCAATTCTAGTATAGGATCTTTTTTTGTAAATTGTAAGAACCTAAGACTTAACCTCATTAAGACAAATAAATAGTCCCCCATTGTAATAGCTACACATCAGTTATCATCTTAATTCGGACAATTTCCACTTTCTAAGCTAAGTGTTTTTGCTAGCACTTTAACTCTTATCTAGCCCATTATGAGTGTAAACTAATGGCAAGTAACACATGTTGCACTTGTGCATCATATCAAGTGTAGCTCGAGCTCGTATGAGACATTAGTGCATCATATCCATTGTTGGTACATGAGAACTCGATAGGAATCAAGTACTGATCACTCAATCTTGAGCACATAGTCTTATCTACTTAATGCGCTTAACTATGGAACAGGACTAAACCTTAGAAGAGGAGGTGTTCCTTCAAGTAAACCTCACGTGTCTTTTGAGCTCCTCCAACCCAATCACCATGTCCCACTTAGGAGAAGATCCTAGGACTATCTAATTAAAGAATGCTCAACCCCGTATTGCCCCACTACCAAACTAACCTACAAGGGCCAACCTACCTCTTATCGAGCTTAAGCTACCAAATCTTCATCTACTAAGTTAATGTTCTCGAGCTGTCAAGCTGCTAACCTAAGACTAACCTAGACAACCCAACTTTGCTCAACATCCTATACCATATTAGACTACCGAATTGAGAAGTGGATGCATGTCTACCATCTGACATCCGTACTGTCCTATGTAAGAATATTCCTTTTTGTTTATTTACGAGTTTACCCTTATATATTGCCCATTTTTCCTCTTTAAGCAAGAGTCCTTTTTTTGTAATTTCTAGTAATTTAGTACTTGCCCTAATTGGGCCATATAAATATCTATAATGTACCTCAGCCACAACAACTAATTAGATGGAATATTCAACATATTTCCTTTTTCAAGCTGAGTGATTCTTTTGCTTGGTCTCCTTTACTCTTATCAGTCTCTTTAGCAAGGATTGTAACAAGTAACCAACCTAACCTAGACTAAGGCGTCATATCTAGTAAGTTAGTTGATCCGTATATGGTTCTACGGTGCGCCATATCCATGGAGCTAGTACTCAGTTTGCTAAACCATCGAATCCCATTTATACTTCAAACCGTCTTGAGGTTTGGACTCACTCCCTTTATTCGAGTGATATTAGTAGCCATCTATCATCCTTCGCAACAATCCTTATCATCTTGGTATCGGAGACTTGGCCACAATCGAGTAAGTTCAGTGTCACTGTCATCCTTATGTAAGTATTTATGTTTTAGTGAAGCTGTAAACCCGATAAATTATAATGTAAATCTTAAACTGAATCTAGATAATCCAAATAATTTTATGAGTCAATAAGGCAGTATAGATTAAAAACTTTATTTAAATTATAAACTCTAAACTACCATAATAAGAAAACCCTAAAATACTAATCAAAACCCTAATAACATGTAAAGACCTTAGACACTAAATATGAGAAAATTCTAAGACTTAAATTTAAGCTATTAAATGTACCAATATATTACGAAGATGATAAAACTCAAATTGAACCAAATAATTAAACAATATGTTAAATCGCATCCAATCGCTAATGAACGACTAAAGATAACTTTTAAATGTTTATGAGAGTAAAAATACTACATTAATTCATAAAAATTTATAATATTATTTTATAATTAATATTAACTTTATATTTATATAGATAAGTTAGTATCGTGTCAATTTACATATTTATTGGTTTTTAGATAATGTGTAGTAAATACCAATAACATGATTTATAATTTACCTTATAATTATATTATTTATTATTTTAAATATTATTTATAGGATTAGAAATGTATAAGAAAATTCTAATATATGTTTATTGATTTATTATATTTAATTTTCTATTTTCCCTCCTACTTTATCTTTTTCTCTATTTTCTTTTTATTTCCAAATTATTTATATATGATACATAAAATATTCAAGGAGTTGACCAAGTCAACATGTCCTTATCAAATGCATTAAATTCCTTATCATATGCATTTAATTTTTCCTTTTCTTTTCTTTTTCTTCCCAACTACATAAATTAAAACTAAAAATAAGAAATCATAAAAATATAAAATTTAGGAATTAATTAGGTCATAAAATAATTAAAAAAACTCAAAAATTAATAAATAAAAATATTCGAGTCTAAATAATAAAATTTATAGTAATTTAAGCTTATCTTGGAAAATACTACTTTTAACGTTCAAAACAAACCCTGCTATGTGAAAATATGCTCAAAAACGATAAAAATCAACCATAAGTTTATAAATAACAAAATTAAAACGAAAAAGTTAGATGCGATTGTTAAAGGAGCTCAAACCAAGGAAATTTAATAGAATATAGATAAATATAGTTAAATAGGTACATAGGATAGCTAGTTTACTTAGATATTTATTACCTTTCTTATTTCCTAATCAACAGGTGATCCCGACGCGGACACCAACTTTCCTAAGAATTACTATGATCAAGATTATCAAACTTGTGATTCTACATAAAATCGTTAGAGGATCTATAAAATTGAAACATATAAACATAAGTTTCTATAACTCATGTAAAATAGCCTTAAAAAATTATGGATATACTTATAATAATTATTTAAAACTTGAAATATATGAAGAAAATAAAAATAATAAAGAAATTAAGTTTTTCTTTTCCATAAAAATTCTTAATATATAATCTAGCATGTACGAGAGGAAAACAAATAGAGATAAAAGCAAACTTTTTCCCTTTTTTTTTTAAAGGTTGTAAATTAAAGAGAGCAAAACATTTGAACTCATTTTAAGTTATTAACGATATAAAATAAAGTATATAGTTTTCTTTGTAAACTTTATTATTGAACTTGAAACTTAAATAAAAGCTATGAACATAAAATAAAAGATTGGGAGAAAAAGAAAAAGGCAAAAAATTGGAATAGGATAGGACAAATATTGTAATACCTTAATAGTTGATGGGTTGTAAAAATCTAGTTGAATTTTTTTTCTTTAATTTTTTAGTTCATTCCACTCAAATATGTAAAATTGGTAAACTTGACTAAAAACGTAAATTTTTATCAAATTTATATATAAACTTAGTTAAAAAAGTAAGTTTCTATGCATAAAAAAAATTATACACCTGAGTTAACTCGAAAAAGCCACCTAAAATCATAAACTTATAGAATTATATTAATAAAATCGCGATTTTGACAATTATAACTACAATCCTTAACTAGCATCATGGCCGAGTAAGTACTCCCTATGATTTCATACATGTTTGTGTTTGTAATTAGTAAATATTAATTGTTATTAATAACTGAATGATATATAGGGTTAGGTCATGCATGTGAATGTTATTGCTTACCAAGTTGTGAAATTACCTTGAAATGTGATAACTGATTGTTTGTTACATAGTAAATTCAATAGGAATTGATTTGTTTATGAACCTAGTTAGTCATATAATAATTTGACCTAAGTATATCAGACTTGAATAAACTAAATTGGATCATGCATAAACATGCATTGCATAAGTAATTACAACCGTCACATCATATCGAGGTAGCGAGAGGCAATATGAGGGTTGATAATTTTTTATTGTAGTGTTTTAGTACGATGCACACAAACAATATGACCTCACTCTAGCCCATGGGATTAGTAGGCGTTAGAGGCGTTGGAGACATTGGAGGCATTAACCGCCCAATTAAGGGTCGAGTCTAAAGGGCTCCATATAGGGGTAAGTGTGATATGTAAGGGCCCACTCACAATTATACTTGGAACTTGATTTTCAATTGAAACCAACTAATAACTAACTAATTTGAATTGAATATGAAACGTAGAGTTTTACAGTGAAATGAGTTCAAGTATAATATTCGGATCTAACTGGTGTTATGTATACTCAAACCTTAATTTCGAAGGGCATTAAATCTGAGTTGCATACAGTACTGATCAACTGTATGTATTTGAGTGGCATACTATGTGAACATGCATACATATGTTTGAATTAATGTTTATATAACTTGCTTATCTGTGTGGTTAAGGGATACCTCACTAAGCTTAGTAAGCTTACACCCTTATAGACTTCTGTTGTAGGAGGACTTGTTCATTACACCTGGCCGAGGCATGCCTAAGGTCAATTTAGAGTTTTAAGGTGTGAATGTAAGTTGGAGAGGAGAGCGGACTTATGTATAGTAAGACTTTTACTAATCTGTATAATGTAATACAATATTTAGTTCAAGAACTTTATCCTATTGTAAAATGTTTACTAGTATTCTAAGATTATAAGTTCTGTAATGTGATAATAGCTATAATTTATTATAAATCTTATGTTATATAAAGTTGTGTTGTGATATTACCTTTATCTACTTACCCTTGGGTAGATGATCGTAGTAGTAGCTTTGTATTTCCTATAAAAAAATTGTTAATTGGAAGGGAAACCAATCTACAGTCTTCTGTGCAACATACGGCACCTGCCACGATCAGGCCACCCTCAGATCATAATAAAGGCTGTGTAAAGTAGGTCGTACTCAAATTTGAGCTATTGTAGAGCTTATGAGTAACTTTGATTAGTGTTGGATTCTTGTTCTACAAAGTAAAAGTTAGGTCTCTATTTTCTCCTGTTTTTCGTTTGCAAAACAGAGTGTGTGGGTTTTGCTAGTTTATAGTAATGTTGAGCATTATCGGTGATTGTCTTGGTTAAATAAGTAAGTGTCACCTAGTAAAGAGGTTTGACAAAGAATTTTAATGAAGAAACAGTTGTTTGATTAAAGGAGCTGGTATATTAGTGTATGATAATGTCAAAGTCTAGTATTCAAGGAACTCTTAGAACCTAAGAAAGCGATGATCAAAGCCAATAAGGGAGTTACATACCCGAATCTATGGATGATAAACTTGATAGGTTCACTGACTTGGTGACCAGCTTGATAACCTCAATTAATGAAGATAAGCAACAACGAACCCGAGAGGATCCAAATAGAGGCCGAGCCAATAAACTGCCCGAGAGAGGCAATGTCTAACCTGGCCAAATTAAAGACCTAATTCAACCACCCCGAATTGGACAAGTGGGAAGAGTTGCTCGACAAAGACTTTCCTTGGCAGAAATCAAAGAAGATGGGGAGGAGTTAGGCGATGAGATAAAGGAGTATTATGCACCGAAAGAGAGGAATGCCGGACCTCCCAAGGTCAAAGGGCTAAGATTACAAATTTTAAGCTTCTTAGGAAGTGGTGATGTCGAAGACTACCTGGATTGGGTAAATAGGATTGAGAAATAGTTTAAGTGTCATAAAGTGCCTGAGAATGCTAAGGTTAAACTTACTGTACTAGAGTTTACCAACTATGTCACCCTATGGTGGAAGAATTTGCAAACCACCCGAAGAAGAGAAGGAGAATGCGAGGTAAGGGATTGGATGGAAATGAAGAAGGTGATGAGGAGAAGATTTGTTCCGAGCTATTATCTATAAGACACCTTCAAGATATTACAGGAGTTGAGGCAAGGACGGTTCAGTGTTGATGTGTACATGAAGGAGTTTCAAATGCTAAGGATCCATTGTGAAGTTGTCAAGCTTAAAGATCAAACTTTCTCTCGATTCATTAGTAGGTTGAAGTATGAGATTAGAGGTATTTTAGAGATTATGGATATTGGTTCACTTAATGAGGTAATCCGAGCTGCTAAAAGGATTAAGCAGCATCAGATGAACCGATTCCAAGCCCCTATAAGTTGAGCTCCCCCAAGCTGACCTATTTCAAGCAAAACTATGCGAACGAAACCGAGCAAAGTAAGTGATGTCTAACTTACTCCAGAGGAGAGGGAAGTCCCAAGGAAGTTTGAGAAGGGATAAAGTTCTGGTTAGAAGACAAGTAAGATCAAGTGCTAAGGGTTTCGATACATGACAGCTTAGTGTCCGAATAAAAGAACTGTTGTAATTAAGGGAAAAATGTTAACCATAGAAGTTGATAACGCTAATGAGGAAGTGGAAGAGCTAAAAGAATCCGGACAAACCAACCCATCCAAGGAGGAGGAAGTCATTTATAGTTAGGAGAGAAACTTCATGTTTGTAACCATGGTACTAAGGTGAGTGTTGAGTGAGAACCTAACACCTGAAGACGAGAAACAAGAGAATCTATTTCACATTGGTTGTAAGGTCAATAAGTCATTGTACGCACTTATTATTGATAATGGCAACTACACCAATGCAGCGTTAGCTTTCATAGTCCAACAGTTGAAACTATCAACCTCACCACCCCAAGCTGTACAAACTACATTGGCTCAGTGATAAAGGAGCCTTACAAGTGACTAAGTAAGTAGCCATACTGATGTATATTGGAAATTACTGAGACAAGGTGCTCTGTAATGTGTTGCCTATGAGTGCATCTTATTCTACTTGGAAGACCGTAGATGTTTAATTGGAAAGTGATTTATGATGGTAAGAAGAACACATGTACACTAAAGCACGAAGGTAGAAAGGTAAAACTGAGCCCTATGACTACCAAGCAAGTTACAACCATGCAAGCTCAATGAAGCCAAGCTCTAAAGAAGGAGGCTTTAGTAAGGACCTAAGCCAAGCTGAAGAGGGAGATAAAGCTTAGGGAGCTGACCTATCCACTTATCAGAAGGTTGCTTGAAATGAAGAAGCTAAGTTTTGAACTATTTGTTAAGGTAAAAGCCTTGCAAGATGAGTTTGCCAACTTGTTCCTAAGCGAGCTACTAGAAGGTTTGCCACCAATCAGAAGGGTTAAGCATGCAGTAGATCTACAACCTAAAGCCATACTATCGAGCAAGCCTGCTTATAGGCTAAATCTTAAATAGGCTGTCGAACTACAGAGGCAAGTTAATGAATTTGTTAAAAGAGGATATATTCGAGAATCCTTAAGCCCATGTGCCGTGCCATCTCTATTGGTGCCAAAAAAAGGATGAAACGTAAAGGATATGTATAGACAACCGAGCTATTAATCGAATCACGATCAAGTATAGGTACCTATATGTAGGCTTGATGACATGCTCGTTGATTTAAATGGAGTAAGGATATTTTCAAAGATCAATTTCAAGGATACCATCAAATCAGAATGCAAGAGGTAGATGAGTGGAAAACTACATTCAAAACCGACAATAGATTATATGAATGGCTTGTGATGCCATTTGGATTGTCAAATGCATTGAGTACATTCATATGATTGATAGACCATGTGCTTCGAGAACTTGTTGGAAAATTTGTTGTTGTATGCTTTGATGACATCTTAGTCTACAGCCCTGACTTGAAGACTCATTATGAGCATCTCTGAGCTATTTTCTAAAACTCTAAGCTAAAAGCTATTCTCTTAAAACTCCAAGCTAGAAGGCTTTATGCAAACTTAAAGAAGTGTGACTTCTACCGACTTAAAATAATCTTCTGAGGATTTGTTGTGAGTTGAGGAGGAATACAAGTAGATGAGGAAAAGGTGAAGGCAATTATTGAGTAGCCTGTGCCAACCTATTCTAATGATGCGCGAAGCTTCAATGGCCCTAGCATCATTCTATCACCACTTTATAAGGAACTTCAGTATTATTGTGGCCGTGCTCATCGAACTGTCAAAGAAGAACATTGAATTCAGGTGGGGAGAGAAAAAGTAGAGGAGTTTTAAGGAGGTGAAAATATCTTAGCTCTTCTAAGCTTTGACAAATTGTTTGAAGTAGAATGTGGCGTATTCAAACTAAGCATAAGAGCCATACTAATGCAAGAGGGCCAACTATTGCTTACTTTAATGAAAAGCTTCGAGGAACCACACTTAACTACTTTATGTATAACAAGGACTTCTACTCCTTGATTCGAGCTCTTACAGTTTGACAACATTATTTATTTCCTAGAGAATTTGTGATTTATACAAACCACGAGTCATTAAGGTACTTGAAAAGCCATCCTAAGTTATTTAGGAGACAAGCTAAGTAAGTAAAGTTCATGGAGGTATTTTATTATGTCATTAAGTATAAAAATAGCAAGAACTATGTAGTAACCAATACCATATCACGATGACATACCCTCTTGATTGAGCTTTAGACTAGACTTCTTAGATTTTCTATGATCAAGGATCTATATGCTAAAGATCCACACTTCAGTCCGATCTATGCTAGGTACGAAAATGGCCAAACTATAGATGATTATCACAAGGAGGATAAATACCTATTTAGGAAAAAGAGATTATGTTTCCCGACATGTTTTATGAGAGAATTACTTACGTGTAAGGAGCATGGAGAGGGGATTATCCAAACATTTTGGCAAGCACCAAACTTATGAGGTATTAGCCTCTAGATTCTTTTTACCAAAGATGATGAAGGATGTACAATCTGTGATGGTGTATACCCTACCATAGAGTAAAGAGCCACACTGAATAAGCATTTTATTTGCTGTTACCCATCCTAACCAAGCCATGGTCTGACTTAAGTATGGACTTTGTATTAAGATTACTAAGGACATCCAGTAGGAAGGAATCCATCATGGTGGTTGTTAATCGATTTAGTAAGATAGCACACTTTGTGCCATGTAACCAAACTAACAATGCTTCAGCTATCTCTTTTCTCTTTTTATAGGAAGTAGTCAAGCTACATGGAGTGCTGAAGACTATCATGTACGATCAAGACCCTAAGTTCCTAAGCCATTTTTGGAGGACCCTTTGGAAGCAATTGGGAACTAAGCTGCTGCTCAGCACATCCTGCCACCTACAAATAAATGGATAAACTAAATTCATCAATAAGACCTTAGGAACCCTGCTACGAGTGACCATTGGAAGAAACCTAGCCGATTGGAACATATGGCTACTGATCATTGAATTCGCTTATAACAAGACTGCCCACAATGTCATTGAGAAGCCACCCTTCAAGGTTACCTGAGAATAAAATCCCAAGCTACCACTTGACTTGATTGCCCCATCTAACTGACTTGAAGAGCCTCAAGCTATTGAAAGATCCAAAGACATCCTAACTATGCACTAGAAGATTGTAGACCACCTAACCCAAGCTGTCTCCAAACTAGAAACAAAAAGCTGAGGATGGAGGAATAGAAAATTTCTACCTAGCGATATAGTATGGATCCATCTCAGTAAGGATCGATTCCCTTACCTCAAGAAGAATAAGTTGTCACCATAGGTAGATGGACTACTCAAAGTGCTCAAGGAGATCAATCCAAATGCTTACAAATTTGAATTACCCAAGGAGTATGAAGTCTTTAACACTTTCAACATTACCAATCTCCAATCATATGTCCCTGAAGACAAGCTACTCAAAGCTAAACAAGATTTGATCCCAAATCTTAAATAACCTAAAAGGGATTATAGGAATCAAGGATTAATCACTCGATCTCGAGCATATGGCCTTACCTCCCTAGTGCATTGAACTGCTGAATAGGACTTAACCCAAAAGAGGAGGTGTTCCTATGAGTAGACCTTATGTGTCTATTGAGCTCCTCTAAACCAATCACTATCTCTCGCTTAGGAGAAGATCTTAAGACTATCGAGCTGAAGAATGCCCAACCTCAAGCTACCTTATTACCGAGTCAACCTACCTCTTACTAAGGTCAAGCTGCTAGATCTTCATTCACTAAGTTAGTGTTCCTAAGCTACTAAGCTACCAACCCAAGATCAACCTAGTCAACCTAGCTCTGCCTAGCATACACTGAATCAAGAAGCAAACGCATATCCACCATTTGATATCCATACTATCCTACGCAAGAATATTCCTTTTTGTTTGTTTACAGGTTTACCCTTGTATATTGTCCATTTTTCCTCTTTGAGTAAGAATCCTTCTTTTGTAATTTCTAATAACTTAGGACTTACCCTAATTAGGCCATATAAATATTTGTAATGTACCTCAGCTGCAACAACTAATCAAATGGAATATTCGACATATTTTCTTTTCTGAGCTAAGCAATTCTTTTGCTTGGTCTCTCTTAGTCTTTTCAGTCCCTTTAGTAAGGATTGTGGCGAGTAACCCACCTAAGTTAGATTGGTATGTCATATATAATAAGTTAGTTAGTTCGTGTATAGTTCTACAGTGTGTCATGTCCATAGAGCTAGTGCTCGATTTGCTAAACAATCAACTCCCTTTTATACTTCATACCGTCTTGAGGTTCAAACTCACTCCTTTTGTTCACATGATATCGATAGCCATGTGTCATCCTTCCTAACAATTTATATCAAAACCCTTACTTAAAACTTCAACCTTCATTTATCCTTCAAACCATCTTACAGTTTAGACCCACCCCTAATTCATGTAATACCACTACTCCTGTATCCATCCATGATAGTATCTGTATCATCTTGATATTAGAGCTTGGCTATGTTCACATAAGTTTCCAGCATCTTTTGTTCTTTAGTGTCCGTATTGTAGTAGCATGGTGTAAAGTAAGTTGTACTAAGAACTAGGTTTTTGTGGCTATATGTAGTAGGTATTAGCACAGTGTTCTAAGTTTTGTGAATTTAGCATAAGGTTACTTTATTTTCCTCTATTTCTGTATTCATAAAACAAAATGCATGGGTATCATTAGTCTATAACCATATTAAGTATTGTTGGTGTTACTCTAGTAGTTATTAGTGCATGAGATACAAGGTAATTGCTTGTGGAAAGGTTTGACGAGGGATTTGAATAAGATTCACTTGTTTCAATGTGAAGGAGTTAGTATACTAAGGTATTTGATAATGTCAAACTCTAGTGCTCAAGGAACTCTTAGAAATTAAGAGAGTGGTGCTCATATTGGTCGTAACCAACAAGGAAGTTATACACCCCAATTTGCAGATGAAAGACTAGACAAGCTCTTCGACCTAGTAACTAGCCTAGTAACTACTCAAAAAGAAGACAAGCAATGAGCTAGAGATAACCTGAATAGGGGCTTAGCAAATAAGCGAACCAAGAGAGACAATGGCCAACCTGGTAGAACTAATTTCCTAGTTTGACCACACCGAGCTGGAGGAATGGATTGAATTGCTTAATAAAGACTTGCCATAGATGAGATAAAAGAGGAAGGTGAGGAATTAGGTGATGAGGAAGAAGAATATTATGAGTTAAAGGAGAGGAATGTCTAAGCTCCTAAAGTAAAAGCCTTGAAAATGCAGATTATGAGCTTTTTCTAATAGTGGTGATGCTGAAGGCTACTTGGACTAGGTGGATAAAATTGAAAAGTAATCTAAGTGTCATGAAGTTCCTAAGAATGCTAAAGTAAGACTAGCCACCTTAGAATTCACAAGATATGCTACCCTATGTGGAAGAATTTGTAGTCTACACAATGAAGAGAAGGAGAGAGAGAAGTCAGAGAATGGGATGGGATGAAAAGAGTGATGAGAAGGAGATTTGTCCTAAGTTATTATCTATAGGATGCATTTAAAAGATTGCAAGAGTTGAGATAAGGAGATCAAGCGTTAATACTTATGTAGAGGAGTTTCAAATATTGATGATTCACTATGAAGTTATAGAGCCAGAAGACTAGACTAACTCTAAGTTTATTAGTAGGTTAAAGTATGAGATCAGGGATATCTTGGAGACTAAAGATATTAGGTCCTTAGATGATGCAATCTGAGCTGTTAAAAGTATAAAGAGTGACATCAAATGGGCAGATTTCAAGCCCCTATTAATTGAGCTATCTTAAGTCGACTTGTTCCGAGAGCAATTGAAATCTAACCTGTTTCAATCACCCTAGCTGAGGAAAAAGAACCTACTAGAAGATATCAGAAAAGACAAAGCTTGGGAAGAAAGACGAGTGAAATCAAGTGCTTCAAGTTCCAGGGATTTAGGCACATGGCTACTCAATGCCTAAACAAAAGGTTGATGATAATGAAGGAAGAAATGCCTACCCTTGAGGCCAATAGCATTGATGAGGAAGTTGAAGAGCAGAAGGAGTCCGAGCAAGCTAACATATCTGAGGAAGAGGAAGTCATATACAATGAAGAGGGGAATTTCTTCCCTACAACCATGGTGTTGAGGCGAATGATGAGTATAAGTCAAGCCAAAAGGCAAACAGCGAGAAAACTTGTTTCACATCAATTATAAGGTTAGTAGGACGTTGTGTGACATTATTGTTGACAATGGTAGTTGCACTAATGCTGCATCTATATCTATGGTTTAGCAGCTAAAGTTGCTAACCACACCCCACCCTAAACCTTACAAGTTACATTGGCTTAGTGATAAGGGAGCTTTGCATGTGACTAAGCAAGTTGTAATGCTGATCTACATTGGAAAGTGTCAAGATGAGGTCTTTTGTGATGTGTTGCCTATGAGTACTTCACATATTCTTCTTAGAAGACCATGGATGTTTGACTAACATGTGATCTATGATTGGAAGAAAATACTTGTTCTTTTGAACATGAGGGAAGAAAGGTGAGATTGAATCCTGTATCCTTAGAACAAGTCAAGACTATGCAAGCCCAACTTAGCCAAGCCCCAAAGAAAGAGACTCTAGTGATGATACGTACCGAGCTATCAAGAGAGATGCAACTTGAAGAGCTAACCTTTCTGTTGGTCAAGAGGCTACTTGAATTAAGGGTTTTGAATGTTGAACAACCCATCGAGGTAAAAGAATTACTATAGGAATTTGCTGACCTGTTTCCTAATGAACTACTAAAAGGTCTACCTCCGACCACAAGAATTGAGCATGCTATAGATTTACTGCTAGAGGCTGCATTACTGAAAAAGCCCGTATATAAGCTAAACCTTAAATAAGTTACCGAGCTCTAGAGGCATGTAGACAAATTGATAAAAAGAGGATATGTGAAGGAGTCCTTAAGCCTATGCACTGTACTAACCTTATTGGTGCCGAAGAAAGATAGTATGTGGCAAATATGCATAGACAGTCGAGCCATCAACCAAATCACTATCAAGTACAGGTACTCCATACCTCGACTTGATGACATGCTTAAAGAGCTAAATGAAGCAAAGATCTTCTCTAAGATCAATCTCGAGTCTAGATACCATCAAATTCGAATGCAGGAAAGAGATAAGTGGAAAACCGCACTCAAGACTCACCATTGATTGTATGAGTAGCTATTGATGCCCTTCGAACTATCAAATGTACCAAGCATTTTGATGAGGTTAATGAAACATGTGCTCCAAGAATTGATCGAAAGTTTGTCATTGTTTACTTTGATGATATTATTGTCTACAACCTCGACTTAGAGATATACTATGAGCATCTTTGAGCTGTTTTCAACAAGCTCCAAGCTAAAAAACTATATGCCAACCTAAAGAAATGTGACTTTTGTTGACCTAAAGTAGTTTTCTTAGGATTTGTTGTGAGTAGAGATGGCATACAAGTTGATGAAGAAAGGGTAAAGATTACTGAATGGCCCATACTGACCTATTCTACCGACGTGCAAAGATTCCATGGTATAACATCACTTTATCACCATTTCATAAGGAATTTTAGTACTATTGTAGCACCACTTATCAAGCTATCAAAGAAGAACATTGAATTTAGATAAGGAGAGAAAGAGCAATAGAGTTTTGAGAAGGTGAAGAGAATGTTGACCGCTACCCTTGTTTGTCACGCCCTAAACAGGAGAAGTCGTAACAATCCCGCCATGTAAACTAACATAAGATAGAAGCTAACCTAACAACTGTTATCATAGATATAGATCATAGAAGGCTTACACGACTCAATCAACTTAAAGCATCCAATCTGATATTCATTAATGATCAAACCTATGGTATCGCTTTTCAAAATACCTATTCAAAATAACCTCTTGTTCGATAACACAATAGTATATTTATAACTGTTTCACACATAGAGTTATAATTTACATTTAGAGTTTACAAAAACTATAAGTCTTAAAGTCTATTTACAATAAGAAAGGAAACTAGAGGGCATCTCAGAAAATTCCCAGTTAGTTTCCTCAAAACCAAAATGAAAAGTCAAAAACCCAGATTTAGTGGATTATCCTTTCCTCACTTTCCCAACCAACTACATATTAACCCAGCGGTAGTGATATCTGAACACCTTGACTCTCACTCGTCACTTGCAAAAAAGTCTATGGAGATGTGAGCATAATCAGCTCGATAAGTGGGATGGAGTCAAAAGAGTACCATACAATCATAAATAAGGTTATTATTTATAATGAAATGCAATGCAATCAATCACTTAAAACATTACATAATGTTATCTGGTCCATTATGAGGTCAAAGAAATTACATCCACTCCAACCAAGGTTGAGGAGTTTTCCGCGACTCAAAATCAGACCAAAATTAGACTTATGCAATGGAGAACACCCTCTTCTGGTAACCACCTTCGAACTAAGGCCCCTACCCTTCCCACGACCTACTCGCCTATCATTTAGTTCGACTAAGGATGAAGGAAGGACCATTTCAACTATCCTCATAAAAAAGAGTCGATATTTGGTCTAATACTCTTAATCATTCCTCCTAACGGTTGCTATGCATGTCCAGTTAAGTTAGTGATCAAATCACTCTTAATTCCATTTAAGGGTAGCCAAACGAGTTTATACAATAAAAAACAAAGTAATCATGCAAAACAATATGCTAAGGAGTTTAACTCTTATCATAAACAGAATACTAACCATACATATGGCATACACACAAACAGCTAATTTACAACCACAATTAAAAGTACTCTTAAACTTCTAGATACTTTAAAAAGTATCTCAACAAATGATAAGGCCATAATCCCAACTTACCTATCTTGATGCTCACTATGGAAGACTCGTATCATCAACTCTTTATTTATTAGGAGACCTTATATATATGTATATAAAACCCAGATTTAGTTTTTATAAGAGTTACAAAAATGTTAGAGTTCTATCATTTGTATTTTGCTAAAGAGTTATATATATATATATATATATATATTTGTATGTCTAAAGTATATTATTATTTTCCTTATATAATGGAATATAGTTTTATTATATAAGTTAAGTTAAGTTAAGTTATTAGGTGTCGATGATATACGTAATTAAACTATTACTTATAATATATCGTTTCAATCGTATGGAAACATACTTTTAATCAATCAATTATGTTTCAATTACGATAAGATCATTGTAGTCTGTAAATTCTCATAATATTATAGAGATATAGTTATATCACCTAGAATTATCCAAATTTAATAAAAGTAGTATCATTAGGTCTATACAAACTTAACGATACGTAGTATAGATTCTATTTCAAAAAAAAAAGAATTCTAAAGGATATTTCTAGTTTTATATTATATCTATACGCTCCTATAATAAGTATTATTATATTATACTCATTTTATGTAATTGGACTATATTTTATATAATTTGCTAATATAGCTTAATGATATAGGTATTATTTAACTCTAATATGTGCATACATAACCCGGTCATATAAGTTAAAAATTCATTTTCACCAGATATGACTAGCATGTACATGTATAAGTTTTATTTTAATATTTATCACATTTTAGCTTATTATTATTACAAACGCGTCGTGATTAGTAAATTGAGCTATTTTACTAGGTAAATTCATAATAAGTAACTCGAGTCATGAAATAATTCCTTAAAAATTTCTATGGATTCCTAAAGAAATGGGGAATTCAATTACTACATGGTTCCATGCTATCAAGTTTATTACCTATATACTCATAATTACATTTTTACCCTACATTGCATTTAATTAAAAAAATATTATCCTTTTTATATAAAATTATTTTCAATATATCCTAACATCATTATGAATCACTAGAAGTCATTGGACATCCATTTCATCAATTAATTTTATAAAAATCTATTTCTTTCATAATTTCACCTATTTCTAGCTATTTTTAGGGTCAAAAATTACATTTAATATTAAACATACCTAAATTAAAAATCTAGCTATATAACAATTAGATACATGTCATATGTATTCTATGAAAAAATTTGAGCTAGAAACAACATTGTTTGATGTATTTATTTTGGAAGTCAAAATTCAAATGAATAGTGAATTTATTAAGTAAGTATATAAAATAATCATAATTTTACAAAAATAAAATTACAACATGAAAATATATCTAAAATAAACTAAATATAAATTTTTTCATAATTTTTTGAATAAATCTAATATTTTTTCTAAAATTGATAAAAAATAGGGAAAGATTTTGACTCACCTATTCATCGAAGCTCCGGTGACCATTAGGTGGTAGGGGGGTTGTCAGAGTAGCTTAGCGTGGGTGGCTCTACGCAATGGTGGAAGGGTTTCACAGTAGGTTATCGAAAGGTCAAGGAACTATGTTAACTCAATATGCTACCCTATTTTGATTTATTTTTTCCTAATATATTTCTAATTTTTTAGATTTTTTCTGCCCTATCCTAGATACCAAGTCGCTAAATGGGAGATGTTTGGAGTCAATTGCATTTTATAGCAATTGTATCGACCAAATCTAACTTTTTTGTCTTTTTATTTTTCCCCTTTTTACTAAGTAGGAGGTGTCGATTTACTATGAAGTGCACTTTTGATTCATCAACACTATTCCCAATTTGATGCCATGGAAGTTTGCAAGATTTTCTAGATTTTTCCTCCACTTTTTGGCTATAACTTGGATAGTTTTAGGTTATTTTATATTAAATATATTGTAGTTTAATGATTTTTATTAATATAAGGGTATATTTCCTATATATACTTTACGTGTAATAAGTAATTATGTGCATATAGTCATGTTCTTAGCATGTCCTTTGTTTTTAAGATATATTTCCTATTTATTTTTATGAGTTTATCACATATTATATATAATTATATGATTTTAGGTTAATTTACAAGTATAATTATTATATATATCGAGTATACTCATAAAAATACATGTATACTCATATAGTATATTATGCTATATTATTTCCTTTTATGGCCTAATTAATTTATCTTTAAGTTTTCATCGGATTTCGAACTCAATTTTAGGGGTTTCGACGAATTTTACACTATATTGTCTAATCACGTTTTTAAGGGTAAAATTGAGATTTTTTGTCATTATTTTTAAAATCTAACTTCATTGAATCATTTCAACTAACTTTTCTATCCCAGTTATAAAGTTTAAGCTCAATCAAATAAGTCTTTCTCGAAGGCCCTAAATCTAGGTACAGTTACCCTAAATGCAATTTTAGAAGCTCATACTGTCCTAACTCTTTTGAGCTTCGACAAAGTATTTGAAGTAGAGTATGATGCATCTAGATTGGACATAGGTGTCATGCTGATGCAAGAGGACCGACCTATTTCCTACTTTAGTGAAAAGCTTCGATAAGCTATACTCAACTATTCTATATATGATAAGAAGTTCTACTCCTTAATCCAAGCTTTAACGATTTGGCAGCATTACCTATTACTAAAGGAATTTATGATTTATACCTATCACGAGTCATTGAGGTATCTAATCAACCGAAGTTATCAAAGAGACAAGGCAAATGAGTTAAATTTATGGAAGGATTTTCTTATATTGTGAAGTACAAAAATGGCAAGAACAATATTGTTGCTGGTACTCTATCATGACAACACTCACTCTTGATCGAGCTCTAAATAAGACTTCTTGGATTCTCTATCATCAAAAATTTATATATTGACGATCTACATTTGGTCGGATCTATGCTAGGTGTAAGGAAAGACAAGTTGTTGATAACTACCACAAAGAGGATGGATACTTGTTCAAGAAAAGGAAGTTGTGCATTCTAACTAGTTCTATGTGAAAGTTACTAATATGTGAGGCATACGAAGGAGGATTATCTGGCCACTTTGGGAAGACTAGGACGTATGAAGTACTTACTTCAAGATTCTTTTGACCAAAGTGTGAGCTCCATAATTTCACATAGTTATTTCGAGCAAGTAATTTAAAGTGTACGTGGTAATAATCCGATTAGGACGATATTTCACAAATAAGTCCTAAAAGTTAGTTAAGGATACCTTATAAGTCTGGATTGTAGAAATATAATAACATAATAGTGCCATAGCCAGGAATAGTAAACTTCACTAAATTATATTATATGATATTTTATCTACCATAAATGTACGATCTATGTAATAAAAAATTTTACTAAACCTTAGAGATAAAATATTAAGACTATAAAATTAGCAAAAGACACAAATTAATATGTAAAAGTAGTACTTGTTCTTCGGTTATAATTATTATATATATATATATGCATGCGTGTAAATTCCTAAAATACTCACAATTATATAAAATTAACTAACAATAATTAGGGAAAATAAGTAAAAATCATAAAAATAATTAGCGATAGCAATGCAAGTGGGAAAAGGCATGGCATGTTTTTAGGACAAGTATCGATAAAGGCTTCAGGATAAGGACACCTTATAATGCATTTTAAGAGGACATATAAAGGGTGAGGAGAGAGAAAATGAGTTATTTCTCTCATGCAAGTTAGAAAAAGTAGGGAGATACTCTCTATAAGTTCAATGGAGTGTTAAGGTTCTAGAAAAAATTTAGGGAAGAGGAAGAAAAATACAAAAGAAAATTTCTAGAAAAAAATTAAAAGTAAAGGATGCAAACAGAAGAAGATCATAAAGCAAGGATCCACGCACTGTCTAGAAATAAACCACCACTACCACCCAATAGTGGTGGCAACGCCTAGTGGTGCCAACAAAGAGGGGGTGGAAGATGGTGGCCAGATGATAATGTTTTTGATAAGCACCAATTTTCACCCGATTTTCTTATATTTTTCAAAAATATTAAATTAAGTCCGAAAATTTTGAAAAAGATATTATTATAAAATATTTTTGTACCTGTTATTTGAGAAAAATGTTAGGTCACAAAAAGTCTTGAATGGACATATACTCTCCTTAACAAATTATGCAAAACTAAACAATTTTCAAAGCTATTTAATACAACCTTATTGTTATTGTTTCAAAACTAAAATTTTTGTAGAACTTCCCTATACCACATGTAAGAATTTCATAAGTTTTTAGTCAAAAATATTTTTCCGTGATTTTTAAGAGATTTTAAGCCTCTAAATTTAACAAAAATTTCTATTTTCTGAAAATTACACACCTTTAACTCTATAGAAAACAACATGCAACAAATTTGGAGCTTGATGGTATCGCATGTCACTTTAGAGAGTGATCTAGAGTCAGTTGGATGGATTGGAATTTGAGTCATGCACAAATCATTAATTATGGATTACATATGCTAAGGTGAAAATATGAGGATTTGGAAGTTTGAGTAATATAGTGATCATGGGTGTGATGAACCTGTTATATGATCATGGTTTATTATACTTGTAATTTGGAATAAGATATTGAAATGAGTCGCTTGGAGCAAACATGTAAATTGGATCTGTTCAGAGGGTTGGTACAAATGCTTAACCAAAAGCTTAAATGGTGTAAGGATATTGAATATAATAATGTCAGAGTCATGCTTAAGACAATGTTTAGTAAAAGAAGCATGGTTGTGATGACTTCAAATACATGTTCAGAAGATTGGTGGATAAAAGGACTTTAATTATAAATATGTTGGAGCCTTATTTAAGGAGTTATTTAGTAATAGAAGGGTAATTGTATTGATTTCAAAGACTTGACTAGAGGATTGGCTGATTTAGAAGGCTTAAATGAAATCACTTCAAAGACATCTTTAGAAGGTTGTTTAGTGATGTAGAGAATTTAATTCTTTGATTCAGAGGCTAGATCAAAAGGTTGGATAGCAAAAGAGACTTAACTATACTCTTATCATGGACTTGTTTGGGAAGTATATGGTAAAGGAAATATGGTCAGATTGGATTCAGGACTTGATCCGAGGTTTGATTGGCATGGAATGCTTAGAAAAAATAACTTCAGAGGCTTGTTCAAAAAGTTGATTAAAGTAAGGAGTACAACTGAAATAACTTCAAAGACTTCATCAAAACGTTCTAAGACCAAAACTTGGTACTAAGCAAGTTTTCATAACCTTGTTGAAAGACTTCAATAGCAAGATGAAACTCAATACCAAGCTTACATGACTTGTTAAAGATAAGTCGTAATCCCACTTAAATTATTAAAATGAACTCGATCACTTTATTTAGTAAGATTAAAGCAATTATTATATTTTAAGGAGAACAACTAAAGTGGACGATACCAACTATCAGAACTCTTAAGCATCATATGTCCAGGTAAGTAGGAGCAATGCTTCACTACCCTTTGAAGTATTGTTTAAGAATACTTGGACGCTTTAATATATGTCTTGCTTGTGATTGTAAGTTAATGTTTGTGCATCTACAATGTGCATGTTTGAACATGGTTGTGCTATTGAGAGTGCTAAACCTTATGTATTGATTGCTTTATAATGTTGGTTGCTTTGGACAGTCTAAAATGACTTAATCACCCCAAAAGCAATCTAACTCAAACTTCGCTTAACTTCTAACTAAACATACATCGTAACTTACTAAAGGAATGACTACGATTCTCGGGAAAAATACAAACTCTTCGATGAGGATAGCTAAAATGGTCCTCTTCCCACCCTTAGTCGAACTAAGTATACGAAAGAAGGTTATAGTAAGGTTGGAGACTGCAGTTCAAAGTGAAGTCTCGAGTGAAACATGTTCTCCATTGCATAAGTCCCAATTTAGTTTCGATTCATGTGTGAGACGTCAAACTCCTCAACTTAAATTAGAGTAAGCAAAATTTCTCTTATCTCACGATAGACCGGATAATGTTGTGCGATAACACTTACTTGTACATGCATAGTATCTAACTAAACTTACTTGAAAACCCTAGTTACTCTATAATAAATATATGCTATTATCTCTATCCCACTTACTGAATAAGTTGTTACTCATTCCCCTATAGCAGTTTTGTAGGTTCTCAGTAAATTTACCAAGTGACACTCTAAGTCCTAAAAGATTAAAGAACAGGGTCAAGGAGTAAGATTCAAGATTAATTGACTGGATTCCTATTTTGTTTATTGGCTTTACTGGCCTTTAGGAAAACTGATAGGGCCTCTTCAAATGACCCTCTAATTTTCAATTATTGTTACTTGTACTCTATTATGTAAACCTATGGACTTTTATAAATCTTTACTATGTCATTTTTCTAAACCTATTTATAAAATTTGATTTCTTCTCAAGCTTTTATACCACAAAATCACCTTTAGAAGCTATTTTGGAAAGTTGCACCATAAGTTGATACCAAACAAGTACTGAATTGGATAACTCAAAGCTATGGAGTAGTAATGCCTAGTGTAAGTTGTACCTATGTTAGTGGCTAAAATGGTTAGTTTTTAGCTTAGGTTAGTTACATAACGGGACTGTTACAACTTCTAAATTTGTGGCATGACACAAAGACAAGGAAAGACATGCAATATGTATTGGAAAGGTGTACCACCTGCAAAAAGACTAAGAGCCAAGCTGAACAAGGACCTTATTCGCCACTACCTATCTCGATTAAATCATGGATCGAGCTGAGTACAAACTTTGCATTGGGTTTACCGAAAATGTTCTAAGTGAAGGACTCCATCATGGTAGTAGTGGATCGGTTCAATAAGACGGCACACTTCGTGCCATGCAATTGAACTAACGATGTTTCGACTATTTCTTTTCTCTTTTTGCAAGAAGTGGTGAAGCTGCTTAGAGTGCCAAGAACTATCGTCTCAAATCAAGACCCCAAATTTCTAAGCCATTTTTGGAAGACACTTTAGAAGCACCTAGGGACCAAGTTGTTGTTCAGCACATCTTGCCACCCATAGATAGACGAATAAACCAAGGTCATCAACTGAACCTTGGGCATCTTACTACTAGTTGTAGTTGGAAGAAACTAAGTTGATTAAGACCAATGCCTACTTATAATCAAGTTTGCCTACAACAGGACAGCCCATAATGTCACTAAGAAATCACCGTTCATGGTTGCATATGGATGCAATCTTAAGCTCCCACTTAACTAGATCTCCTTACCTAACTACCCTAAAGATCAATAGGTTGCTAAAAGAATAGAAGGCATTTGAGCAATGCACTAGAAGGTCATAGAACACTTAATCAGAGCTGCTTCCAAACTCAAGAGAAGAGGTCGAAGACGAGATGTTAGAGAGTTCCAACTCGACAATCTAGTATGGGTATATCTCAACAAGGATCAGTTCCCCAATCTTTAAAAATGTAAATTGTCTCCGCGAGCAAATGGACCATTCAAAGTAATCAAGAAGATCAATTCAAATGCTTACAGAGTAGAACTGCCAAAGGAATATGGAGTCTCTGAATTCCTTCAAAGTCATTAACCTTCAGCCATACATCCCCAAGGATGAGTCGCTTGAAGCTAAGCAAGATTCAATCCCAAATCTCAAATAGTCCGGAGGGAATGGTAGGAATTAAGAGCTAATAACATGATCCCAAGAACAAGGGCCTACCACCCTAGTATGCCTAGCAGCCCGAATGAACCTAAACCCTAAAGAAGAAGAACTCCTACAAGCCAATGTGTCCCAATCTCTTCCGACCTATTCACCATCTCTTTAAAGAAGGAAGCTCCTACAGAAGTTGATAACTCCCATTAGTACCAAGGTCCAAGCTCCCAAGAACCCAATCTGTCAAACGTCTGAGGCTATACTAGCACAACACCAAGCTAACCTACCAAAGTCAAGCTCCAAAACCTTAATAATCCATACAAGGGCCCATTAAATTTCCAAGCTACAGAGCTACCAACCTGATGCTGATCCGACCAGCTTAGCTCCGCTCTGCTTCCAGCACCTATTGGGATCACCAAATTGACAAATGAACATGTCTCCCATCTTCTAACAACTATACTGTCCTTGCTAGAATATTTCATTTCTTTACTGTTATTGTTTTGCCCTTACATTGTATTTGTTTTCCAATTCTAGTATAGGATCTTTTTTGTAAATTGTAAATACCTAGAACTTACCCTAATTGGGACATATAAATAGTCCCCGATTATAATAGTCACACATCAGTTATTATCTTAATTCAAACAATTTCCCTTTTTTGAGTAAAACAATTAGACATTGATGACATTACATGTAATAAATTAATTAAGAAAATATTTGATAGAGAGATTTAATTACACGGTAATCGGTTCATGATGATTTCTCATTTGTGACTTTTCTATTGCGTTGAATTATCATTGTTAGACAATTTCTTTTGCTTACGTCTGGATAGACATTACCTTATAATACAGGAACCTAGAGGATCACACACAATAGCATGGTTAAATAAGATATTTGACAAGGTCAATATTTATTTTGGAACTAGAATTAGTTGGTCTAAAATAGTAAAATCAAAAACATTTTATATAGTGATCAAATGAAAAGGTATTGCATTATTGGTGGAATTTATTCGAAAGAATTATTAGCTATTATTCTCGTAAGGAAAAAGGGCTAATGTTCATTTATATTAATCATTTTATCAATGGTTGGGGAAAGAACTTTAAAAGGGGAATAAGTTCTTTTAATTATAGAATGAAAAACGTCCCCATTATGGCTGTATAATGTCTTTCTACAAAAGTTCCTTTAGTCGGTTTTTGTAGTGAGAAAATGATTCGGGTCGTGAAATTCTTTATCACCTTCTTTGAAAACAAAAGGACAGTTGAGAATTCCATCGAGAAAATCTTTGGCCATATATTTGTTTTATTTTCGATATTTTTATTTTTTTAATCCAAGTGATCTAGCAATTTAAGAATTACAATTGTTTTATTACTATATGTGTGGGTGCCACTAGAGGAATTGCAATTATAATTCTTGTGACGAACATTTTTCACAAAAGTTAAGCAACATCGGATTGCACTTGAACTCCATTCCTAAAAGAAGATGGTCTTGCTAAAAGAAAGGTATTCATCTCATAATTCTTGTTTAGAATTTATTTTACATGTCACACTTGGATCCTAGGAATAGGTTTTGTAGAAATTTTTTTATTCCGCTATGTTATATGATCTATAAAACCTATTAGTTTCTTGCTTCTTCCACGTAGTCGCTTGCACCAACCTCCTTTGTATCAATTAAGGCACTTTTAGGGGTTATCTGGTTGACCTTACGGTGTTTGGAGTTAACAAAGGTCACGAGTTGACTACGGTTTCTTAGCTCGATAACCTACTTACCCCTCTATCCTCTTGATGACCAAGATAACCAGCTTAACCCTAGGGTGACCTAATCAAGTCACAACCATATTTGTTTCTTCTTTTTTCTCCAAAATTCATCTCTTTATATCCTAATTTGATCCTAAGCTCATTCAAAGCCTTCTTCCTCTCTTTCTTTATTCATGTTTTCTATTGCTTTCTTCCCTAGTAATTGTTTTTATTATCTCATAATCGAAGAATAGCCTAGATCAACATATTGATCACTTCTTATTTAATTTCTATTCCTCAATTTGATTTAAGCCGAATAAGGTTAGTGTTTGGTACTATCCAAGGAAAAGCTATAGAAAGTGGTTACTTTAGTATTGAATAGAATAAAATTTCTTTAGATTTGTTGTAAAATTTCTCCTAAGGTGTTGAATTACTTTTCCCTAGAAGCCTAAGTCAGCTATTTCTCAACAGATAGCTTATTAATTCCAACCCTTTAGATATACCCATATACAACACTCCTATAAAGAGTTAGTAAGAGAGATTTGGATTTCAAAGGAGTAGAGAAGGCATTACATGCCTATCATCAATAAATACGAGGCATGTAAATACAACCCTCTCTTTGCATGCATGCATGTCTTCTCATAAAATGGAAATCTCTAAAATCATAACTTCTTACCACCCAATTTCTGTATAATATATATATATATATATATATATATTCTTTTTAGTTTTGTTTCTCTTTGCTAAAATGGAATGATTATGTTCTCGATGATGTATGTGCTGAACGAGTCATATGGATCACACGTAGCTTATAGACATTCTCCAAGGTTGTCTAGGCGGAGTGCTAGCTGATGGGAAATCCAAGAAACTCTTTCGCGAGTGACCTCAATTAGCATGGCTTGGTCAACTCAAAAAATTTTTTATGAGCGAGTTAACACGGCAACGACATCACTCTTTATGCGGTTAATCCATCTCATAATTGGAAATTGCATTTCCCTGCCATTGAACCTTCCTTGCTTCTCCAAAGACAACTATTTCTGCTATACGCAATCTTCACAAGAACACCAGTCGATCCCAGAAAGACGATCATCAATTAGATGTTGCTAATGTTAGCTTGACAAGATAGCAATCGAAGCTATGACCGGTTTGTCTCAGTGATACTAATGTCACACGAGATCGACCTCAATTTGAAGGTCGAGTTCATATCCAAGACACATAGTTTCAACCTTCGAGTGATCTCCACATAGTTGAAATATGTACAAAATCTGACCATTAGTATATTGGACCGCGTCACGATTTGGCCTGCAAGCAACATGTTGCAGAAGAGCTAGTTAGAGGTGGAGGCGGGAGAATCATCGGAGTGCCAAGACCAAGAAGGCCCAAAAAGGAAAAAATAAAAAATAAAAAACATTGGAGTGGGAGCCAAATTGTGCATTATAAAAACAAAATGCAAAATAAAGTATTACACAGCAATAATTCTATAATCTATAGATTTAATTAATGATGGATGTTGTACGACAAAATTTCTCGTCTTAACATTGTCACGACTGGTTTTAAGGCAAACTAAATGCAAAACAAGAAATTGAGAATATATTATATTTTGTATTTTAATGTATGATGAGATAAACAAACTTCCAAATATAGTAACTTCTTAGTTCAGGGCCATTTATAAATTATAATAGACCATTAAGACATGATAAGTGAATAAGCAGGAAGTACAGACCCAGACATGGCAAGCGAAACGAGTAAATCCATGGGCACTTGTACCTGCGGGCACTAATACGCTGCGTATGTGCAGAGAAATAAGAGTGGAACGTGGGATCACTGGCAAGGTATAACAACGGCAACCTGCCTGCCGTTCCTAAATCATAAGATGTACCCTTACGTCTATTTCTTCGATTTCAAACAAAAAACATCCTTGCATTTTTCCTTTTTCTTTTTACCGCATCAGTCAACTTAACACATGTTCTTCTTTCCAGTCCATCAAAATCTTCGTCCAAGGAGAATCCTCGTATCATCCATCCAAAAACTAGTGTTTTATATTGAACTACAAAACTCAAAAGCTTTGAGCTCAGATTTTTACTTTATCCAAATTAATCAATTGCCCAAGCTTGAATGAGCTAGTCGAGTATATATTTTTAGCTATTTACCCGCTCAAACTGTAGATTACATTTTTAGCTAAATTCATGGAACTTACAATTTGCCTTATTCAATTACACCCCAAAAGGAAAAGAATATAAAAGCCAGGTTGTCAAACACACTGCTTGCTTCACATCAGAAGAAGAGAGATGCTTAATCCAAAGAAATCCTATCAAAGAGGACACATTGACACAAAGCCCGTGGCACAATTCATTTCACAAGCAGAGCGGTAATGTGCCACAAAGCGCAGCATAGATTTATCATTAGAAGCCGAGACAAATGTCAGTTTTCATCCACAAAAGCAGCACCACTAATCCCGGTAGATGTAAACGTGATACACAAAAGGTGATAATTAAAAGTCCAAGCACATTCAATGGCCTTATATATGGCCGTTACATTCTATTAACAGAGGGCATAATCTGCCCAAGATTAGTTCATCATACCCGAAATCACCAACATTATATCTTGCCAAATTAGATACCCTTTCTTCCGAAACCATTCCAGACCAACAAATCAAATATCCAACTCAATTGTATTAGGCAGCTAGCATATAGCACACTATATTTTTCATTCAGCAATTGAAGTTGCATGCTCTGTTTCCTAAATGGACGGCCGATATTACATTGATTAGTGGGGAAAATACTACCAATGAGCATCATCATGTCATTCCATAGTCTTCTTCATGATGATACAGATTATAGCTCCCTGGCACTTCCATCTTTCCAGTCAAATGCTCAGTTCCTACAAAATCAAGTCGCAAGATAAGAGACTAATGCAGTTGACATTTCTGACTCATATGTCGTGTATGATATGCTTTCGGTATGGAAATGTCTGCTTGATGATGACATGTTTAGAGCTCCAGAAAACATCCCCTGACATGGTAAACCTGGTTGTTATAAAATCAAACTAGCAGAAAAATTCCGTGTCCTCAATCCTTGAAAGCATAGCAATTTGATATGCTGCAATCCTACCATTGGTAGTCTGAATAATCACAAAGTGGATGGGAGGGAATAGACAAATCAATGAATTAGTTGGTCCACCATCTGGGGCATGTTGGAAAGTCGAAAGTGCCACATTATAATATGTCTGTAAAAGCAGAGTTTTTGTAATGGTCCAGCTTACAGGTTAGCAGAACAAAATGATGGGTTGGAATCACCAAATTGGCCATAAGCCAATGCAAAACTTTTTCAATTAGGAAAATGGAATATTGATCACACTTCCAGGAAGCTGACAGTAGGAACTTGGGGGTGCATTTACTAGCCCATGGATTATTGGCAACAATGAGTTGACTCAAGTATCAAAAATCCAAAATCCACGTGTTTGACAAATACATGACTTGTTATTTTCAAAAATTAGATTAACAAACACTTTAGACTTATGCTAGTTTGTATTTCATTCAGTAATTATTACGTTCATTATTGATGGCATACTAGTTTCATAAAGTCGCAGAGATATGAAATGGAGAAGGCCTGAAAATATAAGGAAAAATAGGGCATGCACTTTTGAAGAAACCAGCGGGAAGAAAGCAATGTTGGGAGTGTACCATGAGTTGACGAGAGAATGCCATCATAGAAAGGCATCTGGCCTAGGTTTCTCTGCCTTAAATTGCTATCTGAAGGAAAAATACCCTCTACTTTGGTATGTGAGTCTCCAAAATGAAGCTCAGAGCTGATCTCTGGGCTTTGGAAGCATAAATCCTCACTCCTTGGAACTGAATTTTGCTGAGATAGGAATATATCAGGCTTTGTCTTCATCTCTTTTGGTGACTCAACTTCTGTTTCAACTTCAGATTCAGCATTATTGATTGTTGCATTTTGTAGTTTTCTTTTCGATCTTGCACGCCGATTCTGAAACCAGTTGTAGACGTTTGTTTCTGAAATTTGCCCGTGTTGGCTTAACTCAGCAGTGATATCTTTAATCTTTTGTTTGCTAGGAGTTCCATTGCCTTGATTGAAAATGCGCTCCAAGATTTGAAGTTGCACAGGTGTGGGAGTCCAACGCTGTCTGGCAGTAATTTTATGAGCAGCAGATGTCATCAAGGGATCACAATAAAGATTTCCCATTCTGACTCCTGAAAAGCAAGCAGAAACAAACAATGAAGGTCGATGCTTTCTTTACTTCAATGGTTAAAAATGATTTATCTACCAGGATTAGAAGCTTAGTCGGTGAAAGCAAAGGTGGAAATATTGCTACAGCTCCTCAAGAAACTAACAATGCAGAAATGATTTGAGAATGCACATGTAACCATATTTTCCTAATTGCTGTAACTTCATCTCAGAAAAAGAGAAAGAAGCTAACAATATCTTCACAAAGACATACAACTTGATAAAATTAACCAAAAGATAAAGCATTCGCACCAATGAGTGATTTAGCATCCTGCTATTTGCCAGAAGGGCACAGAGAGACCTTTAGATTTCATATAAAATTTCTCATCCATTTATAAATCTCTTTCAATGACTATGCAGCCCTCCATTTTTCTTGCACAGCTGCCTTTAATTAATAGTCATAAAATATAACAGGCAGTAGAGCCCTTCACCATGCAAAGAAAGAGAGAGAGTACTTGATGCTATACAGAAGTCCTAGATCGGATCCACAGGATTTGATCGCATGACACAAGGGCAAAATTAACAGCAACACCTATTTCAGATTTGCTGAAATTTACAGAGTGTTGCAATGAAATATATCAATGGATTTTCAAACCTATTACTGCAGCACTCCTGTATTGTCTTACTCAGAGTCGCTCCTAGATTTGGACCAATTTTCTGAATAAGAATATCTAAGGAATGCAAAGTATCAACATAAAATAAATCAAGCTTGAACCAGTTCAGCCTGGTAAAATAACCTGCAATAAGGGTGATAATGCAAACCTGTCTTCCCATGCTATAAAAGGTGAGGAACACAGATATAAAACAAATACTTTAGGTCCAATAGAACTAATCATTTAAAAATCCTTTCAGTTTAGTCAAGTAAATCAATTGAGATATAGTCCAAACATTTCCAGAAAAACATAATAGTTCCTTTTTTTTACAGCATAAATGAAAAGCATTATAAGAGGTCTGAACCGCAACTAAAGCTATTTATACAAGATTATGCTAATGCAAATAAAACCTACAATTCAAGCCAAAATCAATCAAATAATCATAATAGCGACCTATTTTTGTAAGCAACAGAAAGTCTTCATCACTGAATCACTCTCTTGAGAAAATCATGGGCAAATTTTATCTAGAACAACTTAAATATTTAACCGTCAATGTAATATATGAATACACAAGGAGAGAATTGAATCACAGTGACAAACCAACAGACAATCACCTTAATTTGAATAAAACCAACAACCACATCGTGATAAGACCTGAATTACTGTTAAAGGCATCAAATAAACTTACGCATGACAATAATACCTAATTTATGAACCAATCACACTCCAACCAGCAAACTTCCTCTCAAACCACGTACTGCGAATTCAAACAAGCCTATTTGAACACAGTCTTCGTAAAATGTACGTCAAAACCTAAATTCTTCTACAATAACACCTAAATTACCAAGGAAACAAGCCAACAAACCTATAAATGAACCACAATCTGGAAGTTCTGTCAAACCACACACCAGTAGTTATCGAGAACAACACGATCAGGGTAATGCACATAAAAACCAGTATTCACGTATGCTGAACTTACCATCAAATCATCAAACAAATCTAGAAACCACTAATTAAATCAATTGATCACGCTCAAAACCATCTCTCAAATCACATATTGAGTACAAGAGAAACCTACTTTTGCACGATCATGATAATGCACATAAAACTACAATTTCACAACGCAATTGCGGCAGGATTACGAATCAAAGCATAAAAAGAAACCTAGAAATCAAGCCAAAACTCAATTTCATCAACTAACCATGCTCTTACCACCAGAAGCATCTCTCAAATCGCATATTGGGTACAAAATAAATAAATAAATAGAACAACATAGAACGCTTAAAATCGTGAAAAATGGAGCTTTTTCACTGAAATGAAGGAAAATTACCCGCCAGATCCTGATGAGCGGTGAGATTCTTATGCATCTCTACGAGCTGTTCGCAGATAGAAGCGTAAACAGCGATCTGCTTCCTCAGAGTCTCCAATTGTTCGTCCGTCATTACTTTAACGTATAAAGCTCCATTCGCTGCATTCGAATTGGAATTCGCATTCGTATTCTCGTTATTTTTCGGTTGATTTTGAGTGTGATTGTCCTTCACTTGAACCTGATGATCCATCGCATACATACACACACTAATATAACGAAAATCTCGTCCTCCTCTCTCTCTCTCTCTCTCTCTCTCTCTCTAGAAAAATGGAGACCGGTGCGTGAGACCGATGAGGTTTTTGAGTCTGGAGTGAGTGTGGGGAGAGAGAGAGAGAGGGAAAAAAGAGCGAACAAAAGTCTACAGTGATGTTGACGATTCTGGGGTTGGGGTGCGTAGTGTTTTAATATGCGCCTGATGTGTGCAAGTTAGCAGGAGCATGCCATGGGAGTGACGTGGCGGTATTTCGATTTATCGGGAAAGGGATGAGAATTTGCGAATTGGAGAATGAGGAGAGAATGTCGGACTGAGGAGTTCGGTGTTTGGCGGTGCAGTGTGGAATGTTGTGTGAATCTTCATTTAATGCTTTCTCGTGGGAAAATGAAAATCTTTGCGCTTGCAAAGGGACTTCCGTACCCTCTCTAAACATGTCCCGCTCCAACCCATGAACTGGTTTAAATTTAAAATAATCGATTTTTCCAAAGTTAAAATGCATCGTGTTCTCTTTTTTTATGAATACATAAAAAGGATGATATAAGTATAAGTTAACCTATTAATAACAGTAAGTCAAGAGTTTATAATTTTATTAATGATAAATGTAAACATTTTAGAGGTGACAATAATTTTAAATTAATTCTAACCTCAAGTATCTATAAGTTCCAAGAAGAAGATTAAGAACCTCAAGGTAGGCTCTTACATATGCATTATGACCATGCGATGCTGAATCTATGAGAGCTAAAGATGAACGTCCTAGCACACCATCTTCTTATGATATACCTTCCTTATTTGCAAGTGTTTGATTGGTCTGATTTGAAAAAACAATGTAATATACCACCTTCTTAGTATCTAACCAAACTTGTTTAATAACGTATATGTTTCCAATTTGACACCTAACAAGCAACTTGTTACACCATCCTTAACTTAAGACTAATTTAAAAAAAAAAAAAGACTTAAACCAAACTTTCATGACCATCAACATCTTTAATCCACGTGATATCACCCATATAATATTTATGATATACTTATAGGGCACCCCAAAACTACAATATAGATTTACAAACTACTTACCATCAAGGTGCTTACTAAAAGGAATACACACAAAATTCCATAGTATGATATGAACTTATATTAGTGCCTGCACATATAAATATACCACATATTTTTCCTCATGGTCATACATTATACACATGGTATCATTTTAGCATGATCCATATATATATATATATATATATATATAATCGAAGACCTATCCATGCATTGGCTAACTCTAGGATTACAATTTTGGTTGGTCATCTCCACCTCAAGATCTACATTACAACTTGCCATACAACCTGTTTTATCTTCTTACAACTTTGGAAACTAGATTTTTAAACTAAAATAAGATATCTTTCAAACTCTAAAGTCACGAACATAATTTAACAACCGCATATGCCTACATGCTTAACTCATAAAGAATATGATAAGATAACTTCAAAAGTAACTTCTAGCAAACTCTATCCCCAAACCCATGTCATGATATCGTTTTAGACTCAAATTTCTATACCTAAGATTAGAAAAACTAACGCTTCAACTCCTTATAGAGCTAAGTAAGTAGAACAAAACAAAGTAACGATGTCAAAACAAATCTTATACTCAAATATATACCTGACTAAGTCAAGCAAATCATTTTCACATGGATATTAGCAAATCCAAGCATAAGCTAACATAAGAATTATAACCCAAACACTCAAACAAATTCGCTAGATTTAAAGTTGAAACTTAAGCACAAATCATCATATTCAAACAACATATGAACACTATACTTATGCATGTAATATGCATTGGTTGGTATCCTACAACACGTAGCGACTCTATTCCATAGATTTATAAGGAGCAAAATTTTGCAGCTCAATTTTGAAGATAAAATGAATAAGTGGCACTTAGAGACTCGATTTCAAAGGGCCTGAAAAATGCAATTTATATGATGAAAAACCAAATGATTTATTTCTAAAATTGTAGATTCCTTTGATGCCATGTTAAATTGCAATGGAAATTGCAAAAGGAATCCCTTGAACCTTCATTTTGGTGCCAATTTGCCCTTTAAACTTTCAAAGTAAGTTTTTTTAATCCCTCAAAACTTACAACAATTTATAACGTTAAATCCATTTAATATGTTTAGTCTTAAAAACAGTTGGGCAATTTGCAAAAGGACAAAAAAGACCCTAAATTTCCACTCTAGTGCAGATTCACCCTTAAAACTTTCAAAGTCTTTTAACCTCTTAAAATTTTCAAAAATTTACAATTTTATGTCTATTTAACATTTTCCATTTTTTTTTTAAAGAAAAGGCTTGTTAATGGGGACAAATGATGATAATGTATAATATATTGTAAAAATATAATATATTAAACCATATATTATGAAGCGTACACTAAAATTATAAATATTATATATCGTATACTCATTAATATTATATATTATAAGGGAGAATTACAATTGAGGGGATTAATGTTTAAAGGTAAATTCAAATAAGGGATCGACATTTCACAAAGTAGTTCAAATAAGGTATCAGTACTTTATAAAATAATTCAAATAATTTTATAGATTAGTTATTATGAATTCCTTATTTAAATCGTTTTGTAAAACGTTGATCCTTTATTTAAATTTTTTGGAACGTCCATCCCTTACTTGAACTTTTTTAATCGTTGATCCCTTATTTAAACTTATCTCAAAATATTGATCATCTTCGTTGTATTTTTCACTATATTATAATAGCATATAAAAATATACTATATGTCACTATATAAAAACTTATTTTATGACAAATGATATATTAAATATTTATTATTGTAGACACACCATTTTTACCATATTTTATTTTAATTTCAATCTCTTTTTACTTTTAAGCTAAGTTTATAAAAAATTTTAAAAAATGAAAAAATTGAATTGAAAAAAATATAAAAAATTAAAAATATATAAATAATAAATAAAAATAAAACGAAAATTGAAAAAAAAATATAAGTATTAACTAAAGTCAAGTCGCTTAAGGTCAAATTAAATAACAGCGTATGTTCAATTCTAAGTCTTGAAGAGTCGAGCTTTATTAAAGAGGATTTTTTTTATCTAATTTATATTAAGCTAAATAGACTTTGGGAATTATTAGATGAGTTAGTGAGTATTTTGGACAAAATTTAAATGGATTGAATTGAGCCGAAGGAAAAAAGACAAAATAAATAAAGGGTTTCTAAAAACTGGATTGAATATTCGATAAATCTAATAAATCAAATCAGGTACTATCATATCTTTCGAATATTAGATTTGTTAGGATTGAAAATATGATCAAAAAATCAGAAAAGATCCAAATTTATGGTTTATAAACAGTGGATAGTAGGTTGTATTCACAACACCTCACAAACATACATACACCACGCTTAGACATACCACTGCACACAATCTCTACGATACAACACATTGTCTAACGCACGAGCACCCACATTGTCTAACGCACGAACACCTACATTATGTAACACACGAGCACCCATGACACTTCACACTATTTACATCTAAGTATAGTGACCCACGATCCAAATACGGTCACATGCCTACACTTCCTTCACTATTACATATGATTACACGTTGCACTGCTGAACACGACACATTTACGCATGATGCATTGTTAAATACGACACATCAACGCATGCTAACACACGCCAAACATAGCACATCGTCTATGCCTTACACTGATACAAACCGAACACATCCACGATTGGACTGATCAACGACACACACGAGCATACCGCAGTAGCACTCCATCAATACGTTGATGCAATCCAACACTCATGTACACAATCCGATGCATAGGTTTTTCTTATAAATTTTAATAATTATCATGCTGTTTTGCAATTTTTAGATAATTTGTAATCTTTTTAATAAATTTTAGTTAAATTGTATTTTTTTTAAACCAAAATTGTGTTTTTATGAAAAGTTACATTTTTTTTTCGAGATTCATATCTTCAAAGAAGATAGATACGTATCTTAGTATATTTTGTATTTAGGATTTAGAAAATATTCATTTTTTACACGTAGTATTTTTAAAAAAAATAATAAAAGAAAATCTTAATTGGAGTTTTTCAAAAAGATTTATTTAATGGGTTTTTTTTAAATAAATTTACGAAATTAAATCTTTTTAGCGTTTTTATTAAAAATAATAATAATTTGATAAATAATGTAAATCTAACTCAATTTCTTTAAAAAAGATCCACTCACTAAATCTTTTCTTAAAAAAGAAAAAACTACGTTTGTTTGATCCTAACTAACGGCTACGTAAGTACCTCCGAAACAATCATAAAAATAAATTTTTTTTCTTTTTCTTAAAAATTCGTAATAAAAAATTATTTTAGTTACATTTTTGCACATTTGTATATATATCTTAACAATTTTAGAAAAATTATAAAAAATAAAGCTCATTAGTTTTTCTTTTTTATCTTTATATGGGGACATAGTATTAATAAGTTAGCCCACGACTTAGTTTTTTTTATTTAATTTTCTAAAAAATTATTTTTAAAATATTTACAAACTAATGGCTAAATTAGGGTTTTCCCACTCAGAAACCATAATTTCACTTGTTACCGGTGTAACTAGTTGACAACTTCAATTTTTCTAATTTTTTAAAAAAAAATGTTTTCTTAATTTAATATCGAGTATTTTATATTAAACAGGCTGAACTTATTATAAAATAAATTAAGAAAAATCGAAATAAGGCTTAATAAAATTGGCGACTCCACTGAACACGCTAATGGGCTAGCTATGTAAAAGTAAAATTTAGTTAATGAGCTTTCATTTTTTATTTCTTTTTATCTGTATATTATAATATAATTATATTAACTGGGTTTTAGTGATGTAGGCCTTTAAGAAAAGTTCGACTCAATGGGCCCATTACTAGGGATTTAGGGTGATATTTATTTAAAAATCATTTATATGTTTTGTAGACACCTAATTTTTGCCCATCTATTAGTCCTAATTTTTATTTTTACAAAAAGGGTCCTAATTCAAAAATAAAAATTAATTAATTAATTAAAGATAAAAATAACAAAAAAATTTAACAAATAATGAAAATACCAAAAAAATAAGAAAAGAAAATTTTAAAAAGAATTTTTTAAATTTTTTAGGAAGTAACTCATATTAGGAACAAATAGTTTTAGTTTTAGTTTTAGTTTAGTTTAGTTAAAAAAATTTTATTTTAGGAAATCGAATAGTTTAAGTATAGTTTAATTGTATTAAATGTTAAGACACATGCCAACGGCCTAACAGATAAGTATCGGAGTATTTGTATTGGATTTAGTTTGAGGTCTTGGGTTCGAGTCTCAACAGGCACTTATGTCTTTATTTTTCTATCTCTGCAGAAACGAGATGAAAATGAGTCATATCTATTTAAATCATATGAATTTAGTTAAATCAGATTTGAATTCATTTGAATCTAGTTTAATTACCGAATCAGATATAATTAGATATGATAAGATATGATTTGGAATGATATGATTTAGATTCTATAAAAACACACACGCAGTAAAAAAAAAGGAGTTGATCATTAAAATTAAAAAAAAAAAAAACACAAAACACAAAGCGATTATGCAAGCCAACCCTAGCAAGCACTGCTGTCACATACACACTACCGTACTCTTCATCTTCACAACGCAGCCCCAGCCTTAATTCAACTCCCATCCATCCGCAACAAGCCCAACTGCAACAGTAAATACACCAATCTCTGACAACAGTCCTCTATCTCTCGCATGGCCACACTCTACTATGGCGCACGTCACCACATTGCTAAACTCCATGCAGCAAGAGCCCCAAGCCGCACTTCACAGCAACAAACATCAACTCCACATCCCACAGACAGTAGTAGCAGTCACGTACACCACAGTCTACACAAGCCCCATCCACTGTCGCAACTTCACGACAATCCATACTCGACCCAACGCCATGCCTTCTCCAGTAGCTGCCAGACACAACCTAACAACTCGACGACTATCATCAATCTCCATCCTTACCGTACCTACAACACTAAAACATACAAGATCACATAGTGCTTCGACCAAACCTAAATCCACACGGCCATTGACTGCCATTGTCCATACACAGCCCCTTCACGCTCGAACCAAACAACAGTACTACGACATCTAACACTTGAAAACTGATTAGCTCCACGGTATAGCAGCACTAAGCACGTCATCCGCTACTGCACTTGCATACCGAAGCACCCACGACGGCTTTATCATGCTCGCAACATGTAACCGTCCCCTCTTGCAATCAGTAGTAGTGCACATCCAACAAACAGCATTGCAACGGACGTTAAGCAAGTTCAACCGTGTTTGGTTCTTTCAAATTTTTTTTTAATTTTTTATTTATATTATATTATATTATACTATATTATCTTATATCATATTATATTGTTATTAGAGCCTTAAGTGAGTTAGCATAGTCTATGTAAATAATAATAATCTAGGTTGTGTATATCATTAGTTTTCTTTGTAATATAGAGTAGGTATATTATATTGGTTCAAGTGAATGTTTATTTAATAAGTAGTAATATAGATATAAAGACATATATAGATATTAAATAAGGGATTGTTAAAATTAGGTTTTACTACATATATATTGTAAGCTTCAAAGTTAAGTCAAGTAACCGTAGGATTGAGCTTAGAACCCAAAGTTTAGGGCGATCGACTAAAGGATCCGATCACAGCCAAATTATAAACTATTGCGAGAAATATTAGTAAAAATAACCCCGTAAACTTAAATTTAAGAAAATAAATAGTAAAATAGGAGACTATAAAATTTTCAAATTTTAAGCATAATAATTGCTAATTACCGAAAAAGCAAAAAGTATAATCTAATAACTAATAAATTACTAGAGATAGATTATATGTATACTAAAAATTTTAGAATGACCAAAATAATATTTAGGAATGTTCATGTGTACCCTACATGTATTTACGTGTAGATAAAAATACGCGTAATTACTTAAATTGGCCAAAAACTAAGCAAATAATTAAAGAAAATTATAAAATAATTATGGAAAAATCAGAAGATGATAAGCTGAATCAAGATAAGGTCGTGGCAGGTCCAAAGCTGCAAAAGAAAAATTAGCCAATAAAAATTGAACAACTTAAAAGCCAAGAATCAAGGAATTTGGACAAAGTCTTGTCAAATTAATGCATATTAATTACTAAAATTGTCTATAAATAGGAAAAAAATTTCCAGAAGTCATTTGGTTAGTTTAGAATCTAAGAAAAATCGAAACACTGAAAAAATCGAGAGAAAATCTAGAAAATAAAAAAAGAAAAGAAAACTGTACAGATTAGGCAAGTGAACTAAAACCACCACTCACCACCACCCGGGATCGAGCCACCACCACCACCCCACTCCAGACCCACCGTCTGGGCCGGTCGACAAGCTTGGACCGGGCTTGGACGGCCAGAAAGCATCGAACCGGGTGAGTCCCATAATTGTCCCGATTTTGTATAATTTAGTAAAATTAGTTATTTTCCCCAGAAAATTATGAAACTTGTTATTCTGATGTTTTATTGTATGTAGATTTAGGGGAAAATATTTATTTAGTTTAATTATGTCTAAAAATATAGGGTCCTTAACAAATTGTCCAAAATCGAGCATGATTAAACCGGAAAATAAATAGGCTTAGGAGTGTAGTTTGGAGCTCAAAATTTTTCTGTAGGATACTCATATGATGTAGAACAGTGCTATGAAGCCATTTTTCTTAAAATTAATTTTCGAAATTTTTAAGTTAATTTTTAGCCCTAAAATGATGGAAAAATTGGGTGATTTAGGGTTAATTAGGTGATTAGGATGTTAATTACTGATTTAGATATTAATTATCTGTTTAGGGATGTTAATCTCTGATGTAGAAACCTAATCTTAGTCTATGGAGTGTTAAGTGTAAGTAATGAAGGTGTTATGTAGTAAATGTAGAAAATTAGGAATATGTAGAATTGAAAATTAATAAATATGGAAAAATTAGGGTTATTTAGATAATATTAGAGTAAAAATCAGAATAATATTAAATCTGAATTAAGATTGAATTTTAGGTAATTATATAAAAAAGTAAGATTTTCTCACATCGGGGATAAATCCAATACCCTAATTAGGACTAGCACATACCGAATAGCTTGGAATACTAAATTAAGACCCAATAGGATGTTTGGATACTCGAGCTTAATGTGATTAATTTCACATTAGGATTCCAGCATGTTTAGGATTTAAAAATCGAACTAAAACCTAATTTAGAAATTGATGCGGAAACGAAAACCGAACTCGAACCTAAACCCAAACTTAGAATAATTATAAAAGACTTAAGACCTAGATAATTAAGTATATTAAACCCTAAACAACACATAACAATAAGCGTTATAGGATAAAACAAACTTATAATAGTTATATGAAAAGCTGAAACCACGTTTATGTTATAGGGATGATCGGCGATGGCCTGAGCAAATTGGACCTCAAGTGAGTGAGCGAGGAGTCGAAGTAAGTTGGAATTAATACGATGCTGTATTTTGGAGGCTTAAAATTATGCTTGGTTGTGCTTGATTGATAGTTGAATGTGTGCATGTGCTTGATTATGGGTGATGCTATGATTCTGTTTGTTGTTCTGGTATATATTGTATGATTTGTATGTAATGATTGATCACCCTAAACTGGACTTAATCAAATATACGACCAGTAATCATAATCGGACATGCATGCAACCCGTTAGGGGAACTTAGGACTCTCCGGCCAAATACCGACCCCTTCGGAAGGAATAGCGCAGGATTGCAAAATGGTCCCTTCTTCATCCTCAGTCGAACTAAGTGACACGGAAGGAGGTCGCGGCGAAGGTGAAGGCAGTGGTTCGAAGGTAGTCATGGGAGGAACAAGGTCTCCATTACACAAGCTTGAGTTTGGTCTTGAGCTGTTGCATTAACGGCAACTCCTCAACCCGGATTAGAGCGGGCGCAATTTCTCTAATCTCACGACGAGCCGGACAACGTTATGTGATGGCATTTGCTTGCACATGCATTGCATCTAATAAGTGATTGAAAACCTTATTGTGTTTTTGGTATAGTTTTAAGTCCTCCGTCCCTACTTACTGAGCTATGGTTGCTCACATCCCTATAGACGTCGTGCAGGTGCTGGCTAAGAAGCAGCAACAACTACTCTGAAGCTAGCAACTGCTGGATCCTGGGGAGTGAGGAAAAACATGTGAAGAATAAACATATATTTTTAAGGTTTAAGCTTTTACTTTAGAATTATTTTTCATTTCCGAATGATGTAATAACTAGGAAATATATTATAGAGGAATATTGTAAACTTTAACTACAGTAACTGAATTATAACATATATATATAATTCCTCACTTTTATAGGTAAATGATTTGTTTAAATTACAAACTGTTTACTTCAAAGCGGGTTAGTTGTAGACTCCTTGTGTAGATTAGGTCTAACATAGCGGTTGTAAGGCCAACTTCTTTCTTAGGATGGTTTACACGGCGGGGGCTATTACGACTCTGCCGCTTCGGGACATGACACATATGTTATTAATTATACTTTATTAGTTAACATAATTTATATTATATGTATATGTTAGTTTAGTATTAGTTCTTATATAAGTGTATCATATGGAATTAATTTATTTTAATAAATAGTCGTATATATTAGTTTAGAGATTGTTAGGATTGGTCATATGTTAAGATTTGGTTTATCATGTAGAAAGTTACTTTTTCGTTAAATAAAAATTAATAAAAGACCTTTTTTTTAAAATAGGATTGTTAGAGTATTTTTTAAAAAAAAAACAAAACAAAAACACTCAAGAGTTAGGACAGTTTAGATTTTTTTTAAACCAAATCAACTAAAACGTAGACTCGACCGGTTTTCAAAAATTAAAATCAATCAACACACTAAGATTTTCTGAAAGAACTACAATCGTCTGATCCCAATTAACGGGTACATAAGCATCTTCGGGGCGACGATAAAATCTATAAAAACTTAGGTTCTTTTTCTTTTGATTTTATTTATTTATTTATTTTTTAAATATCATAATTAGAAGAATAATTCTAATTTCGATACATAGATAGTGGTACCCGTTAGGGTTTAATAAATTAGCCCCCGAATTCAGAACCCTCTAGTTCTTCATTAAAATTGAAATCAAAGACCAGTAGTGAAATCGTAATCAATTTACCTAATTGGTTACGGTTTCTATTTCTTTTCTCGACATTGGTTAGGTGGCGACTCTAAAAATTATTTTTAATAAAAAACCGGAATTTCTCAATTTCTTTAGTCAAGGATTAATATTAAATGAGTTAGGGTTTAGTATTAATCAGGAAATGGGAAATTAATTTTAAATAAAAGAAATCGAAAATCAAGCTCGACATGTTTAGATATAGTTAGACCTAAGCCACCTTAAGAACCTAAAAAGGGCCACCATTGTATAACCCTAGGATTGTTGGGATCTTTACCCCCACCTAGCAGTGATAGATGAGCTCACTCATACTTTGATATAGCCCACTAAGTGTTTCCCTAGGAATACTAAAAGCTACAGAGCTTGAGACCTATAGATCCTACCCTCCTATATCATTGTAAAATAAAAAGAGATTAATAATTTTTAAATTACAGGAGCTAAAAAAGAATTATTATAACTCGCGACCAATTGAACCTTATTTTCAAAATTTAATATACTTATATATATATAAGTATACATGGGCTTTATTTAAAAAAAAAAAACTTTTAGAAATTCACACGCTTATATATGTAAGTTTAGGTAAATATTAGCAACGGGTTTATAATAATTTTATTTCTATCGTTTATTAATGACCAACTCCTTTGCATTGCATGCATGTGTAACATCTCACATCACATTTATTTTATATGCTATCTTGTGTAATATATGTGAGTCTTGTAGATTTTGTTTTATTTCATCAGTAATAGGTTATATAACATAAGATTTAACATAGAAAGCACAAAATCATTAATATTCTCCTTGTACCATAATATGCCAATGTTAAAAGAAAACTCAGTATCAACTTGTGAATTTTTTTTATATAATTATGGAAATTAATTATGATAAAGATTATTATGGAATTTTTATTTTTCTTTAAAGACTTTCCAACAAATTTTTTTTTTTTAAAAGGAAATTTCAAAAAGATATTTTATTTTTAAAAAACCAATTTCATGATAATTTTATTTACTTAGTCGATTTCTATTGCAATACACCAAATGTGTCATACTGTTAAGAACTAGCAAAATATAAAAAAGATTTAATCATTAGATTTCCATTGTAAATTATTTTCCAACTTAAGGTCATTAATCTTGTAAATATCTAAATTCTCATTCTTTGTATTTGTCTATTATGTTGCCACGGTCTTAATAGAGCTTTTTCTATGAGTCGTCACCCGTATGTCATCTTTTAATAAGTTTATCATTGTAAAATAATTTCTACTTCTCCATATCGCCTTTATGTCATCCTATGTTCTTGGTCATCAATCCTAATGTTTCCAATTTTTTTGTTCAGAATCATCAATGTCAATATTAGGTTGTTTGCAACATAAAATAAGCATTACTTTTTCAATAAAAGTTTCCAAAAAAAAAAAGATAGGTTTTCAAAATTAAAAACTTGATTTTTTTTCTTAAAAAAAGAGATGCAGTATTGCTAATAAGAAGAGATTCTTACAAGATTTACAAGATTTGAAAGATTGCCTCTTAAACAGTCTAACCCAACTTAAAGCCCGTAATCATTCTTTTTAAAAAATTAAGATGTCTAAATCTCTTAAATAGAGAATAGCCACAGCGGAAAAGGTTCTCAGCAAGCATATGAAGCAAGTCAAGACCATAGCCTATATCTGAGCTTAGGTGCCTATTAATATACCATCTCAAGTAGATGAGTCTAAAGAGTTGTAGGTTCATGAACCCACTACCAATATGATACAAGGTTTAGAAAAAAGTGCTAGAGATAAATTTGAATGGTCAAGCCCAGGAGGCATGTTACTGCTAGGGTTTGGAAAAAATGGTTACTACCCTAGAAGAAAAGTTAACAAAGTTAGAAGAAAGACTCATGGGTACAAAAATGGCAATGGATTATGTGCTCAAGCTGCTTAGAAACTTAGATCCTAGTACGAATAGGATGTTACAGCCAAGTATGAGGATGATTCGGGGAAAGAGAAGTAAGGACGAATGCGCTAATTAGGAAAGCTTAAGATCAAGACAAGCCCATCTATAACAAGAGGAGGTAACTTACATAGTTCAAAATTCCAGTAGCCCAAGTGTTCAAGCAATTAAGAGATGCAAAATTGTTAGCATGTGAAAACCCAGCAAAGAAGTATAGGATGAAGGATTATGACTCCAATAAATGATGTGAATATCATATGAGTCAAGTGGGACATATTATAAAGAACTGCTAGAAATTGAAGCACAAGATGCAAGATTTAATTAATGCAAAAATTATCTAACCAAGCTTTCTAAAAGCTAATGGGTCTATTGGCAGTGGTATTACTTCCTCAAGTTTTGAATAAGCATCAAACAGACAACCTCCAGCATTAGGCATTAAGGGTTTACTACTACCATATGATAAGATAGCTCACCATTTAAAGCAATTGGGCATATCTCTAGGAGATCAATTCAACTAAATAGGCTAAGTTCAAAAGAGAGATAGAAATGGGGGTAAGAAGTGGAAAATAGTTTTAATTCTTGCATTTATTTCTTGCCACATTAAACTTTCACATTGAAGATTGTAATGGGTGAGTTATTTGAATAAAGTGTTCTTCTTGTACATTTTTGTCTTTAGCTCAATAGAGGCATGTCATTTACCCTTAACTAAATGAAACACTTTATGCAAATTTAGAATGAGCAAAAATGGATAAAGTAAATATGAACTCAAAATTTAAAATTTTTTGTCTAAGGGAATAGTAGCACATTACTTAAATGGTTTAGGATGAAAAAAGATAACCTATGTCCTAAGCACTAACCTTAGACACACATGAGCATTGAATGACACAATGTGAGTAATTGGGTTCATTCCTTAAATGAGGTCCATCTTGAACTTGGTACACATGTTAAAAGGTTATTAGGGATTCATTTCACCATTCACAAACACAATTATCTCTTGCAAATCCATTTGAGCTTTTTAAGGATTTTTCTTAAAATTAGCCCTGCCAAGAACCACTTTACACTAGGGCAATTAGGAGGTTAGAGTCATTAATTTAAGGAAAATGAGTAGATCAACTTATGCTTGCCTTAGTTGTGCCAATTGATGAGCAAATATTGTCATAGATAATTCAATTTCTCTATAATAAAGAAAATCTTCAAACCGTGCACACCTCACTTAGACCCATACATTTATTCAAACACATCAAACCTATAGATTCTTTCCCAAACATTTCAAAGTCATATATACTTATCTCAAGTTTATACTCTTTGAACCATGGTTTTAAGGCTTCGAATCCCATCAAATAAAAACTTAGCAATGGAAGGTAACCACCTTGACCTAAAAAAAAAAAAGGAAAAGGAAATAAGAAGAAGAAGAGAAAGAAAAAAGAGAAAAAAAAAAAAGAGAAGAAAATATTAGTAAGGTGGCTACCTTCAAGCATAAGCCAAATTGGTAAAAGTTCAAACTTGTAATGGTATCCAAAAGCTAAACATTTTAAATTCCTAAGCTCAAAAGCAAAACTCTCGCTGATATGTGTATCTTTGCGCTAATTTTCAATTAGTGCATTAATAGAAAAAGGAAATAGTACAACAATAATTTAATTGACATTTTACATTTAATAAAATAGCACAAATTATTAACTGAGATATATTTATTTTTTATATAAAAAAATATAACTATTGAACTCACAATGAACATATAAGTTTTTAATTAAAAGTATTTCCTTTAGTTATCGTAAAATGCTATGAATAACTTTTTATTTCTTATAACAAATTTTCATATTCACAATAAAATGTAATTATTTTTTATTAATATCAATTTATCACCATTATACTTACTGTAAAACATATATGAAGTGATTTTGTAAGTATTTAGAAAAAAAAAATAATAATAAAGGAAACGCTTTTACTTACTATTTTCCTTATACATACTTCATATCATAGTCATTTTATGCATATAGTAAAATGCATATAAGAGTTGTATAAGATCTGTTTTAAAAGATATGTTTCTTCATATAATTTAAATATCCTATGTTAATCTTCAATACATAATATTAAAGAGAATGAGATAGTTTCATGTCTTGTTATGCCTTATCATCAGTCTATTGTACATGAATTAAAGGCATGTGTGTGGTTCATAAGTAATGATAAAGATAAGAGAAGGACATTTACGAGCTTTAAATGTCCTTCTCTTATCTTTATCATTACTGATGTATCCTAAAAGAAGACAAATAACATCCATTCATTGTTCCAAATAATTTGCGGCAATGCTTTTTCTTATAAACAAAGTATAATAAACATAATTTTCAATAGTACTTTTTACTATGAACTTTCATGTATGTATTTAGGGTAATGACACCAATTGAACATCGCTATATGCTTAAGAGTTGGACAAGAGCAGAACTGCCATCAATATAAGTGTCAAATTCCTTTCCTTCATTTCTTCTACGTGATATCTTATCGATAACAATTGATGCTCTACTCAAAGTTGCCTACTATAATTACCAAAGAGGTGGTGTTTTGTACTTTACTCTTACCTTCCAACAGTTTTTTATGAAGAATTCACATTTAAGGCAACATTAAGGTTCACTCAAAGTTAGAGGATGTTAAGAGAGACATTAAGGTCCTTGAGATTGACAGAGTTGACAGTAATAATTGGATGTTTAGCTTTAAAAATAGTGAAAGCTAAAATCATGATGATAATAACCAATAATACGAAGGTTGCTTATATAGTGAGCAATCTTGATGATACCACAAAAAGTATAATACTTGGTTTTAGAGGCACAATAAGCCAAAAGTTTCTATAGATGAACATGAAGATATAGCCACCAATGCTCTAACATTTCTTTGATTTGACTGTATAAAAGATGAGAAATCTACTATACCTATCAATACTCTACCTTTTCTTCTAGATATAGCTACCAAAAATATGTCTTGTTGGTTAGAGGAGATTTAAAATATTTTAACATTATTGAAAATTCAATCATAATAATCAAGGTAGTTTATATCTATTATAAACAATATATTAATTAAAATAGATATTGAATATGACATTTCTCTAATTAAATGATTACCTAATTTGAATAACATATACAATAATATACAATATATTTCTCATAAAATATGATCTCATGCAATAACATATATAATATATGCTATTATAATGTATAATATTAGTGAGTATATGGCATATATCATTTAAAACAATTTAAGTACATGCATCATAGTATATGGTTTAATTTATTATATTTTTACAATGTATATTATTATTAATTATCCCTATACACATGCCTTTTTTAAATGGAAAATATTAAATGGCAATAATATTGCAAATTGTTAAAAGTTTAAAGAGTTAAAAAAACCCATTTTAAATGGTTATCATGTGAATTTGCATTAGAGAGAAAGTTTATGAGTGAGTGTGGTTCTCCAACTTTTTTAAGGGAAATTATTAAATGGACATAACGTTGCAAATTGTTATAAGTTTAAAGGGTCAAAAAACTTACTTTGAAAGTTTAGAGGATAAGTCAACACCAAAGTGAAAAATTTGTTTTTTTTTTTTTTTTTGTTTGGAAATTTTCCTGTTAATTTTTGAAGATAAGTCTAAAGAATACTAATTAATAGAAAAGCTTATATTATATATCCTTAAAGGAAGTCAACATTTATACAACATATGTATTTGTAAGGAAAAAAATGTAAACAACCCCCATAAACTTTAACTAAGGTGCAGATTAATCTCTTAAACTTTTAAAGTGTGGTTTTTTACTCATTAAATTTTGATAAATTGGCAAATAACCCTTATAGGTTTAGTATAACCTTCTAAATATGGATTTTGGTGCACAAATATCCCCTAAACTTATCAAAATGTGCTTTAAGACGCCATAAACTTTACCTATAGTATGACTTTTTTAACTAAAAAAGAAAATGTCTTTGGTATTGCCAATTTATCAAAGCTTTAGGGAGAATTAAAAACCATACTTTAAAAGTTCAAAGGTTAATCTACATCTAAGTTAATGTTTAAGGGGGTTATTTGCAATTTGCCTTATTTGTAATCATTCAAATGTATCAAATATCAAGCCAAACAACTAATCTCTCAATAGATTTCCATACTTATACAACTATGTACACACCCAAAGAACACACTGATTATACTTAAAACACATCAAGTTCATGGATTTAACTCTCATACCCAACTTCACATATTAATGCTGCTTAAAGCCAATCACTAGTATGCTTTGTCAACTCTTATGCAGGCAACAGTACAACATCCAACGTTACATAAGCAACCGATATCAACTCCCAGCAACAGACACAATTTCAAATCCACTTGTGGCATAATTAAAAGTGAACCTATAGTGTTTGTCAAGCAAGGTGGTCAACTTATTAAGTTTCAACCATATACACCATAAAGTAATAGAAAAGGGGTACTTACCTAGATATCATGAAACTTTGATGCATTTTTAAGGTTGTACACATGAAGAGCACCACAACGAGCATAAACGAAAAGAAAACAAATGGGTGGTTTAGCAAATCTGAATAGCTACTAGTTAGATATAACACACCAACTAATCTTAATCAGCCTAATCTAAACACTCAATATGACATATGAATATTGAACTAAGGTCGTTCACCACTAACTCTTGCTAAAGGAGCAAGATAAGAGCTAAGAATAATAGAGAACATGCAAGTTACTCTAAAAGAGAAAATTCTATAATTCAATAACAATAGCATCATGTTTACACACAAAAGAAGTGAAGTATTTATGTGACCTCATCTAGGGTTACAATAAATGAGGGAAAGACAAAATGGATAATGTGCAAGAGATTCCTAAAACTTTCTTAAAAGGGTAAAAACAACAAATACTATAGTATACAAAAAAAGAAGGAATCCTTCTGGAAAATTATGCTAGAACATGTAAGCCCTAAATATAAGCTTTATAACTGTAGAATCAGACTTAATACGTAAAGTTTGGGGTGATTAGCTAAAAGATTCGATTGAGTATAAATTATCAAATAAAGCTAGAATTATTTGTAAAAGTGATCCCATAAGTTTGAATTTAAAAAATAAGTAATAAAATAATAGAATATAAAATTTCTAAATTTTAAGTATATTACCCATTATTTATCGAAAATATGTAAAATGTATTCCAATAATTAATGAATCATTATAAATAAATTATATGTATACTAAAAATTATAGAATAACATAAATAATATTTAGGAGTATTTAATTATACTCTTTATGTATTTACGCGTAGATAAAAATACTCGAAATTATCTGAAATGCCTGAAAATTACTAGAAAATTGCCAAATAATTAAAGAAAATTATAAAAAAAAAAATCAAAGAAGTGGGGAATGATCCAGATCAAGGTTGTGGCAATTGAGGGAAGGAAGAAAAAATTGGACCAATCAAATTAACACAACAAAAAAGGCAATTTAGAAGAAGATAAAGCAAATGTCTAGTCTAATTAATTTACCAAAAATTCATAAGAGCCCTATAAATAGCCAAATTTTTATAGAAGCTAATTTAGTCTGTTTGGAGTTGTAGAAAATTAGAGAGCACCAAAATTGAGAGAGAATTAAAATTTTACAAAAAATTGAAAAAATTCTATATAGTATGAGCAATTAGACTAAACCCACAAACCATTACCACTTAGAACCGAATCACCACCACCACACTCCAAACTGATCACCTGGACTGACCGGTACACCCTAGATCGTTGCTGGTGGCTGGATGTCCAGGAGATAGGAAAGTCCAAATTTCCAACCGATTTTGTATAATTTATTAAAAGTATTAATTATATCCAAAAAATTATGAATTTTATTATTTTGATATTTTATTGTATGTAGATTTAGGAAAAAATATTGATTAATTTTAATTACATATGTAAATATATGGCGCTTAAGAAACCAAGCAAAATTGAACATGTTTCAATTTAGAAATAAATAGATTTAAGAGTATAATTTTGGACTGAAAATTTTTGTGTAGATTACTTAGGTAATATAGAACAGTGCCACGAAACTCTTTTTTAGAAATTAATTTTCAAAATTTTTAAGTAATTTTTAGGCCTTAAAATGATGAATAAAATAAGTAATTTAAGACTAATTAGGCAATTAAATGACTAATTACTGATTTAGTATATACTTAGATATTTAGAGATGTTAATTTCTAATATGGTAACATAATCATAGCACTTAGAGTATTAAATGTAATTATTATGAGAATTATGTAGTAAATAAACGTAATTACAAGAATATGTGAAGTTGGGATTATAATAAATATAAAATAACAGGTTAAAATGGATAATATAATAATAATATTAATACATATTAAATCTGATACAAAACTTAAATTTAGGAAATTATATGAAAAATATAAAATTTTCTCACATCAAGAGTAAATTCAGTACACTAATAATGATTTAAATATATCGAGTAGTTTAGAATATTGACTTAGAATCAAACGTGATATTTAGGATACTCGAGCCTAATGTGATTAATTTCACATTAGGGTTCAAGTCGCATATTTAGGATTTATGTATAATACTCGTAGTTAAAACTGATTTAAAACCTAAATCGGAACTGGAGTCGGAAACCGAACCGTAAACTAACCTAAGATGAATCAATAATAACTAATATGAATATAGAAAGAATTGAGTTAAATCATGACCTAGAATATATATATCATCAAGATATAAATACTAAAGAACGCATTTATATTATAAGACATACAGAGACAAGTCAACCTACGACTAGTTGAGTGAGTGACCAAGAATTTCAAGTAAGTTGGGTTTAATACTTCGTCATATTTTAAAGTACTCGGAGATTTAGGATCGTATTTGGTTGTGTTTGTAAGTAATTATGTACGCATGTGCTTGAGTATTTGATTTCGTACTAAATCCTATGTTGTGTTTGGTAATTAATATACATAGACTGGTGTGAAATTGTTTAATCACCATAAACCGTACTTAACCATAACCAACCTAAGTACCTTAATTTGACATACATTGCAATCCTTTAAGAGATCATTAGGGTTCTCCAACCAAACATTGACACCTTCAAAAAAGATAGTGCTGAATATTATAATAGTCTTTTCCTCGTCTTTAGTCGAACTAAGTGATAGGAAAGGAGATCGCAATGAGGATGACGGCATTGGTTCGAAGGATTGTCTTGAGGGAGCGGTGTTTCCATTACACAAACTTAGGTTTGGTTATGAGTTGTTGTATTAACGGAAACTCCTCAAGTCGAATTAGAACAAATGAAATTACTTTGATTTCATAACAGATTGGATTATGTTGTGTGATGATACTTGCTTGTTGCATTGCATATAATTAATTGCCTGATAACCTTGTTTGTGCTTGTTATACTTTCATAAGTCTCCAACTTAACTTACTGAGTTATGGTTGCTTATACTTATATAAATTCTCTTGCAGGTTCTAATTTCTGATTATCATGCCACGATACGATTATTGGGAGATTAGTTTTCTTTTAAAGCCATGGGGAATGAGGATCAAATGGTTATATGATCGAATCTTTTTAATGTCTTAACAGTACTTTAGGTATATGAATTAATGTATGCTATGTAATTTAGTAGACTGTTGTAATATGTAGAATCTCCTGAGAATTCTACGATATAACATGAATGTAATTATATATATATAAATGATGATTCTAACTTTTTATATAAATTTTAGTTTAAACCTTAATTAAAATGTTTACTTTAAAATCAAGAGTTATAAACACCTTGTGTAGATTGTATCTATGATAAACACTGTAAGATCAGCTACTGTCATAGGTTGGTTTATACGGTGAGATTGTTGTGACTTTATAACTTCAGGGCATGACAGAAGACACATGTTGAGTGCAGATTGGTGATCTGTACTGAGACTGGTCTTATTGATGCAAATTCTTTAACGGTTTAGCAGTTATAAAGTTAAGCTTGGATGAAGGTAGGAGTGGATCTTGAAACTAGGTTAACATGATCTTGGTTAAGTCAGAGCTTAAACATTCCGGAGCCTCTTGAGGTCAAGTAACTTGACAACTTAGCTTAAATAGATGCTTTATGCTCAATAGCTTGGAAGTGGTACTAATCTCAACTATAGTTCGACAATTAAGACTATAAACGTGCAGGAGTTCAAAATCAATGAAAGAATTCTCGTCTAGTAAGGGTTCTTAAGCTAGTATTCTTTGGATTAGTCTTTGTAATCCTCTAACTTGACTTCGTGTGATAGGTCTGAAAAGTTGATTCCTATCAACCTTTAATCTAGAGAAGTATATAAACAAGATAGTCAATCTGTATGTGCAAAGATACCTAACTGCAACTTAACAAGTCAATAAACATCAAAAGTACAACATATCACCTCCTTACCTTCTAATTTTGCACTATTAACTTCTAATTACCATATTTCCCTCATTTATTATCTATTTTCCACGAATACTATACCTTTGAAACCATATTTTTGAAAACTTAAAAAAAATTTATGATAAAAGATTAACCAAGTCACTCTAACTATAGTTATATCCCTTCTTAAACTCCAATTACACTTAAATTATGACATTTGCACACTTTGGCCATACCTATCTCTAATAACATTCAGAATTCAAGTAATTACCTTTATTCTTTGCTAAATTTAAACTAACTAGTAAGGAATTCAATCACATCATTAACCTCAATCACAAAAAGATCATCGACGTTAATGATTTATTCACTATTTACTAATTAAGTTAATATATAACCAATTATTAGTTAAATTACTTAATAATTAGCATGTAAATCCATATATTGTCACGAAAAGTACCATGACTTATAAAAACATATATTTTCTATGCTATCCATAGAGAGAGTAAACAAATACATTTGTATACATTCAAAAATTACTAATTTAACCTCACTTTTAATTACAATCACCTAAAATCACTTAAATAATTAAGCTTACAGACAAAATCAAAATTAAACCTTTATAATATCAAAGTTAGTCCCTAAAAATCCTTACAAATCAATTTCAACAATTTATTCCATAAATTGATTAAAGATAAAACCTTTAATAATAGGGTAGAAATGATAAATAAAATTTGATAATTACCGAACAAGATGCTAATCAAAATTTCTTCTTGTACAAATTTAGTAGAGCACATTAGCAACCTATTGACCAAGAATTGAGTAGAAACGACATCGACAAAGGATTTAGAAATTGATTTAGATTCAATTTTGAATGTTGTGATTTCTAAAGGACATAATATCTATGCCACAAATTTTAAGAAAACTAAAGATACTACCATATATATATTAAATGATTTGGGAATAAATTTTCCAACATGATTTAATGCTTTTGAGAAAATATACAAAATTGAATGGAGAGAGAGATCTATTGGCACCTCAAGCTTCGCCTACTGTTAGTCAAAGCACCATTGTTATATAGGTATGGTGCTTCTCAAAATCTCGTCCTCCCAAGCGATGCACTAGAGGTGTTGGTTTACCCCCTCAAACCACCATTTAGTCACCTTTGAATACTATTTTCCCTTATTTTCTTGTATTTCTTAAAATTTTACTTAGTCTAAGCTTTAATCCTTATTGCTAATGATCCTTTTGTTGTTGCATGCTTAATTTAGAGGAGAAAGTGTAGTGACGGATGGTAGGAACTATTTCAATTTAAGAGCACATTCCCTTCTTAAAGTTGATAATTATTAAACATAGGCATTAGTGCTACATAATAAATACAAGCATTAGCTTAAGTTTGCTTCTTCTTTTTTTTCTTTTAACTAATCTATACTTAAGAGATATAATTTGCTTATTTCCAACCTAGTCCATCCCACTTAAAAGACCAATGGTCATACCATTGTGCCACGAGACCATTAGCCCATGTATAATTATGTTAGTTACAATGTATATTCATGACTATTTTATACTAGACATACCTTATTCATAAATATCAACTTTATAATTACAAGCTACTCAGGTTATTTCTAGTGGTTCATTATATATCGGGACTTAATATACACAATTTTGATAAATAACCAATTGAAATGTTATATTGTACTTATTACAAAGTTAATTAATTTATATTCCATATTTTATTAAACAAATTGCATGAGATTGCTTAACTTTTATGATCATGTCATAAAGTTTGGCCTAATTCAAAGGACATTGATTTAAGCCCTAATTCCAAGGTTATCATAACTACCTCTGGCATAGCAAACACAAGTGTTGGTGTGTTAATGTTATGTTAAGTAGTAATAAGGGTCATTTCGAGCAGCGATTGCATGAAAGTGTTGACAACTGATTAGGAGCTCTAGCAATCTCTACATGATTTGCATTATGAGCGAAACTTTAGAAGGGTTATCTTGTACTGTAGGATAAAGTGCGACATTGTCCTCTTGTGTTGAAAGATTCTACTTACAATATCAAGATTAGTCTCTTACTCTTGAGAGTTTTTCTCTTATCTATTTCTCTTTCTACTAGTTACCATTAGATTAAATCCTTCTCTCCCGCATTAAGTTACAAAAAAAGTATGGGGGGTAGTGCTGCTAATGGTCAATCATGTGCATCAAGTGATTGCGCGCTTCCGAAGAGAAGCCTTAAATTAATGATATATGGAGTGATGTGATTAAAGAGAAGTATAAGAGGAGAAATAGGAGATCTCAATGGCTAGTTAAAGCTTATGACAAATGAAGGAGATAAGAGCATCAAGAACTAGATATTCTTCATTAAATGGAGTGTTTGATTCTTGAAAGCAATACTTTAATAGGATGTTGATGCTTACTAAAATCTTCTTAATGTGACAAATAAAGGGGAGGAGGCCCCCTATTTATACATTTCACACTAGTCCTCTTACGTCAAATGACTATATAGATCGGTAGAGGAGATGAATCTTCCATGATATCTATTAGATAGTTCTGATGAACAATGAATTGGATGCATCATTTCCTCTTGGGTTTCTTATAATCCAAGCCCATGCAAAGGTTTGATGAGCATGCAACCTTATTGAGAAAGGTTGAAAGCGGTTGGAGAGGTCTAATGATTCCTTTCTAAACCCATCAAGCTAAATCCGACTAAGACATCTTCGACAAATGGTCTTGATTCCTTTAGTTCAACCACTATCCTAGAGATCAGTCCAACAAACATATTCAGGTAAAGCCTATATGAAATTATCCTTCAATAAATGAGCTTAATCAATAGAATCTTATTTTAATGTGAATGTATAGAAACATCCATGAACCACTCATTTATTTTTCACATTTAGAATTTTCAAATAGTTAAAAAGATTGGAAATCTACTTCTATTGCATATTACACTTTTTGAAATTGCTATAAATGAAAGAAAGCAATATCTTTATTAGAAAACAATATCATATTGAGAGAGAGAGAGAGAGAGATATGAGTTTTAAGGTAATTGCACAAATATAATGGTTTAGGGAGTGGGCTTTTTCTAAAAGATGTTATCTTTTTTGAACAATAATTATATTGATGAAATAAATTTATAAAACATGAGTACTTTTAGGTGTATATATTCTCTATTGGATCCCTGTATCTGCATGGTAAATGGAAGATAGAGTGTAATTTTGATCCAAAGCCTAGCTCCCATTGGTAAAGAGAACTTGACAACCCTATTCTCTAATTGAAGGGAAAATTATAAAGAGAGAGTGAAGATTATCTCCAAAATTCGCAAAATAAAAAAACAAAAAAAAAAGGAAGAGAATTAGATAATAAGAAAAAGAAAGAAAAAAGAAGAAATAGCAAATTACATATCCAGGAAAACATAGCCTTGTTGATTTCATTAAACCCTGGGAAATGATACTTATTTAGAAACAGTATACAAAAGAAGGAGACATCACACAATTATTGCACACATCTCATAGTCTAAGAGATCAAGTCTCTATGCTTAATGCACTCAAAGAGGTCTATACACTCTTTCTCTAGTTGAAAATAAAAATGCACTTCACCTTTAAATTAATTTGGAGATAATATAAAAAAGTTCAAACTAGACAAGACTTTCTTCTTCTTTTTTTCCCTTTTTCCCTCCGTAACAAACTGGAGTTGGCTTTCCTTTGCTAGGAGTTAGGACAAAGGAGAACATGTCTTCATACGTTTACCGTCAAATGTCCACAAAGTCATATGCATGAAATAAGACAAAAACATCCTGGCCAAAAAAAAAAAAAAAAAAGGAAAGAAAAGACAAAAACAAGTCGTATGTTAAGACAAAAGACAAACCATGTTACCTCCGAAATTGAAAAAACCCTAGCTTGCAGGTTTTTGTGCTTAATGACTGGGATTAGGGTGAAACGCATCTTTGCGCAAACATCGCATTAACTCACGGAAAACATTCAACAAGGAAAAAAAAAAAAAAAAAAACTTCTTTTTCCAATATTTATGCATAATATATACTTCTCTGTCCTTCATCGTCAAAGGTCAAACATATAAAATGTTTTCTTTTTGTCATCATCTGCAAGTTTGTCAAACAACGTACATAAGTCCACGAGGCACAGCATTTTCTTAAAGGTGTAGCCATGTGGAAGTCTTCCTCATTCATCTGCATTAGGGCATATATCTACCAACAAGTGAGGGGGTCGGCCCCAAAAAAAAGTGGACGAACGGAAAAAAGTTACGTTGCAGTGTTTGCGTTTAAAGTTTGCAACTCATATTGTCGTACCATATTTTATTTTTATATTTAAATAGATTTTTATTCGAAAAATCAAAAGTTGTGATACGATTTATTTATTAATCGTATGTAAAAATTAAAATCTATAAACTAACGTGTCTTATATCTGAATTGAACTCATTTTTATTAAGGTTGACAATTTATGTTATTATTTTATATCTTATTTATCTTAGATTTGATATGTGTATTGATTAAAAAGCTATAATTAATTTTATAATATATATAGGTATAAAGAGAATGAATAATAATAATAATAATAATATTTAAATTTCACAAAAACAAATGACATAATATTTTTATGCTTAATAAAAAATTTACAAAGCAAATAAATATTTTTAGTAAAATAAAATTTTGCCAAATATAGAAAATCTAAAAATTTAAATTATAGTAATATTAATTAATTAAGTAGAACCATGAATTAAATTAATATTAATATTAGTATTGATTTCCAGATTTATTGCATTATTTCTTAGATTTTCAAATGGGACAGTTAAAAAATCTATTTATGAGGTTATAATTTTTGCTTATTTAAAATATAATTCAGTAAGAAAAATACTTTGTATATTTAATTGAGATCTCTAATTTAGAAAGAAATGATTTATAATAAATACAAAAAATATGTAACATATCTCATATCACGCATCCCGTATCCAGACCTGAAAACTTAACCTAAACTCATACACAAATTTCACTATGTTGAAACAGGTCTAACCTGTTTATATCTTATGTCAAAATTTTCCATACACTAACCCATTTTTATATTGTGTCGTGGTCGAGTTCTAAATTGCTAGCTGTAACTCATGCTATCGGTAAAGGATTTAAAAAGAAAAAAAAAATGATCTATTCACTTTTTAGTACTTATTATATGTTTATGTATTCACAATGTAAGAGCTCAAAAGTAAGCAAGACCAAATATAATACATATTAAAAGTATAAACTATCATAAGAGTTATAACCTTTCTATTTGACACATTTTATTTGCTAGATTTTCATCCTTCAATGACTAGTGACACGAACACAGGTTTAGAATGGAAGTCGGAATTTCCTCCGAATAACTGCTCCGATTCTTAGTCAATCACAAGTGATTCAGAGTACTAATAATGAGTTTAGGCAATAGCATGAATGCATGAGAGTGTGTATTTTAGCAAGGGCATAAAAGCATAAGAGACAAAGTAGATGGAACCCGATATTTATAAACAGGGACGCTGAGCCTCGATTAGTTGGTAGCCTGTACCTAGGATGTCTTTAGACAATCCTACGGTTCGGCAATGAAGCCAAGTGGATGAGGTCTTCGTTTTTGGATCGTACGGCTTGATTGTGATGAGCTATTGGGCCTTGGTCATGTCGGACCCTAGAATCTAAGTCCAAAATTAACCATCAACAAGTGCAAAGCATGATATTTAGAAAAGACAAACTAATAAAAAGTTAAAAAAAAAAAGAAGAAAATTTAACTACAACTAACCCTCAGATGTTTATAAGATAAAATATATACTTTTATTCTAAAATGTAATTAAAAAAAATCTGGTAGAAATTAATTTTTATGAGGCGTCACACAAACCGGGTTCTTATGTTTTTAATATTATAAATTATATATTTTATACAAAAGCAAGATCATAAAAAGATTAAAAAAATTCATTATTTAGTTTATTAAAAGAATTTATGTCGATATTTGGATAGGATAGCGTCACCAATCGTGTACTTTAGAGCATTTAGCCTAGTTGAGCACACTTATCATAGTAGCTATTTGGGGTGGACTAGCCTAGATTTGGGCACGCGAATTTACGAGCAAATTCTATTAATAGAAAGTCGGTTGATAAAATTGAAATCAATAGTTGAGAAGAAAAATAGATATAGGATTAAAATAGAAAGAGGCATGGTAAGTGCAGCCAAGGTGTTCAAAAGATTAAAATATCGTTTGATTAACATAACTGGATAACATACGATACAAGAAAAATAGAATAATATAATTCTTTTTTATCATGTTTAGTATTTACAATATTAGATATAGGATTTTATAAATGAGAATATTTTAAAAATTGAAAAGTTAATTATTTTTATTATAAGTTATAGTATAATTTAATACGGTAATTTTTAGATTTGGCATAGGATTATTTTTTGAATTTTAAAGATATATTGATTATGTACTATGAAATTGATCTCTATACAACCAAATGCATATTTTAATGTTAGTCCAGTACCATAAGGCTTTTTCCAGTTACTTTAGCTAATGTGCAAGGCAAACAATCGATAAAAGAATTGGTTCAGTATTGTACAATAAAAATATGGCAACCAAGCAATAATGAAATGTTATTTTTGATAAAACGTTACTACAAATAAGCATCAATCCTTTCATAATTAATCATGTAGCACTAATGTGTTTAAGGGAGATAATGAGGATGCCAACGAATCATTATAAAGTATCCGATCGACCCGACCCACTAATTACCAAATAAAGCAATACCTTATAGGGTTTGGGGTGGATTATGAGCCTTGTTTCAAAATCTTACGTGATTCTGGGTCAAGTTTTTGGGATTAAGAGAAAACCTAATGAGAGAAACTAAACTTAATGTAAAAAAGAATATATTTATATATATAAGAGCATTTGTTCCCAAGTTGGTTGAATTCCTTGATAAAGCTACGCAAGTAAAATGATAATTTCTTTCTCATATCAAAAGTATTGACCAATAATTTGAAGTGATTAAACTTTGAAGAATTCTATTTAAAATATTTCATATTGAATCAAAACTGGTCACCTCTTGCGTATGTGAAATTTGGCAGCTAGTCATTTTTACCTCCCTATTTGATTTAAGGTCATGAACAACCAAGGCAAAATTATGGTTATAGTCATTTTCAATAACCAAATTGTACGTGTTTCAACAATTTGATATTCAAAATTTTTTATTGATCTTACTACATGTCAAGGCTAATAGTGCTAGATATAGAATATATTTTTTTTCCTTTCAACAATTTAAATATTTCTTAGGACTTGTTTTATAAATTTCTATTATCATAGGCAGATTGAGTCATGGATACAAAAATAGGGGCAATTCTGGACGTGAGATAAAGACCCTGGGTTTTGAAACAAGTTTTAGAAAGCTCTATAAGTGATTAGGTTAGGTTTCCAAACCCGATTTGATGGCATCTTTAGGAGATCATGCTTATTTAGCAATAGTTGAGATCTAATCTAAGAATGCATATAAGTTTGTAGATGATGTGAAACTTATTTTGATTCCTAGAAAGAGTACTCAATACAAATCTACCAAACTTACACTTAACTCTTACTTGAACGTATCCATAAATTTGTAGAGCTAAATATCATTAAAACGAGATCGACGTAATAAATTAATCCAATAGCTTAAGTACAATTCAACTAAAAATGACACCAAATTTAAGTAAGTATTAAGCAAAACTTGGCCAATAGCTTGTAAATAGATCTGATATATTACATTTATTGATATCCAAATGACATCTACAAGAAAATTGATAAAGGTTAATCCTGTATATAAACAGGATGCACAGGAAAGCATAAGTATAAGAAAGTACTTACCTCCAACCTTTACGTTTTGACAAATGAGTATTTGTCATCTCATCTTATTAAGATAATAATTTTGATAAATAAAATTTAATCGGCCATAGCATTTAGCAAATTCAAGCTTTTTAGATATAAAATTTAACAAAAAGAATATGACATTTAACAATTTTAAACTTTGAGTGTATGAGGAAAATATGATTGTGATTTTAACATTACACCTATAGAATATATTAAAGGGGTAAATTATACTAATTGCCCCTAGAGATTTTTGAAATTATATTAGCACTCTTATTTTTTAAATTTTGCACTATCTTCCCTCTAGCATGTGAATATTTTGCACATGTGAATGTAAACATGGCATAAAATGTGGCAAGTTAACTAAAAGTACCAAAAGCATTAAAATATGACAATGGAATGAAATTTAAAAAAAAATAGCCACGATTAGATAAGAAAATAAAAAAAAAAAAGCAAAGAAATAAAATATGAGACATTGTATTACTCTTTCTTTCTTTTCTTTTCTTATTTTTAGCCATTTATTGTTATACTATTCACAAAATCAAATCTAGGGTTGAATGTCAAAACCATTACATTTAGGGGTTCAACTTTCCCTTTACTAAGTTTATGCTAGAAATATTTATAAAATAAATTCGCTTGTTCTTGTAATCATAATACATCTTACTAAACATTTTATGTAAATGACCATATATTTAAGGACTATTTTTAGGGATAATATAAGCAATCAGCTACTATATTATGTGACATTTCTTAGTTATTATTTAAATTTATAAGACATTTTATATAGTGGAAATAAATGAAGACATAACATTATAACATTTCTCAAAAAAGTGAAATATAATCATGAATGATTTGTAAATTTAAAAAATAGTTTCTCAACAAGTTGTTAGAAGACAAACCGGTTTTTATATTTGAGACATTCTATTATTAGTGTTTTAAAAATTATATTTTTCATAAGTAACTTTAACAAAAAGAGGAATACTAACCAGTAAATCCTATATAATCCTTTTATGTTGTTTTTTCATTTTGATCAGGAACGGACTCCCAATCCTCTTTAAATCCGTCCATAGTCATATCTAATCTTAAGCATTCCCATCCCTACCATTAGTGACCGCTTCCTTAAATTTTAGTGATGCTAACACCAATACCTCTAAGCCTTAGCCAATACCAAAATTTAGGATTCAATTATAAAGGTAGTGTGTTCAACTAGTCATGCTACAACCAAAATAAAACATCAACTTATTAGAGGAAAGGTATGATGACTTGGCAATTCATATATAGATTCTTCAAACGTCACATCATGTAATCAACTATCTAACGACTATTAGTTATAAATAGTTAAGGGAAAATTAATAGTTGTAATAGGAAGGAAAATTAGTTAATAGCAACAAACAAATAGATTAGTTATGTATCTCTATAAATGGTGAAATATCGATGAAGAATGAGAGAGAAGTTTCAATCATAAAAATAAGTCTTTGTGCCTTTGGAAAGTGATTATCTAGAAACAACAAAAATAAATCCCTTTTCATTAACTACGATCTTTCATCCTTTTCATTGATTCTATCATTACAATATCTCATAACAACATCCACACGTAAAATATATAATAGGATATTTCGTTAAGAGTGCTAATATTTAGTGCTCCTGTTGAAAGTCAAACTCAAAAAAGCTATTATGAATATAGTTAACATAAGATTACTAGTTGCAATAAGAATAATTTATTAGTTATCATAATTTTGTTATTTTTAGTTACAAGGAACTACTAGCAAATACTAATAGCAACAACTTTTAAGAGGAAAATAAAAAGAATATTGCAGCAAATCTAGTATAAAAGACAAATAAAGAAATGAGAAATATATGTATTTGACAACCCAAAAATTAGCGTATGTCTCTTTATTTTAGAGTGGTTTGCGAGAGTGACAATCTTGAATTTTGCCATTACTTTTCATTATCTTCATCATAGTAATAATATAACCATTTTCAACATTCATTTTTACATTTTGTTATATCTAATATTACAAACATTTGATGCTCTCAAATCTCCAACCATTATAGAGGAACTTTGATTAGATTTGCATGGTTTAAAAACCACTATAGAGGAACTTTCATGCATTTACTCCATATTTGGCTAACCTTTTCTTAATAATATAGGAGTCAACTGTGAACAAGAAAAATTGGTGACAATCTAAGATGATCAACATATTTCTATGGCAACAAAGGTTTGTGAGTAAAATTTCATGATTCACGAAAATCTTTCATAGAATAATTTCGCTACAGTTAAAGATAAACTACATATTTCCTTGGTCATGGGAATGAATATTGTAGATGTTAATAAAATATCTTGTTAATCTTGTTAACAACAACAGACAAGATTTCAAGACTACTATGACATTGAAGGCTTACGTACAAGATTTTGACATTGACGGCCATTCACATATTCCATAAGGAAATGATAACTTAAAGTAAATTATTGATGATATCACCATAACAATGTTAGATTCACAAAAAGGGTAATAATGATGTGAGTGCTTTAAAAGATTTGTTGACCTCTCAAAAACATGATTATGAGGTGTAAGATTCCAATTTTTGTTTTCTTTAATTACATTTTTGTCTTGAAAATTGCATTTGCAATGAAGATCCTAATGATGCATTGGAGTTCTAAAATTAATGCATTTTTGTTTTTGTTGTACAAAGTTATTTAATCATAATTTTTATTTTTATTTTTTTGTTCCTTTCAACCTTAAAGACAAGATTGATTTGAGGATGGGGGAAATTATTATAAATATAATTCGAATTTGACCAATAATTACAATAAGAATAGTTTAATAGTTATCATAATTTTGGTAGTTTTAGTTACAAGTAATTACTCATAACAACTATTTGTAAGAAGGAAATAATAAGAATATTGTAATGAATCTAGTATAAAAAGTAAATAAACCCAAAAATTACCATATTCATCTTTCTATTTCAAGAGTGATATAGAAGAGTGGTAATCTCGAATTTAACAATTACTTTTCACCATCCTCATCAACAATCACATAACCATTTCCATATACTTTACTACCATTTTCAACATTCATTTTCCATTGTGCTAGATTTGGTATTACAAACTCGCATGAATAGTTTTTTTACATTTTATGAGCTTAGCGACCTTAATGCTAAAAGGCCATAATGCTAAATCAAATCTCAAAACTACGATATTGGGTTCTTTGACAAATCGACCAGAAATAATTATATTATTGGTCAGTGGCTACTATAAAGTACCAATAAATAAAACTAGTTTTGAAATTGATGCAACCATGGCTTTGATAAAAAAAGAAAAAAAAAAAAGAGATTATAAGAAAGCTTAAGATATTTCTAAGATCCGTTATTCATCCAATCACCATTTCTCATGAGGAATCCGCCAAATGAATGCCTTCAATGTACTTGTTAAGGATTTTAAAGGGAAAATTTTCACACTTTACAAGGCCATTTGCACACATAACCAAATGACAAATAAATGAATGCAAAAATAAAAAATTTATTTACTTAACTCGTTAAAAGTACATCAAAATACTTATTTACATTTTTCTTTTACTAAATATCTCAACTTAGACTCCCTCTAACAAGCAGATGATTGAATTTTTTTTTTTTTTATAAATTATAGTTACTCAAGTTTATTTTTGAATTCTCTAGTAAGGTAGGATTAGCCATTTGACTCAACTTCAGATCTCTGAGTCTTCAGTCTGGACTTAGGGTAATCAAATTCCTACAAAACTTATTAGAATAGTATTTAGCATGAACACTTCAATGCTCAAGTTAATGAAGCAAAAGAAAGATGGCATAATAGTATTATTATATATCATGCATACTTAGGAATCTTTGCCCTTATTTATAAGGAGCAAATCCGTGATTTTTAGGAAGTATAAACTTAGTTGTATCTTTGAATTTAGGAAAGTACCTCAAGAAATATTAGACAATTACTTCCTAGAGGGGTAGTATAGTTTTGATAAGTAGCTGTCGATAAGGATACCCTAATTTGGTAAGTAATACTTAGGTTTGGTAAGATAAATTGAGAAACTCATTCACTATACTGATTCTACAAGTTCGGTATTTTTGACGGTCGATGGCTAACCCATTATCAAGTTAGCAGAAAGGGGTCTGACAATCCTTTTAGCTAAGAGTCTAGTGAGCTTTGACTACGTTGTTGATGAGACCAATATATCGTGCTCAAACTTTATCGAGGTCGAATTGGATTTGGGCTTAAAGGATCTAAAAAGGCCTCTCAACAAATCAAATCCTAAAATTATGTTTAAGAAGAAGGAAAGAATTCAGTAAGAAAGAAAATGAAAGAAAAGAATTAGAAAAAGAAAAAAGAAAGGAGAAATAATCACTATTTAACATTGCTAAAAAATAAGAGAATGTGAAGAGAATGAAATGAAGGGAAAATTATTTTTCTAAAACTTTGAAAACCTATAATTATTAAATAATTCTTTATAAATAATATTTTTTTTAGAAAAAAATATGATAGGAAAAATAATAATTATAATAACTTTTCTGACCTTATGATCTTAAACACTTACAATTTTCCTTCGTTCCTAAATCTCCTTGCTATTGAAACTATATAAGGTTAATCGTAAAAATACACCTTTTGAAAGTACGTTTTCATTTTCTCACAACTTCTGAAAAGATGCATTTAACTCTTATTGTCATATGTTAGCCTATTAAATAGTCAAATGGGTAATTACGTAATGAGATTTTTTATCTTTTTTTTTTTTTTAAACAGGCAGAGAGAGACTTTATCCACTTAACCAAAAGATCATGACTAATACAGACCTAGATATTTTCTTTTTATTTAACTACATACATTTCTCGTTGGGGGGCCAAAAAAAAAAAAAACACATACATTTCTCTTTTTCAATTAATATGATGTAAAATCTCTATTTATCTACTTTTCACTGTGAATTGCGTGTAAAACAAGAATCACTTCTTTTAGTTGGGATTCAATCATTCACAGGTTTCTTTGGATTCCAAATTTGAAATGAAAGGACAACTCATCTCGACGGTGACTATTATCGAGCCCTAAGAATGCTCTCATGGGTAAAGTTAAAAACAAAAAAAAAAGTATGCGTACACATCAAACTTTTATTTCTCCTTCTTCATTGAAAAATAAGTACATAATTTGACCAAAGCAAGAAAGCCACCGCAAGTGGGCCTCTCTTAATAAGATCTTTTCATCTTTTTAAGCAGGAAAAAGATCTTTTGGAAAAGTTTTGTGATTAGTGAGCACAAGTTTGATACTACAGGCAGGATCGATTTGATGTGTTGCTTGGAATGGAGTGATAATTATCATTAGTTTATCCATTTTAATAATATTTAATATATCAAAAGAAAATAATGTATAAAAAATCTTCAATTTCAATTTATCTAATGTATCTTACTCTCCATAAAAGATCTTATTAAAAATAGGAATTTGAATTATCTCAATTTTTTATTTTTTAATTTCTTTTAATTTATAAATTAATAATTAAAATTATCTATAATTTTAAAATATTATTTTTCTTTCTTAAAATCTTAACCGTTGATTACGTATAATAATATCTTAAGAAGATAAATTAAAAAAATATAAAGAAAGTCAATTTGAAGGATCTATTTTCAAAAAATAAATAGATTATTGGTGTATTTATCTACCATTTTTTTCCTTTTAAATAAAATTATCATTTTCTTTCTTTCTTTTTTTTTTTTTTCCTTCTTTTTGCCCAATGTAAGGGAATAGTTTGTGTCAATACCCGCTCTACCTATTAATTATGCGATCAATGGACAACAAAATGCACAAAAAATTTAGAGTATGTTTGTTTGTCAAAAAAAAAGAAAAGTTAACCAATATTTTCTTTACTATATATATCATAGTTGAAAGTATAGAACTGTCAATTATAATGATTCTAATTTCAATGAACCGCATGTCTTGACCACCGACGGCCGATAATAGTGCTCAACCATCTATAAAAAGGTTTATGGAAAATCCGGCTTTCTCATCATCTATTAATAGACCATCACCTCCATCGTCACGGATAGGACATTATTATTGTCTTCTATCAACACTATCTTATATTACCGCTTATAGCTAAAAAAACAATAATATAATATACGCAAACTCAGTTGACAAAACTTTTAGTTGTAACAAATATTAGAAAAGTCTGCAATATCTTCCTGCGAAACAATCTCCAAGGTTAAATTATTAGATAAATCCCTGCAATAGATAATGCAATTAAGTTGGATTAATCCGTCGTTGTACAAGCCCGTTATGAGATACCATCACAATCCATGATTCATGCTGATTCTACAAAGTCCATGCAAACAACAAAGCCCAACACCCTTGGGCCTGGATCATACACTTCACTATTCTTCTTCTTCTTTTTAAAAATTTTTCCATTTCGATCGGAGATCATGCACTCCATTCAACTATTATCCAACTATTATCTCTAATTATTTTACAAACTTAAACACTACAGTATCAATGAAGGTATTAGTGATAGGAGGATAGGGGTAAAAAAAAAGTATTATATATATATATATATATATATTTATATGAGAAATGATTAATGTTACCAATTCATACTTATACATTCAAGACGAATTTATGTGGCTATTTGTTAGCAAACCCAGTGTAAAAATACTAGTCTACTTAAATATGAATCTTTTGATTCTATTAGCATAGCATTAATTTTGTATTAATTTTCGTATATTTTTTTGGTACCATCAATCACTTCTCAATATTTTATATATGAGAAAAATAAAAGTTGAGATACAAAAACTAGAGAAATGGATCGGGACTCTGACCACAAAGAAACGGAAGTCCTTTTTATCCCTAATATTATAAATTAATTAAAATATCATTTTGTACAAGAGAAATCAAGCTCGTAGAAGGTTAACAAAAGGAGACCTTCTTCCCCTCGAGGCTGGGTCAAGTCCGGCCTGTGCCTATCAAGCCACAAGCCTAAGGATCGGTGAATTAATTGGTCTAGTCAAGATTAGTTTCAGGCTAGTTTAATAGGCCCGACAGTTCATAGGAAAGTTCATAGGTCAATGACTTGTCTCTTTTTTTTTTTTCTTTTTGTACTTTCTTTCCCTTTCCTAGTTAGTTTCATTTTTTTCCTTTTTTGAATTATACGTATTAATATATATGAATTTTAAATTTGAAAGAAATTTAAATTTAGATAATAAATATTTATATAATATTTCGTCACATAACGGTATCATACCATAAATTAAAAAATTATATTATACATAAGATATAATTAGAATGCACCTATTATATTTTAACGACTTTAAAATTAAATTTTCTTAGTCATGTTACATTAGCAATTACTCATGTATTCGATACATAAAGTCATATAATCATAATTTCAGAATAATTTATATATATTTTTTAAAACCTTTAGTATATTGCTTGGTTTTTATATTTAGAAAAAACTGTCATGTTTATGTGATTAGCCATTTCAGCTTTTTTTTTTTTAAAAAATCATATTGTATAAACTAATTTTTATTCTAATACTTTCAATTTTTAAAATAATAACAATATTACTAACTACTCAATTTGAAAAAAAAGCCGATTAACACTTTTTTTAAAAAAAAAGTTATCTAATATAAGTGTCGAATACGTAAAATAGACAAGAAAAAAATTATGAGTACTAATCAATCGAATTTTTTCTAAAAAATTATCTTGTTTTCTTTTCTCATCAAACCCAATTGAACTAGTAGGTTAAACTGCTAAATCACCCCCAAAGTCATTGACCCGCCGATTCAGGCAGGTCACCACCTGTAACCCACATAAACCTATCGAACACAACGGTCCAATCTCGAGTTGAACTCAACCAATTTTAATCTGAGCCAGTTCATTGAATTGGCGGGTTGGATCTAAGCCAATTCATAGATCAAACCCGACTCTTTCTCAAGTCTACTCTTAACCATAAAATAGTTTGATTCTTTCAGATTGGTGGAGTTTCCCATGCAATCAAGCACAAGATTAGTTAGTCTATTATGTATTATTGTTTCAACAGACAATTGTGTTACAAGGAATCTAGCTGAACTACTATTACTCTGTTTTGCTTCATTTTGATGCAAAAATTTAGTATCTAATATAAAACCCCACACAACACAGGTCTGCTCGGAGATTATCCATTTTGTCTTTTGTTTTATCGTAAAGTCTGTTATCACCTTTCTTGTTATATCTTATAATTCCTCCCAACCGTAACTCGTCGGGTATTTATCATCACTGATCTTGTTAGGCTTAACCCAAAGGGCTTTAGCTAACCAACTATAACTCATAACTCCCATTTTTCCTCTTTATTCCAAAATGAGCCAACAATTTAGAAGTGAATAGATTGCGGAACATATTTCGATAGGACGCTGCTTTTACTATAAATATCCTAGAGTTGCTAGCATTCCAAATAATCCATATTAGAAATTAAAATAGACATGTCTAATGGCGTCTCAAATTGTGGATGCATGTACCCCTATTTTGCAAATTTTATGATCTCGTTCCTCATTTTGACGGAACTAGTACAATCATTCATCTCATCTTAATTAATTGTATTTTCAATTATTCAGATTTAATTTATATAAAATTAAAAATATGATGAAAAACTGAACCAAGTATGTCAAAAGTACGAACAAAATCATAGAAAATTTGATATTTTATAAACCATCTATAGGAAAATTTTTGCTTTGGGCTTGTGGTTCTAGAGATGCTACTAGGTTGGGTTTGGAACGAGTTTTACAAAACCCAAATCGAACATAGTATCCTATAGTACATTTTATCCTATAGGGTTTTGGAAAACCTTATTAAAACCCCGATCCGACTCGTGATACTAGTGGATAATCTCAATCTATTAATTTTCAAATTTAACTCCAATATATGGAGTTTTCCCTCTTCTTCCCATAATTTTTTTTTGGGAAAAATAATAAAAAAAAAATAGAAATTATGGAAGAAAAGAAAATTATATCTATTTTTAACTAAAACTAATAATTTTTTTTTCTAATTTATTAAATTAAGTACAAACAGTGACACACATCGAGATACATTACATAATTTACATATATAAACAAATATAACATGTTGATATGGGCTTTAGAAATGAGATTAAGAGCTCTTTTATATATATATATATATATATATATTATTTTAAAACGGATTTGAGTTTTCCATAATTTCAAAACTCAACCCGTAACTTTATAAGGTTTGAAAATTAATTTTGGAACCAGTCCTAAAACTTTATAGAGTCTGATCTTATAAAGCTTTTAATGGTTCAGATAGGTCGGAAATCCTATAATGACCTACTTAGTAATATTCCTAAGTAACTCATTATCTACATGGACGGATCAAAAGAGAGGCTGAAAGGAGCCTCGGCTCCATAGGAGAAAAATTAATTAGTACAATTTGTCAAAAAAAGTAAAAATCAATATTGAATATACTTTTCAAACAGCAAAAATTATCATAATAAAAGAGCTATTTTGCTTTTCTAACTGCATTTATTATATACCTCTCAATAAATACTTTTCATTCTCTCTCACTTTTTTTCATAATAAATAATAAGATTAAATTGCTCTCATAAAAGAATAATGATTTACTCATTAAATCTTATTTATCCTTTTATAACCATACTATAAGTAATAATTATATAGCCAATGCTATAGATTTTTTATTTTAAGATATAAAATATTTGTAAGTAATAACAGTGATATTATTTGATATATTACTAATTTCTTTTCAGAATTAGTACTATTAAGATTAATAGGTATAATTAAAACTGATTCTTTAGTTACTTGCATTGAAAATGAAACATTTTCTCATAGAATTACTAATTAAACAATCTTACAAAGTAATTATTTAAAAATTATACAGTATTAATCTTCAATTTATTATTGTATCTTTCTTTTTATCATATTTATAATTTTTTTAAATATAACTTTTTGTTATGTATTTTTGTGGATAATGAAATTTACTTAAGTTTATATATTTTATTTCTTAAATGATTAATTGTTAAATTTCAATTAATATATATACCTCATGAAAAGATAAAAATTTCATTAACTTAATCTTTTTCCAAATATACATTAACAGTTGTAATTATTTCATAGTTAACTTTAAAATTTCCTCCTATTGATAGCATTTTTTAATAACTACTCCGTGAGCTTATATTAATTAGTTGGCCCAATACTTAAGCTCAATCTGATAATCCAGTTCAAGTATAACTCTTATTAACTAAGTATAAATACCATACAAAACTCTCAAGTAAGAGGAACATCTTTTTTCGTTCTTTAACTTTTTATAACACTTTACAATTCTATTGACATGATAAAAGAACTGACTTAAATATCAAAGTAATCGCATCAGAGTACCCTTCGTGCATCCTGTAACCGTTTTCTTGTTCCGTAAGTGTCCGTGCACCAAAACAAAAATCATAAGTCAATACCACCTATTGAATATTAGAAAATGTCGCTAAGTATATTTTTTAAAGAAATCATTATAAGTGCACTGTAATTAAAATAATAAACAAAATTTTTTAATAAAGATTCTACTATTGTTTGAAATAGATAGATCTGATCACTACAATAATATAGTTCTGCGTCTATTCTTGATGGTCTGCCACCGATTCGGAGTACTGTCACCGTTGCAAATCTGGTACTAGTACGTAATCGCGTTGTCATCTCTGTTTGGTCATAAACAACATAGGCCCAATTCAATGTACAAGTCGTGGGATTGATCAAATCATATATGTATCATCCAAGTGCTTTTGTTAATCCATGCATTCTAAAAGCATAAGTAGACATCTTGTTCTCATGAAGGTCCCCATATCAGTTGTTCGATAAATCCCTTGCCTAACTAATTATCAGTCCAAAGCTATTTCTTTTTTCCCCACTTTGCCGATAATTAAAACCTTATTTATATTATCCACTGTTGGGAATTGTTTATATTTAAAAGTTTTCCTACGGAATAAAAATATATCTCACCTTTTAACCCGAAAAATATATCTGAAAAAAATATATATATATAAATATCTTTTGAGTTATAAGTAACAACTTTAAGATAGATTTAATCCAAAAAATAAGATACCAGTTGATTTAAATAATTTGATCTATTTAAGTATAGATTTTTTAACCCATCCATCCTACCTAAATTGTTGGTTAAAGCAAACCAACCTATTATACGGTGGACCGGCTTACTAACCCGCAAGAACTAAAGAAAAATATAAAAGAAAAAAAGACTCATATTAGTCACTCTTCACGTGTGATAGTTGATACTTAAACAATATCGTCCTATTGACATGTCCAAGATTGCCACCTATATATATGTATGTGTGTGTGTGATAGGTGATAGTTGATACTTAACCAGTATCATCCTATTGACATGTCTAAGATTGCCAACATATATATATATATATATATATGTAAATAAAGAATTATCCCTTACCTTCGAAAATTTTTCTCTTTAATCTTTTCTAGACGATACGAAATCCATATTTCATGTGCATAGATTCATCTTTCCTCTGCCATGATGATGAGCCTCTATATATTTATTACTTGTGCCGCGTGCTATGTTTACCTGCGAATATAAACTTAAATCGAGTTCGCGACCTTCTTATGAACACTAAACTATCAAGAGCCAATCAATAAGAAAGTACGTGTTTCAGATTTGAAGTAAATTTTTTACCACTTTTTCATGTATCCTTTATGTCTTTAATTATAAATTGATATTGAATATTTCTAAGCAAAATTTTATAATTAACCTTGATTATATGTATGTAGATGTTTTTCAGCTACTCCACCTAAGTAACCAGTGGATTCCACATGGTGATAAATGTGAATAAATCCTTAGTGTGCAGTCCATACAACATTTTTGCTAACTTTAATCTTGAAATATTATTCTTAACAGCATCGTAGATGGGTCCGTAAAACAGCCCACTTAACCTACTAATTTGTACAAATAGGTCAAATATCACGGATTGATGGGTTAGCTTGCTTAACGCATCAACTTGCACAAGTTGAGTTCAAAATTCTGTCTCACATATTCTTAGCTTGCTTGTATAGCTATACTCTTAAACATCCTATCTTCCAAAAAAAACAAAAAAATGTCATCAAGAAAGTTCTTTTCAAGTTTGCAACTAGATCTTATGAGTGTCCTTGAAATACCCCAAATTGATGGAAATAACAAATTAGTTTAAGAAAGAAATTTCAAGGATTTAATGAGGGCAACTTTAAAGAAATTAAGTGATGGATAAGATCAAGTAATTAACAAACTATATAATGGTCCTAACCTAAATTAAATAAGTAAGGATATTTTAGTAATTAGGGTTTAAAAGATATTACAAGAAGGTTAAAGGTTAAATACTAAAGTTATTGTTATGCACTTATGTTGTAGTTGGGGACGTTTAAGTAATTTAGTGCAAATCAAATTCTAAAGGCAGGGTTATATTAAGTCTTTCATTTCAAAACCAGGAATAATTTAAAACTATCATTCTCCCCCTTTCTCACATTGCCACCACCTATAGTGAGCTCAAGAGGCTCGATTTCACTCCAACTCGAACTAATTCATTTTTTCTTTTCTTTTTACTTTTTTTTTGATAGAATAAAGAGTAACCATATTAACATGAAAGACATAGTACAAAATACAAGTCCAAGTCAACAAGCTCCTAAGTGAGGCCCCCTACAAAACATTGTTTCATATTAAACTTAACAACAAGAGACATATAAACCTTAGTATACTTGAGGCCTTAAACATCCTTTTCCAACACAGAGAAAACAAAAGGCGATGGAGGCAGATAAAAAAGAACAAAAGGATCTTCACTTTTCTTCGCCCAAGCTACTAGATGATCCGTGATCTAACTAATCTCACAAGGAATTGCTTGTACTCTCCATGTGTACAATACGTAAAGATTTTCCCTGCAAAGATTCAATATACATTGATATTTCCTTTTATATATAATATTTGATATTAAAAATTGTGCTGCTATATTAGAATTTGTATCGATTTCTACTTCATAGAACCCTAGTTGAATGCAAATGCAATGATAAATCCCCAAATATATCCCTCATAATTCGGTCACTACTGTGTCCATTTATCCCAACTTGTAAGCAAACCTTAAAATCCATTTTCCTTCATGGTTTCTAATCACACCACTCACATATGCCTATCCAATCGTGTTGTTTATTCATCCATCAGTATTCAACTTTACCCATCCATATTGCGGGGTGATCATCTTGATTCCCTTAAAGTTAATAGATAAAATTTATGATTCTTCTTTAGCAAGGCCCAGTGTTCATGACTTAACTTTCAAACCATGTGATCGAAATTGGTATCTACAAGCTCAAGTTTATGCAGTACCTAATTCCTATTAAACTAAATTTACCAAAGAAAAAAGCCAAAGATATAGGTTTTGGGCGGTTAAGATAAGGAGACTTTCTTTTTCCTGATGTAAGTATTATATTTTACCTAACTCTTGATGTCTCCATTGATCATAGGTTATAGGATGCCTTTTGTTTGAAGTATTTCAATAAGACCCTATATCTTCTCACATGTACGGAATGCATATTGCTAGTCTTCCTAAGGATTCCCACATCTAGGCAATTAGCATTGTCATTAATGTTCCTTTTTTTTTAGGTTTTGTTGCAGTAGGAAGACAATCACTAACTATTTTCCATATAAGTAATTTGACTTTAAGTGGAAATATAGATTTCCATAGCCAGGCCAAATTTTCTTTTTCACCCTTATTTTTTTTTTGAAGTAAGCGGCATATACAGATCTGCTAACTTCACATCTTCTTTCTCATTTCTTGATATATAGTTTGTGTCTTCTTTCTCTCGCAAAATTACAGGCCCAACCTTACCTAATATGATATCCAATATTTTGAAAACTATTTTATCCTCATCCCAATAATAGGGTCCTTTCCAACAATCAACTAAAACAATATATTCTGCTTCTATATGCATGGGACCTTGAATTTGCTGTCTCATAATAAGATTTCCAATCCACTTGTCCCACCAAAAACTTATACTTTTTCCATTACCAACACATTTTGGTTTCATTTCTAAAAAACCAACATCGACTTTCATATAATTCTTTTGTGAAATAAGAAGTAGCATTTGAAATTGCAATCTTCTTTTTCTTTCTAATTTTTCTAAGTTTAGCTTTTATAAGCTCCACTTATAATAAGTTCTTGTTCCTAAACTCACAATATCTTTTGAGAGCACAAGCCTCGTTTCTTTTTTTCAAGATCAATGAGACCTAATGCCCCTTCTTCTTTTAATTTTACTAGATGACTCCAACTATTAAGTGAATTTTATTGGTGTCATTTACACCATTCCAAAGAAAATTTCTAATAATTGCATTTAGCTTTTATAGTATTTTCATAGAAATTTTTGAAGCTTGCATATGTTGGTAGTACTTCTAAGACTAACTTTATATGGATTATTCTACCACCATGCTCAATTGCCTTACTTTCCATCCTGATAACTTACTCCGAGCTTTCTCAATTGTCATATTCAATTGATCGCTATTCAACTTTGCTCCATCATGACATGGAAACCCCAAATACTTACCAAAAGAGTTTACTTTTTTTCATTTGTAGAATACTAACTATGTCACCTTTAAACATACTATTAATATTCATTGAGAAAAATATTGATGATTTTTTGTGGTTTATTTTCAAACTTATCGCTATTAATATTTGTTGAGAAAAATATTGATGATTTTTTGTGGTTTATTTTTAAACTTATTGCTTCTGAGAATGTTTCTAAAACTTACTTCACCGTCTCCGCATTATCTTTATTTGCTTTAGCTAACAAAACAACATCGTCTGCAAAAAAAAAAAAAAAACATAAGTTATACATAACTTGCTTCCTTTAACTTTGAAACCTTCCCATTTTCCTTGTTGTGATCCCTCTTCAATCAATTTACTTAGAATTTCTATTCTTAGAATAAATAGATAAAGGAATATTGAGTCTGCTTGCTTGATACCTTGGCTAAGAATGATAGGTGGCATTTAATACCCATTTATCAAGACCTAGATAGTGGTCGAGCTCAAACATGAAACAATAAATTTAATTTAAGAATGTGAGAGAGTTATAACCAAAAGGATCAACGTATCAATGTTTCAAAAAATTTAAATAAGAGATAAATGTTTCAAAAAGTCTAAATAGAGAATTAACGTTTCACAAAATGATTCAAATAAGGTATTCATAATAATCAATCTATAAAATTATTTGAACTATTTTATGAGATATTGATATCTTATTAGAGCTTTATGAAACGTTGATATCTTATTTGAACTTTTCAAAATATTAATCTACTATTTAAACTTACTTCCAAATATTGATCCCTTCCGTTATAATTTTCTCACAAGAATGTTGAAAGTTTAGGCACATAATGTTAGAAATCCCATTCCACCGTATCAAAAGCCTTTTTCCAAATCTATTTTTATGATCATTCAACCTTGCTTTATTGACTTCCTTCGAAAGTTATGTAATATTTCATTCACTAGAATAATGAACCAATTCAAATTTGGTGTATTCAATGTCTAAAGGAGCCTCCACATTAAGACCTCTAGCTAAATTGGAAAGAATTTCAAATTTTTAGCTTATTTACATTCAATTATAAGTTTAATTAACAATTATAGTAACTATTATTTTGTGATGTTAGGAAATTAAGAAAATTTGAAGAAAATAAGTGGACCTTAGGGACTTTGGTGAGTGATACGCAACTTTTGTAAAGTTTAGGGATTTTATTCCTAGTAATCTAGCTAGGTTTAATATAATTAATGATTTTAAAAAATCTATAGATCTAGATAACAGAATAGATATTAATTTTATGTTAATTGTGAGGTTTGATTTGAAGAACTAAGGATCTATCAATTTTGAGTTCATAAATTAACATAGAGGTTCATGATCTCATGTTTACTTCTATGTTTTAGACGTTTAATTATATAAATTTATACTTAAACTAAGTTTAAAGACTTTAACATTTTTCAAATTGAAGTGAGTTGATGATGCATAAGTACTTACTATCTAGCTTTTATCTGATTATTTTACTCATTTGCAATGTGATTTGATCACTAATTGATATTTGCATGTTTAAAATTGAACATTGACTAAATAAACCTTTGATTTGATTATGGATAGTATATATTTGTTTAAACATTTAGAAAGATTTTTAAGAAATGGTTTTGATCATGTCAAGTAAGATCTACGATGGATTATTGGTGATTTGATTGATTATTCTCAATTATTGACTAAACGTGATAATATTTTAGAGAATAACTTTAGGTTATTATATAAAATATAACTTTTGAGGATTCAAATCCTTGATGATTGCTATTGATGTCCTTGAAGTGTTCTTGATAATTCATAAAGTATTCTTATAAATATTCAACTTGTTCTCATTTTTTGAAGTGTTTGATCTTTAAAATTTAACGAAAAAACAAAATATGATAAAGGTAAAATGTTTGCAAAAGAGAGGAACACAAAAGACATAGAAGTAGTACCATTATGTTTAATACTATTGATATACATATAGATAAAACAATGTACATGAATGGTTATATATAAATAGAGTATTTTCTTGATAAAGAGTAATTTGAATAATTTTAGAACATAACAAAGATTTTGAAAAATCAACTCCAAAAGATATATTACTCTCTAAAATCAAATGAAAATGTAATTTTATTTTATATTTTTAATTTAAAATGCCTACAACATAACAAAATTTTTTGAAAAATCAACTATGAAATAAACATTCACACATACTCTATAAATTAAATTTAAAATAAAAAAAAAAAGATATTATTTCATAAATGAACAATAGTTATAGCAATTATAAAATTTAGGATAGTGCGTAACTCCATTTGTTATTAATTTATAAAATGAATAATTGACCAAAGTCAAATTATAAATTAGCTTAATGAAAAGGACATATGCACCCTTTTTTTTTTTTTTTTGTTAAGAAACACACATGCATATGTTTATACATAATCATTGTCTAGTATTACATATGTGTACCTATTGTTATTGTTAAAATGATCTATTATTCATTGGTAGTTTTATGGCACTTTTTATGCTCGAATAAAGCAACATCAATTAAATAAACACTTTAACTACATAACATATTGATCAACTTATATAGAGACGATTATCAAATCGATAAGCCCCTAATTGCTTATATTTTATAGAGTGATTTTTAATGATTTTCCCTTAAATTTTGAGTTTATTTTCAGAAAATAATACTTAATTGAGAAAAATCTTATTTTCTAGGTTTTGGAATGATCTATAAAAGAAAACGAGAAAATAAAATTAAGTTTTACTCAATTCGAAGCTAAAATAAGGAAGTTATGAAGTTTTAAAGATTGACATAATCAAACAACATAACTGTATCGTTTCCAATGATGATTTTAAGCAAAAATGAAGCATGATCAGCGGAGAATACGACCAAAAGGACACAATCATATTCAAAGTCATGTCACTCACAAATTTTATGAAGATTTAAAGTTATCCATGAAGATATGCATCATACCAAAATAATACAACCATATGATACCGTCGTGTCACCATGTCATTCGTTGGTTGTGACTCCTTAATTTCACCTTTCTTATTTAAGGCTCCTTTAGAGTTTTTTGCCAAAGCTTTTACACAACTTTTTTAGAGAACTGCAAGAGCTAAAGAATTCAAGATTCAAGACCCATTTTATCACTCTCATTTAGATCTTGTTAAAGATTCTTCTTTTATCATGAGTATAGAGTAAATCCTTTGTATACAAGTCTTGTGGAACCTAAATCTATTATGTGATAGTTGTTTTTATTAGATCTAATAAAGATCTCTATTTTTCTTGAATTGATTATGTGTGCTTAATTGTTTAGATTGATATTTCCATGAGTATTGATCTAAAAATATGATATTGTATAGGAAGATCAAGAGATTTTTTATATAATTAGATTTAAGCATAATTAATAAGGGTTTTTGCAAGGTTAGAGATTTGGAAGATTCTTCTAGATCTTTAACATTATCTTTAAGAAAATTCGTTGTGTGTTAATGCAATCTTAGGTTATGTTATTAAAAAAAATTATAATAGGTAATCTAAATATTAGGGTTAATAGGCTTGAGAAAACTATTAGATTTAATAGAGAATTCCCTAGTAAAAAAAAAATTAACAATTTAATTAGATTATCTTTAATGAAAGTTGTATATGTAGGTCCAAGGGAAGTAAGATCTAAGTACTTCATTGAGTCTTGAATTAAATCTTCAATTGATTGCTTTCTTGTATTGTTTCTTAATTAGTTGTTAAAATTATTAATTAATGAAATTTTAGTTTAAATCTTTATGTTTTTAAAATTGAATTCTTCAATTAAATAATAGAGCTAATGTTAGTATTACATTCTTAAAATTATTATTCTCTTTTATGATTTGTTTAATTTTACAAAATATACCTAAACATAATAGAAAAATACGATAACTCTGCTTGAATAAGAAAAAAATTGAAAAATAAAATCATTTAGTATAATATAGTGTTAAACTTGAACAACTAAATAGACACTAAAATATACATGTCATCATCCCCCTTAAGCATAAAAAGCATCAGTTTTAATTTTGGGATACAAATATGCTCATTCGTTCAAATTTTAAAAAATAAAATATTATCTAAATTTGAATAATTTTTTAATTATATTTTTTTATAAAATACATTCAATAATAGAAAAGAATTGAAAATAGGAAAGCTCAATAAATGTGAGAAAATGGAAAGAAAAACAAAATTTTCTAGCACATATTCACCTTAAGCAACTCAACAAAATTTGGTAATGTGCATATCATGAACTTATTAAGCATTAGAAAAACTACTTTTAGTTTTCGATTCATAGATGCACACTCATCTAAATCTTTTGTTTATTTATTACACAAACACATAAAAATGAAAAATAAAAAAAAGGTGAAAGATATCATTATAAAATCATTTTAATTGCCTTATTTTTACTTCTTTACCTTGATAGTAGGTCTATGATTCTTATATAGGAAAAAGACATGTTAAAAATAGTGGTAAAGGGAGAGATTTGTATTGTAAAAGAGAAGATTCGTTACCATTAATAAAAGATTTTGCATTATATGATGAGCAAATGGATTTCAAAAGAAGATTATGGGAATGGAAAGATATGGAACAATAAATATGGTGTAAGTGAGAAAGGAAAAGAGAAAGGCTTCAGACAATTACTCATGTGCCTTGATACTATTAAGCTAGATCATAAGAGCATATATTTTAATAGTTTCTTTCTAATATTTTTTAGAGGTACCTAATGGAACTAAAAAAAAAACAAGCCCCTCTCTTGCACTTAAATAATACTAATAGTTGATGTACCTACAATGCATATGCAAAAAAAAAAAAAAAAAAGTTATAAAAATTACTCATATTAAAACATATTTTACTTACATGATTTTTATAGATTATCGAGGAAGTAAGCATGAAATCATATAAAAATTTTTTAGAGAACACTACATTAATTAGCAAATAAATTCTCATATATATGGTGGGGTTATATAACAAATACATGTAATTTAAGAAAATCATGTATAAAAAAACCCAAAAGAAACAAAAAATATATATATATATATAATCTTTTGTTTTCTTTTCTTTATTATCTACCCAATAAAAAAAAAGAAAAGAAAAAAAAAGACCTTTATTTCCTTACTGTAGAAAAACTGTCTAATATTGGAAAAACTCATAATAGTATGACTTTTACAAATGAATCTTCAATGGGAAACAACATTACTCAACAATTAAATCAATTAATATCAAAGGAAAATGAGTTTACAACCATGTGTGGTATAATGAGTCACCAACTAGAGATCCTTACAAGTTGCATAGACATCCTTATTACTAGGTTATCTACTAGTCAAAATAACGATGGAGAAACTGTATACCAATTCTTAACTAGAAGCCTTATATAGAAGAGGAAGAGCTAGTAGAGAATGATAATTATGAGGAATTAATCATATCCCTGAAGAAGATGCGAGTAATAAGGATGACATGGGCCTAGATTGTAATTAACGTGATTCGAATGTTATTAGATGTCTAAATATCCAACATAAGCAGCAGGATGATTGGAGAATCAATACTATATTCTACGTTAACACAAATTGCAATGATCATAATTGTAAGGTGATTATTGAAGGGGTAGTAGTATGAATGTAGTGTCGCAGGTTACAATGTCTAAATTAGGTCTTAGGCTTGAATTGTACCCTAATCCTTATAAGGTAACTTAGGTAAATAAGACTACCTTAACTGTTACTTAGAGATATTTACTTCTGTTTCAATTTGTCATATATTCAAATAAAATTTAGTGTGATATAATGCCTATTCATGTTCTTTAACACTATGTTTGAGAAGAAGGAAGGAACTAGAGAGAAAGAAAGTACGAGGAAAGAATTTAGAGGAAAGAAAGCGATGGAAAACAAAGGAAAATGAAGGGAATGAATTAGGTAAGAAGTAGATTTTTTTTTTAATTTTAAAATATAAAATTACAACGTAGTCCTTCATAATTAACATTTTATACAAAAGATGGCATTTATAAAGGGTAAAATGGTAATCTCAATAATCTACCCTCCCTTTCTCGATATTTTTGGAGAGAATGCTTTTTATGGGGGCCATAGATTTAATTTCCTTTCATATTTCCTTTCTTTCTCATTTTCCCTCCTCCCAAACAATGGAAAACTAAAATTTTCATTCCTCCCCAATTCTTTTCTTCCCCTTTCTCCTCTCTCATAGGAAGACTTTGGTTATATGACTTAGATGTTGCCCATTATGGTATGACTAAGACTTATGTGTTTATAGACAATGGAAAGAAAATTAGGCTTAGTCCTTCATTACCTAAAGAACTTAAGGTAAGTACAAATAAAAGAGCAATTAATAAAATAAGACAAGAAAAACCTCTTCATGTGATGAGTGCTAAAGAAACTAAACTTGACTCTAAAGAAAATGATCTAAACACCTTAGTAGTTAAGAAAACCAAAGAGCCATCACATGATATAGAACTAGATCTGTAAAGAGGATTTTAAGGATCACTACTTTGAAAAACTCCCTAGCAGATTATCATTGATGTTTGATATTCGACCTACTATAGACTTAGTTTATGGACTACCCGTACTTAGCTTACGATCCTATAGGATGAATGCTATTAAAAATAAAGAGTCAAAATGGCAAGATATTAATATAAACCTCATAAATTTTTAGGTCGGACCTTAAATTTGATCCAAATATCCTAAATAACTTCATGAGTTAATAAGATTAAACAAGTTAAAAGTTAAACTAAATTATAAACATAAACTTAAATTAAACAAGAAAAATCTTAATATACTGATTAAAACTCTAATTGCATACAAAAACCTTCAACCTTGTGTATGCATAAATAGAAGAGGTGGAGCCTAAATTTGATAAAAACCTTAAAGCCAAAACTCTAAACTTATAAAACTTATAAATTTATCCTAACAATGATAAAGCCCTGATTTGATACACTTATCTATAGATATACGTAATCACATAAAATCACTAGCGAATAAATAGAGATAATTCTTAAATACTAATAAATATAAAGAGTAACAAATTAATTAACAAAATTACAAATATTATCTTACGATTAATTATGGCATCACATATGTGTGTGTATATATATGTGTGTGTGTTAGTTTTATATTAATTTAACTATTTTGATTTAATTTTATTACATACTTTTTATTTATGTACTATGTAGTATACATTAATTTTACATTCTATATTTTCTTCCATAGTTATATTATATTTCATCCTAAATGTTAGAAAAGCATTAAGAAAAGTGAAAACGTAAATTTATATTTGTTTCTTCTTTCTTTCTTTTCTTTCCTTCTTTCTTCTTTCTTTTTCTTCTTTTCCTTTTTCATGTTTCGACTATACAGGTGTCTTCTAACTTTATCACATGTGAATAAAATCAAAGAAAACAAGATAAGGATAAAGTCAACTCCTTATCCATTATCTTTTCTTCTTTTCTTTTCCTTCTTTTCTTTCTTTTTCATTTTTTCTTTTTGACTGCCAAGTTTCCTCCTCTAGAACATACCATAACTCTCCTTTTCTTTTTAAATTCTAAACTCAAAACGAAATCCATCCTTTTCTTATTTAGCCAACACTGTCTCTCTCTTTCTAACTTCTATTTTCTTGTTTTTCTTTCTTTTCATTGGATCATCACCAATTGCTAACTTCTACAATTCACCTCATTTCCATCATCACTTTCTACCAACTTTAAGAAGGATAAGGAGAGCATTTTTTCCAATAATTTTCAAGACAAAGAGTAATCAAATTAATACCTTATGTTTTACTTCATTTTTCCTTATAATATAAGTTTATTTGTATTTTTTGGTTTGCATATATATTTTGTAGTACTTTATGTATTAGGAATATATATAGGAGTTATGTGAATTTTTAGTATCCTTGTAATAGAAATTATATGAATATGTATTTGGTTATGTTTACAATTCTTCTTTTTCTTCATATTTATGTATTTATGTATTTATATATATATATATATATATACTTAAATATATTTAACTATATGTATATATATGTTATATTTACTTAGTTATGTATATATATATATATACACACACACACAAGGTTCTCTTATATATATATATATATATATATATATATATATGGTACATATAATATATATACACACACACTTCAATATATATGTATGAATATATTACCAAATAATATAAATACATATATAGATAAGTAATTAAATAAGGAAGTATAGGTATATGCATATAAATATATATATATATTTCTATCTTTCTAAGGTTACATAAATATATATAATATAGTATAAGTATTTACAAATGTACATATAACGAAAAATACATGTATATGTATATTAATACTTATTTTCTTTAAAAAATAGATTAAGAAGTATAAATATAAACATTTATGTACATATGCTGGACATGGCTTCCAAATGAGGAATAGGAGTTATTTTCCAACATTTAATTATTTATGGTAGATATTAATATTATAAATTGGTAAGGATACAAAAATCAAATAAAATAAGAAAATTGCATCTTGAACCAATAAGAAGCTACCACGTTAGTTTTACCCAAAATTTATGATTAAATAACAAATTGTAAATAATAATAATAATAATTAATTAATTAATTAATTAGAAAATTACTATTGTAACAAAAATTAAGTTAATTAATAATTTAGGCTTAAAATAGTGAAATAAAGAAATTATTTCAAAATGAACCCAAAAGTAAAAATATTTTGAAAATGTAAAAATTTATAAATTATCTAAGCCATTATAAAAAATAAAGAAAAACCTAATTTAAAAAAAAAAGCTCAAAATAATAATTAAAAACATTTGGGTCAAAAATAAATAAATTCGTAATATTCTTAGCCCATAATAGAGAATGTAAGTTCCAATATTCAAAACAAATCCCGCTATGTGAAAATATTTTCCAAAATGATAAAAATTAACTATAAGATCATAAAAATCAGATTTAAAAGAAAAAAAATTATACACAATTGAAGAAATGGCTCGAATTGAGAAAATTATGTAAGCTAAGTAGGAAACTAGGTAGATTTTTAAATCAATACTTACATAAAATAATTATCTTACTTAGATATTTATTATTTTTCATATTTCTTAATTATTAGGTGATCTCAATGAGGATACCGATCTCCCTACTAACTAATATGATCCTCGACTATTACTATGACCGAGTGAGTACTTTCGATGACTCTATATTTGTTTTGTACTTGTAGTTAATGTATCTAAATTAAATATTAATAACTTGATGTTAAAGGTTCGAGTTATGCATGCGCTTGAATATTGGTTGTTTGTTGTGTAAAATATTATGAAAACATAATAGCAAAATAATCGATTGTTTGATTTATTGCTCCATGATCAGATGACTTGTTAATATTAGTTAATCACCTAGTAATTTGACTTAATCCCACATGACTTAATTAAATAAATGGATTATGCATATTCATGAGCATTACATCAAATCGTCACCCAATGCAGATCCTGTATGGATAGGGATCTAATGTGATTTAATTATTTATGATTAGTACACGGTAAGAGCACTTGTACAATAAAGCCCTACCCTTTGGCTCATGAGCTTACTTGGCTCCGGAGACGTTTCAGAAACCCAAGGTTGATATGTAAAACTTAGGGTAATTGGGTAAGTTGTTTGATCAAGCCCAAATTTTATGACGAAGCTAGGAATTTAATAAAATTGATACCGAGAGTTTGAATTTAAGAAAATAAGTAACAAAATAATTAAATATTATAATATTGAATTACAAGCGAATTACAAGCAAATTACTTGTTATTTATCGAAAACGCGTAAAATAAGTTTCGATAATTAACGAATCAATAGAGATAAATTATATGCACACTAAAAATCATAAAATAACATAAATAATATTTATAAGTATTTATATGTACCATATGAGTATTTACATAAAGGTAAAAATACACAAAACTACTTAAAATACTTGAAATATACTAAAATAACACTAAATAATTAGAGAAAAAAAAAGGAAAAGTGTGGAGTTGTCCATAATTAGGTTGTGGCATGTTGGGATTTAGTAGAACACAATTAGCCAATTAAATTTACCCAACTAAAAAGTAAAAAGAAGAGGAGATAATGGGCAAATGACAACAATTAATTCAATAAATCATCAAAGTAGCTCTATAAATTCAATAAAGCTCAATTGCAATTCATTTTAGTGAGTTAGGAATCAGAAAAAAAAAAAATAAAGAGAGACTAGAAAGAGAGAGTTAAGTATTTAAAAAAAAAAAAAACCAAAATTATAGTGTAATTAAGGTTTTAGGAAGAAACCTACGACCCACGACCAACGACCACCTAGGGAATGATCGCTGCCGCCACCACCACCACCCCTCTTTGCCAACACACCTACAGCTACCATTGGTAGCTGAAAGCTGATTGGATAAGTAGGTCTAATTTTTAATTCGATTTTGTTTAATTTATTAAAAATACTAAATGTGTTTAGAAAATTATGAAATTTTATATTCTAAGGTTTTTATGTATATAGATTTAGGGAAAAATATTAATTTGATAAATTTGGATCTAGAAATATATAGTACTTAAGAAATCTTGAAATCTGAGCTTGTTTTTTATTTGAAAATAAATGACCTTGATAGTGAATTTTTGAGACCAAAATTTTGTATAAGTTAGTTAGAGTATTTAAAAAAGTGCTATGAAGGGATTTTTTAGAAATTAATTTTTCAAATTTTTAGTTAGTTTTTAGGCCTTTAAATTATATATAAAGAGTGATTTTTTGGTTCAATTTAGTGATTAAATCTATAAATACTGATTTAGCATGAAATTAATAATTTTGGAATGTAATTTACTGATGTAGTATGATATATGTGGTATTTGAAGTATTGGATATAAGTGTTACGAGTCTTATGTAGTAATTATGTGTAAATTAATCGTTGGTCCTGTATAAGATATCAAGAGGGGGGATGAATTGATATATTTAAACTTTTGAAAACTTTTCAATATAAGCAAAATAAAATTATCCCTCTTAACAACTTATAATGGTGAACAGTGATATTTAAAAATTTAATACACAACAATAAAGTAAATTAAAAGAGTAAGGAAGGAGAATATTGAGTTGAGATTTTATAGAGCTTCAGCCTTCGGCCTATTGCTCTCTTTTAGCTCCACTGCTAGGGACCTAATCTACTTCATCGGTACCGTTTCACTTGATTAACTAAATCAAATCACAAAGATAATAGAAGATCTTATCACACATGGACTTTACAACACTCTACTCTGTCTATTTAACCTCTTTACAATATAGGTTAATACAGATCTACAGAGTACAAATGTACTTATTGCAACACTCAAACAACAAATAATAATTACAAATTACAAATGAGAACAAAAATATAAATCTCAATTAATTTAGCTCTCAAAGAAAAATAACGATCGTTGTATAATTTGCTTTAGTGGAACTTTCTAAAGAAGTATCTGAAGGACTTTCTATAACTTTTCAAAATGTAGAATCTGATCAAGACTTTTTGTTTTGTGAGAGCTTTTTTCAGAGTTGAATCACCACGTTTTCAAATCCTTTCTTTTTATATTGAAATCTTCCAATGACTAAAAATCTGAAGATTATTTTTTATTCAACCGTTAGTTATTTATGATAATTCTTTGGATTTTTTTGAGAAGATCTTGGTCATTTCAAATTTAAAACCAACTCTCCTTATCTTGTTTAGATCAAATATTCATTAATCCGTAACCACCAAATAAGTTTCTGATTTGAATTTAAAAAGATATGCTTTTATTAGCAACTTCTAGATAAGCCTTATGTTCAAAAATTTGAAACTCCATAAAATCTGAATCAACCTTATCTTTATCCATTTTTGTATATATCTTAATTTATTCAAATATATTTTCACTTAAAAAAAATCCCTATGGATCTTGATACCATCTTAAGTGAAATGGGATTAAGTGTATTTTCCTAATACATCCAATTTAGTGGATCTAGGCCTTATTGAATTTGAATATGATATAAATTAAAATTTAGTGTCATATCCAGATCAACTTTCTAAATGACCTTCTGAAGAGTAACAGTCTTTTTTTTTTTTCTTATGAAGTCTAAATGGGTTTTTGAAGTGCTATATCAATGCTTCTTATAAAAGCTTGTAAAACACTTTCTAAAGAATTTCAAACTATTATCTTTTTCAACCAATTTAAACCTTTTAAATAAGTTTCTGAATGCACTTCAATTTGTAATTTTAAACTTTTTGAATATCTAAGCACTTGTTAATTCATTAGCGTTCTTCTCTCTTTTTGTTATCATTAAAATCCATGAGAAATATCTAACATTAATAATATGTGAAGTTGGAAATTTATTAAGTAGAAAATATTAAGTTAAAATCAATAATATAATAATAATAATATACAATAAATTTGATATGAAACTTAAATTTAACTAATTATATGAAAAATGTAAATTTTTTTCTTATTGGGAGTAGATTCAATAATTAAATTAGGAGTAGGGTATATTATATAAACTAAAATACTGGTTGGAGGCTAAATACGAGATTTAGGATATTTAAGCATAATGTGAATAATTTCACATTATGATTTGAAATGAGTTCTTAAGGGTTTACGTATAATAACCATAATTAAAAACTAAATTAGAATTTAAATTGGAAATGGATTAAAAAATTAGCCTAGACTAGATCGATAATAAATAATATATATATATAACTTGGATAATCGAGTAAAATCATAATTTAAAGCCTATATGTTATAAAGGTATAAATATTAAAAGAGTATTTATATTATAGGAAACGCAGATACGAGTTGACGTGCAGTAAGACGAGTGAGCAAATTGAAGATTTTAGGTAAGTTAAGTTCAATACTTTGTTATATTTTAGAGTACCATATTAAAGTACTCGGAGGCTTAGAATTATATTTGATTGTATTCATAAGGAGTCATATATGCACGTGCTTGTTTGTCTCTGATTACTTACCGAATACTGATGACGTGTTGTAATGGTTTGTTATGAATTGAATGGTGTTAGATTATTTGACCACCCTATACTGAACTTAATTATAATCGACCTCAATACCCCAATTAGACATGTATTGCAACCCTCTAAGGGATGGTTATGATTCTTCAACTAAATACCAACACCTTTGAAAAAAATAGCACCGGATCGTATAATAGTCTTTTTTTCATCCTTAGCCAAACTAAATGATAGGAGAGGAGGTTACAGTAAGGATGAAGTTAATAGTTTAAAGGATAGTCATGGGGTGAGTGGTTTCTCCATTATACAAACATGGTTTTAGTTATAAACTGTTGTATAAACATTGAAACTCCTCAACCTAAATTAAAACGAGTGAAATTACTCTGATTTCACAATAAATTAAACCAAGTTATGTTATGGTATTTGCTGGTTGCATTGCATTGCATTTAATTAATTGTTTGAATACCTTGTTTATGTTTTATATGTACTCTTAAGTTTCCATCTCGACTTACTAAGCTATGATTGCTCATACCTTTATAAATTTTCTTATAGGTACTGATTGAGATGCCACATAACTATCTTGTAGTTAGTTTCTTTCTAAAGTTCCTTAGGGAAGTGAGGATCAAACTGGTTGATCACTCGAGTCTTTAGAGTTTTTTTATTAACTCTTAGGTTTATATGATGGTCATGTAATATTTACTTACTATATTATTATGGCAAGTAAATATTTCTTAGGATCGCAAGGCAATATAAGTATCTTTATATAAATATGACTTAAGGTTTCTAGTTCTATATATAACTTTTATTAGTAATCTTAAACGAGTTGTTTACTTCAAAGCGAGGAGTTGTGGATGCCTTGTGTGAATTGTACCTACGATAATGACTATGAGGTCAGTTACTATTATAGGTTAGTTTACAAGGTGGGACTATTGCGACTTGGCCTCTTCAAGGCATAATAATTAAGGATCAAGTTTAGAGACCATCGCTATAGGGTATGAGTATGGACTGCAAGGCCCACGTCGCCATTAGACTTGGGAATTTGTGAGCTATTGGATTTTTGGAAATGGAAATATATTTTGTAAAATATGGAATTTCAATATATGGTTAAAAACTCATGTGTTAGAACCTAGTTGTGATTGATGCAAATGAATCTTTAACCCTTACCTTGGAGGGTGTTAAAATTCAAAGTTGTATGCAATACTTGGTTAACTGTATATATTTTTTAGCATACTTGTTGTTCATACATTCATATGTTTGTTAATTAATTGTTTGATAACTTGTTTGACAATATAGTAGGAGGGATATCTCACTAAGGTTGTGTAGTTGACTCCCCAACAGTTTATTTTGCAGGTTTATTTAAGCTGGGAATGGGATAAATTTTGGGTGCAGAGTGCAAATAAAAAATATGTAAGATAATGTTAAAGTTAATTGAGAAGTGTATACCTGGTATAGAAACATCTAATGTAGAAAGTATTTATATATTAGGGTTCTGTATAATTTATTATATTTTGTAATTTATAAAATTGACTTACCGTGTCTTATTATTTTGTAAAGGATATTGATTCTCTACAATTTTAAGGGACTGTAAAATATTGGATATCCATAATTATTTATATTTTATGATAAGTTAATAAATTAAAAATAAAAAACCTCAATGATTAATTAACTAGAGTCTTGCAATCTTTGACTTATAAGGTGATTTTCGTATCATAAGTGTATATATGATATGAAAATTTTAGGTAATCCTACAAGACTCCCTTTAAGGTCTTAACAGTTAATATGGACCTTCCGTTAAGTTTACATATGACGCCTAAGAGATACAATGTGGTTTTTACAGTTATTAGTTGCTTCTTTAGGATAGCACATTTTATAATTCATAGTAAAACCACATATGCTTCTCATATTTGATGTAATAGTTGGGTTATATAGGTAATGATAGGAATCAAGTTATTGAACCCTTGACCCAAGCCTGAGCCTAAGGATTAGAAAGCATAGCAAAGTGAGTTCTATCTTTTCGCCCCATTTTTGAAGAATCTAAGCTACTGTGGTTTGCTGACCTATCGATCTATTCAAGCTGAACTCTCCTATGCTTGTCAACGATCTCTAATTGTCGACTTGAGATATACTTAAACAACAACTTAGCCTACCTAACCATCTACCCAACTGACTTGAATCCAAGCTATTCTGATCACGTTTGAGCTAAATTCACTTCAGAGGAGCTATCAGCTCAGCTCAACAACGTTGAACGATCATCTCAACTCGGCATTACTACTTAGCAATAACCACACTAACCATACAAATTGTCTATTTTGCTAGAAGCACAACCACTAGCCATCCGCCACATATCCGAACACCCCATGTGGCAAAATCTTCCTTACAAAATGCCTGTTTTTGCTAATTTTTTATTTATGCCCTTTAAACATTTCTTATACAATACTTATTTTAGATGTTACCCTTTTTAGTCTTTTTCATTTATAGTAGTTACTCTAAATTTTTTGGTATAAATACACATTGTACATATAGCCAAAATGAATCATTGTATCTCATCAATACAAAATATACTTTGTTTTATGGGCATTCTCTTTGCTTACTTGATTCACTCTTATCCTAACTCCTAAGTAAGGCTAAGTGTTGAGTACCTGACAGAGTTAACCGATGCATCATATCAAGTTAACTTTGTGAGTCATTGACAATTCCTTAGTGTATCATATCCTTAGAGCTGATCATGGTTTGGCTTGTTTGTTCTCTTGTTTTCTTAGTTCTACCCTCATTTTCAAGCTTTCGTAAGCTTGGACACATCTTCGATACAGTCGCCCTTGTTTACCTTCAACGCGGCCTTATCATCTTGGTATTAAAGTGAAGGTTCATTTAGGTAAGTTGTATTTGAGTTTTATTGTGAGTAGTGTGGTTGTGATAGTGTGTTAAAGTTGAGTAGAGGATAGCTGTGAGTGTTTGAGAAAGCAGAAGACTTGTTGGTTTGTTGTTGTGTATGTATCTCATTATACTCTATTTTAAGCTATGAAAACAGTGTAAGTAGTAGTTCTTGTTTTCTATAAAATAGTAAGTTGAGTCTTTAGAAACTATATGCGTATTGTTTTGTAAGAAGCACTACTATTGAGTAAAGGATAATTGACTTAAGTGCGAACGCAGGGATTGGAGACAATAATAGTGGTATCATCTACAATGGCCAACAACCCCACAGCATTCCTAGAAGCATAGACGAATGACTTGACAAAGTAGCAAACTTGATAGCCAACCTAACGAAAGTTGTTCATGCATTAGCTTTTTGGCTTAATGCCATATAGAACACTCCCCAGGTTGCTCAGCCCACAAATGGACAGATCCTAGCTCGACAAAATTGAGGTGGAGGAGTAGGAGGATGAGTGCAGAGGAGAATCAACTTAGGTGGAGTAGATGAAAAGGATGAGGAAGAAGGATATATTGAAGAAGAAGAGCGAGCCCGAACAACCAACCATGTGAAGCTCCAGATTCCTAGCTTCAGTGGTTTTAGTGATGCTTATGACTATCTAGACTGGGAGGAGAAGGTTGAGTGTGTTTTTTATTATTATTAGTATGAGGATAGCAAGAAGGTGAGAGTTGCTATTGTAGAATTCTTAAGGTATGCTGCATTATAATGGAAGAAATTCTAGACCATGAGGAGGCAAGAAGAATACAAAGAAGTCAATAATCCTTAGAAATAGATTTGTGTTGTACACCTACTTACAGGATACCTTTGGTCGACTTCAAGAGTTGAGTCAAGGAAGTTGAACTGTTGATGAGTATATCCAAGAGTTTCAAATATTCATGATTTAATGTGAAGTTGATGAGCCTCTAACCCAAACAGTATCTAGGTTTCTTCCTGGGTTGATGATTGATATCCATGATATTGTAGAGCTTCAACAATTTATTGCATTGGATGAGGCTATAAGAATAGCTCGGCATATGGAAAGATAGAGGAGTAATAGTCCAAGCCGACCTCTAATGAAATGACCTATCTAATCAAGTTGACTCGTTCAAGGAAGTTACCAAGCTCAACAAAGTGCTGAGTCAAGTAGAAGAACAAATATTAGAGCTTAATAGAAGAGTTGACCAACTAATAGAAAGTGCAGCTGAGAACTTTTGAGAAGGGATAAGGATTTAGGAGGAAGACAAGTTAGATTAAGTGCTTTAAGTGCTAAGAATTTGGGCATATGGATACCCAATGTTCGAATAGGCGAACAATGATTATTAAAGGAGATGTCCCAAAGCTCGGCATGGATAGCACTGATGAGGAGCCTAAGGAGGAGGTTGCTCTTGAGGAGAGTACTATCGAAGAAAATGAACTTGTTAAAGAGGATATGTTTACTGAAGACCTGGATAAGCTGATTGTAGTTGTTCGACGTACAATGAGTTTAGGACCTTTTATTGAGGAGGAGTAGAGAAAGAACTTGTTCCACATTACTTACAAGGTGAATGAGCAGATTTCTACACTCATAGTGGATAGTGGTAGCTGTACCAATATAACATCTACTAAGTTGGTTAAGAAGCTTAAGTTGCCGACTATCTTACAACTAAGGCTATATAGATTACATTGGCTAAATAAGAAGAGAGCACTACATGTCGCTCGACAAGTGTTATTGCCAATCTCCATTGAGAACCATTATGATGAAATTCTTTGCAACTTGTTACCCATGTGTACGTCTCATGTGTTGCTAGTTTAACATTGGTTTTTTTATAGGAGAGTTATTCATGACAGTTTCAAAAACACATGTGTTTGAGAAGGATGGGAGGAAAATTACCTTGAACCCCATGATCCCGAGCCAAGTGAATAAATTGTAAGCTAAGTTAGCTTGAGAAACCAAGAAGGTCTTGGTTCTAAGTCGAGCCAAGCTTCGAAAAGCCATCAAGTCTAACTTGCCAACCTTCCCATTTATAAGTAGACTACTGGAATTGAAGGAACAAGTGAAGCTACCAAGAGAGGTCGAGTAGTTGCTCGATGAGTATTTTAACCTGTTTTTAGAGTAGTTACCAAATGGGTTACCCTCTTTCTAAGGCATAGAGCACTGCATTAACTTGATACCCGGTACTGCACTACCGAAGAAGCTAACTTATTGGATTAATCTTAAGTTATATTACTAAGTGAAGAGATTCCGGTAGATAATTTAGAATTAGGGTTAATATGCTTAAGAAAGATATTAGCTTTAATTGTGAATCCCTTCGGTCAAGAATTATAGAAACTAAATTGAATATATTTTAAAAAGTTACATGTTAAACACTAGGGGAAATAATTCCTAAATACATTATTGCATACTTGAAGTCGTTTGTAGTTTTATTGCTTTCTAATTTGCGTAATTAAGTCTCATAAGTAGTTTAGTTGTTAATTTCATTATTTTTAATTCATTCAACTCATCATAATTTTCCGGTTAGATAATAAAGTTAAAGCTAATATTAGTACTCAAAATCTCTGAGGGATCGACTCGGACTCATATCCGCTATATTAAAATTGATAGGTGCGCTTGCCTCGTATCAGTAGCATTACCTTCTATTAAAAGAATTTGTTATTTATACAGATCATGGGTCCTTAAGGCACCTCAAAAGTCAAACCAAATTATCAAAGAGGCAAGCACGATGGGTTGAATTCTTAGGGGGGTTTAACTTTGTGATCAAGTAAAAATAGGGCAAGGCCAATGCGGTTATGCCTTATCAAGCTGACATGTTCTTCTAACTAAGCTATAGACAAGACTCTTAAGATTTGTAAGCATTAAGGAGCAATATTCTCAAGACTACCATTATGGTCTTATATTTGGACAATGCGCCAAAGGAAGAACAGTTGATGATACCATGTGGAAGATGATTATTTGTTCCGAGGTAGCAAATTGTGTATGCCAAATTGATCAATAAGGGAACTACTGGTAAGAGAAACACATAGTGGAGGACTCTCTAGGCACTTTAGAGAAACAAAAGACATATGAACTATAGAATGACAGATTTTTCTAGCCTAAAATGAAGTGAGATGTGCATCATGTGACTGAAGGTTGTGTTACCTGCAAGAAGGCCAAGAGCTAAGCTGAACAAGGGAAGGCGATACTTTTGTCTGTCCCGATTAGACCATGGGTTGACCTGAGTGTAGATTTTGTCCTTAGCTTACCACGACCTACCCAAGGCAAATACTCTATTATGGTCGTTGTAGATAGATTCAGTAAGATAATGCATTTTGTGCCTTATACCAAAACTAATGATGCTTCGGCTGTTTCTTCTTTGTTTTTATAAGAAATTGTTCGCTTACATGAAGTCCCAAGGAATGTGGTGTTAAACCGCAATCCAAAATTCCTAAGTCATTTCTGGTGTGCTCTTTAGTATTGGATGGGAACTAAGCTACTATTCAGTACTTCTTGCCAAACCTAAATCGATGGTCAAACAGAAGTTGTCAACTATACTCTAGGGTCACTACTCCGAGCTGTAGTAGGAAAGAACTTAGCTGACTAGGATGTCTGCCTTCTTGTAGTAGAGTTTACTTACAATAGAAGTGTTTACGCCACCACTAGACATGCCTCATTTGAAGCCGTCTATGGTTTCAACCCTGAGCTACCACTTACTTATACCGTGATGCCCTTAACTAACCAAGAAGATCTAGAAGCAAGAACTAAAGCTCAATCCCTCTAACGGATCTACCAATGAGTCATCTAGCAAATTGACCGAGCTACTAAGAAGCTAAGAGATAAAGGCAAAGGAAAGAAGACTAAATAGTTTCAGCTCGGTGACCAAGTATGGTTACACTTGAGTAAGGAAAGTTTCCCTAACAAAAGGAGGAACAAACTGTATGCAAGAGCTAAATGACCATTTAAAATCCTCTAGAAGATTAACAACAATGCTTATCAACTGGAGTTGCTCGACAACTTAGGAGTGTTTGATGGATTCAATGTTGTCAACCTCAACCCTTACTAACCTAATGAAGACTTGCATGAGGACCAGTCAAATTTGATCCCAAATCCCAATCAACCCGGTAGGGATGATAAGAATCAGGCCGTTGAACCTTTGACCCAAGCTCAAGTTTAAGGACTAGAAAGCATGGTAAGGCGAGTTCTCTCTTTTCACCCTACTTTGCTGCAATCTACCAACCTGCCAATCTGTTAAAGTCGAACTATCTTATGCTTACCAATAATGTCCAATTGCCGACCTAAGAAACACTCGAACAACAGCTTTACCCACCCAACCATCTGCTTAACTGACTTGAATCCCAGTTGCTCCAATTACATCCGAGTTGAATTCACCTCGGAGGAGCTATCGGCGCAGATCGACAACATTGAACAGTCATCTCAACTTGGCATTATTACTCAACAACGATTACACTAACTATACAGATTGTCTATTTTGCCAAAAGCATAACCACTGCCATCTACTAAGTGTTCGAACAACCCATGTGGCATAATCTTCCATACAAAACGTCTATTTTTGCTGATTTTTCATTTATACCCTTCAAATATTCATTGTATTATACTTATTTTAGACATTACCCTTTTTAGTCTTTTCCATTTGTAGTAGTTACCCTAAATTTTTTAGTTATAAATACCCATTATACATGTAGCCATAATAAATCATCATATTCCATCAATATAGAGTATACTTCATTTCATAGGCATTCTCTTTACTTACTTGATTTACTCTTATCTTAACCCTTAAGTAAGGCTAGGTAGCGAGTACCTTTACAGAGTTAGCTCTTTCGTCATATCAAGTTCACTTTGTGAGTCTTAGATAGTTCTTTGGTTCATCAAATCCTTAGAGCCAGTCATGGTTTTGCTTATTCTTTTGTTCTCTCAATTCCACCTTCGTTTTCAAGCTTAGACCAATCTTCAATACGATTGCCCTTGTCTACCCTTAGCGTAGTCCTATTAGGTAACCTAAAACCATAGTGTTACATAAAGATGTCAAACTTGTGAGATATTCTTAGAAAACACTATGGATAATATTAGGTAACAAATTACAATTTTTCTTACATGCCACCTCCAAGCATATGGTCAAACTAAAGTAGTTAATAGGAGTTTATGTGACTTATCAAAGTGTTCGGTTGGTGACCTTATGTCTACTTGGGATCGTACCCTTCCTATGATAGAATTTACATACAATGGTTTAATAAATAGATACATTAGATTGAATCCCTTTGAAGTTGGACTAGGTTTGTTAACTTAGAGCTCCATTGATCTTATACCATTTCCACTTTCATCTAGACCTTCTGAACTTGTTAAATCCTTTGCCACCTATATACATGTCTTACATGTGGAAATTAGAAAGAAAATTAACCTAAGCAATGAATTATGTAAGTCTATTGTAGATGTTTATCGTAAGTTTCAATAGGGAGATTTAATTACTACTTCAAATAGAGCACATAAATTTCCATGATACTTTTGCAGGATATTACATGACAAGAATATGAGATTTTTCAAAGTTATAAAGAGGATTAGTGTAGAGCTTCCACCAGATACAGTTCCAAATGTTCCACTATTGAAGCAAAAGAAGGAAGAGGTAGATAATATTATTGATGATCTGCTCTTGAGGGATGGGATATACTTTCTTATCAATTGAGTAGATTGTTCATCTTCAAATGTTACATGGATTACTGAGCCAAAACTTCAAAGGATTATTCTAGACTTTCATGAGCAACACATCAGTTCCAATTCAGTAGAGGTGAATTTTTCAAAGTTGGGGAGAAATGATGGGGACATAAATCCATGAAGATTTTAGACCATTATTTTATAGGAGAATTGTAAATATCTCCCCTAAACTTTGACTTAGGTGCAGATTGACCCTCTAAACTTTTAAAGTATTGTTTTTGACCTTTTAAACTTTGATAAATTAGTAAGATAAAGAACGTTTCCCTTTTTAGTTAAAAAAAGTTACACTATGTTTAAAGTTTAAAGGGTCTTAAGGCACATTTTGATAAGTTTATGGGGTATTTGTGCACCAAGATCAAAGTTTAAGAGAGTTATTCTTAACTTATAGGGATTATTTACCAATTTATCAAAGTTTAAGGAATTAAAAACCATACTTTAAAAGTTTAGGAAGTCAATATGCATCTAAGTTAAAGTTTAAGGTGGTTATTCACATTTTCCCCTATTTGATATCTTTTAGGCTATATGTAGTTTAATTATTATTATTTTTTTAGCTTATTAGATATGATAATATTTAATTAGATTACATAGTTTCCTTTCTATTAGTTTTCTTAAGTGGCTAATTAATAGCCATTAGATTACATTTTCATTGTAAGGTTCATATTTGACATTACTCTTTATAAGTAATCTTTTGAGAGATGATACATTATTGATTGATTAAATTTATTTCTTTTCAAGAGTGGAGTGATTTCATTCTTTCACCGATAATATGAGGCTATCAAAATCTCATCATTTGATGTGATGCTATATAATTCACCGTTAATGTGAAGCCACTAGATATATCTTTCCAAGTTCATTATTACTTTTCAGGTAAAAAATATAAAATGAAACATGTAACGCCTCAAATAAAAAATAGTGAATAATCAAGCCGGTAAATACTAGTAGGCATATTTTAACTACTTAGCCAAAAAGTTGCAACAATGTGTTGATATGGTGTTCATAACCACAGCCTTATAAATTAGTACTTATGAGACCCATAGTTAAGTGTTGCATATGGTTTGTAGAAGGTTATAATACTAATTTATAAAGCCATAGTTTTAAATACTTTGTTAACACATAGTTATAACTTTTGCACCAAATAGTTAAAATGGGTCCACCAATATTTATTGGCTTAGTTGTTCACTGCTTTTGGTCTAAAGTATTACAAAATATATTTTATTTATTTCACCGCATTTCTTATTTATTGTTTAGATAATTTTTTTTTCCCATTGATTTCCATGTTTTCTCTAATTTTTTATTCTTTTATAATTTTCTCTTCCACTGTCCTATACAGTGTTCAACTCTGCAACTTCTAGTCGAATCTAGTTTTCCCCTTAAATTTTCACCCCCTCACGTGTTCGAATCATCCACCCGATCCAGGTTTAACAACACTAGTCCTACATCAATATATATTTAGGTATATATAGATATAGATATATTTATATATATATATATATAGATTATAAGGTTAACTCTATTAGCACAAAACCTACCAACTTTCCACTTTTCCATTACAATCCAAGATTATAAGTATCGATAGTCCCTTTTTGGCCAAGCAATCTAGAGGCCTAAGCCCAAGTTATCGAATCTACTCAATGTCCCTAAGCAACTCTCTCATCCTTAAAGCCCTATTCCCCCACTTAAGTGCGTGAATTAGCTTGAGTTCGAACACAAGCAAAACCCCCACCACACAAATACCCAAGTAAGGGCTCGAGCAATCTCGAAGCACATCCTAAGCTTTAAGCTCCTCCTTAACCTCGAATAAGGAAAGGAGCTAGAAATTCTTCATCGGAACCTATAAGCCACTAGGCTCTTCGGCCCTAGGCCTCGAGCATTCGAAGAGGCTAGTATGACCAAATTCGTAACCCAACGACCTTCTCTTGACCACCACTAGGTTAAGCCATGCCCATTGCTCAAAGTTTGACTCGAAGAGCACCTTACAAGAAGAGACTCGGCTCTTTACTCCTTTCTCTCTTTATTGAATACTATGTGACAACTTATTATACAGTCTAGGGATCTAGTCCTCTAAGTTATGGTTGTTGCCCACTCCGATGTGATAGGCTCATTCCTCAAGGCCTACTAATGGACAGAAAAGAGTTGTCGTTTATCGTACTAACTATGCCCTTACCTTGGATTGCATGCAAACAAATCCTCAAGTGTTATGTGTCACACCTCAAAGTGGTAAAGTCGTAACAGCCCCGTCATGCAAACCATTCTAAAATAAAAGTTGGCCTTACAACCGCTATCCTAAACTTGATCTACATAAGGCATCCACGACTAACCCGCTTTGAAATAAACAGTTTGTAATTTAAATAAATTATTTACCTAAGAAAATGAGAATATATATATATATATATATATATATACTAGAATTCAGTTATTACAATTAACATTTAAAATGTTTCACTGTAATCTATTTCCTAATTAATACATTATTCAAAAATGAAAAATTATAAGATAAGAGCTTAAACCTTAAAAATATATATCTTTTCTTCAAATGTTTTTTTCTCACTCTCCAAGATCCAACAGTTACTGGCTTCAGAGTAGTTATAAGTCGCTTCTTGGTCAGCACCTATAATGATGTCTATAGGGATGTGAGTAACTATAGCTTAGTAAGTTAGGATGGGGGACTTAAAACTATACCACAAACACAAACAAGGTTATCAACCAAATCATTTGGTGCAATGCATATTTAAGCAAATGTTATCACACGACGTTATTTGGCCCGTCGTAAGATTAGAGAAATTACGTTCGCCCTAATCCGGGTTGAGGAGTTGCCATTAATGCAATAGCTCATGACCAAACTCAGGCTTGTGCAATGGAGACACTGCTCCTCCCGTAACTACCTTCGAACCATTGGCTTCACCCTTGTTGCAACCTTCTCACCTGTCACTTAGTTCGACTAAGGATAAAGAAGGGACCCATTATGCTATCCAGTGCTATCCCTTTCGAAAGAGTCGGTATTTGGTTGGAGAATCCTAGGTATCCCTTAATGGGTTGCTATGCAGGTCCAATTTATGTTTACAAGTCATATCTTTGTTAAGTTCAATTTAGGGCGATCAATCATTTCACACAATATAAGTCAGAACAACAAATAAAAGCATAGTATCACTCAAAATCAACCAGCCATCTATCTAATAAGCACAACTAAGTATAATCTCAAGCTCCAAAATACAGCTATGTATTAATCCTAATTTACCTGGACTCTTTGCTCGCTTGCTCGCTCGAGGTCCCACTCGCTCGGGCCATCGCCGATTATCCTTATAACACAAACGTGATTTCAGTTTTTCATATAACTATTATAGGTTGGTTTTATCCTATAACGCTTATTGTTATCTTTTGTTTAGGGTTTAATATGTCCAATTATTTAGGTTCTCAAATCTTTTACAATTATTCTGGGTTTTGGATTAGGTTCGGGTTCGGTTTCCGCATTGATTTTCTAAATTAGGTTCTAGTTCGATTTTTAAGTACTGTTTTATACCTGAACCCTAGAAACGAGTTTCAACTTATAATGTGAAATTAATCACATTACTTCCAGATATCCTAAATACCATCATTACCCCTAGTCAGTATTTTATTCCACCCGGTACACTTAAATCCTTATTAGTGTATTGAATTTACTCCTAATGTGAGAAAATTTTTACATTTTTCATATAATTACATAAATTTAAGTTTTCTATTAGATTTATTATATATCCCTATTGTTTATATAATATCAATTTTTATCCTAATATCTTCTATTTATTATATTTCTAATAATTGCATATAATGTATTATCACTTATCATGTACATAATACACATATAATATTTCTATCACTCTAATTACCATCTCTCAACATCAATTATTATTTTAAAATGTCTAAATTCATCCTAAATAAGATTTTACACCTAATTACTCTAATTTACAAAATTGACTTAAAATTTACTATTTTCCCTTATTTCTTATTTACTACATAATTAACCTAATAATTATATCTAACATCTTAAATGCTATAAGTATCATACTTAATCAGATTTTAATATCCTAAATCATATAATTATTCACCAAATCAGTAATTAACCATTTAATTACCATAAATTACCCATTTTATGCCTCATTTTAAGGCCTAAAAATTATCTAAAAATTTCAAAGATTAATTTTTGAAAACGGGCTTCATAGCACTATTTTATATCATCTAAGTAGTCTACACAAAAATTTTAGGCTCAAAACTACACTCTTAAAGTCATTTATTTCTAAATCGAAACATGCTCGGTTTTATAAGATTTCTTAAGGACTATATATCACGGGACATATTTTCATAAAAATAATATTTTCCATAAAAATTACATACTAAAATATTCCAGAATAACAAAATTCATAATTTTCTAAGAATATTTACTATTTTTACAAAATTACACAAAATCGGGTTAGAAATCGAACTCACTGATTTGGGTGGCTCCGGCCACTATCGATGGCCATGGGTGTGTCGGCTCACCTGGGCGCTGCCACCATCGTGTGGTGGTGGTGGCCATTCACTTCCAACTACTCATCGAGTCTAGGTTCTCTTTAAAAGCCTCAACTGTACAGATTTTTTGTGATTTTTTCTAAAACCCTAATTTACTCTTAATTTTGTCTCTCTCTCTCTATTTTTCTCACTCTCCAAACTGACCAAATGAGCTTTTGAAATTTCCTTGCTATTTATAAAGTATTAGGGAAATTATTATACATTAAATTGATTTGACAACTATCTTATCTTCTTCCAATTTGCTTTTTGTGTTGTTCTAATTTAATTGGCTAATTTTTTTCTTATTTTCCCCTGTTGTCACAACCCAAATTTGGATCATTCCTTATTTTTTCTAATTTTTCTTTATTTTTTCTTAATTAATTATGAATTTTCTTTAATTATTTAGTATTATTTTAGCACATTTTGTGTATTTTAAGTAATTACATATATTTTTACCTACATGTAAATTCATATATAGTACAAATAAATATTCCTAAATATTATTTAAGTCATTGTATGATTTTTAATATACATATAATTTATCTCTAGTGATTTATTAATTATTGAAATGCATTTTACACATTTTAGATAAATAACGAGTTATATACTTAAAATTTGAAAATTTTATATTCTTTTTTTTATTACTTATTTTCTTAAATTCGAACTTACGGAATCATTTTTACTAATATTTGTAACTTTACTTTATAATTTAAACTCAATCAGATTTTTTAACCGATCAGCATTATGTAGCTCAACAAGCCAACTCTACTCCATATAAATAGGACATGAAGCCTTAGGGGAAAGGATTATTCCTCCTTTGCTTTTCCTTATAAGCACCCTTAATCGTTATTCAATCATCAATCACTCTACTTACTAATCTAAGTGGCGAGGCCATGCTATAAGAGGCTTTTTGCAAGTCCACCATTACTTACAGCTGCCAGACAATCAATACTACAAATGAGGACCACCTTAATAATGTACACTATCACCAATAAGATAATGCCTACCCATAAATTTTGCACATGCATCACATCATTAGTGAACATCTGTTAATATATATTAAAATCCAAATATTTTCACCAAAAAAAATAAACCTAAATAAAACATATATCCTTATAATTTAAGCTGGAGGAGCTTTGAATAACTATTACCTATTTAATTATAAATTGGTCCTCTATAAGATATTTTAATTACCATTTTTAGTTATGATAATATTTATATTTAAAAAAATATATACATATATTATTGTCATTTCATTAATTTTTACTATCTTCCCATATCATCCATTTTACCCATATTTCCACTTTCTACCATCTTTGATAGATAATTTTTGTCAATCGTTCACCGTCTTTGCATGCTTTACATTCTCTTTACTTGTTTTTTACTAATATTCACTTTCTTATTTTGACTTTGTATTTCTAGCTTTTTTTTCTTTCCCTTTCTCTACTTGCTAAAGAAATTATTTTTTTTTTCTTTTCAACTAAGATATGATTGATATGTCACAGATTTTGCAATTCATAAATCAAAAAAAAGAAAAAGAAAATCCTTTGAAAAGATTATTAAGCAAGAGTGTCAAAAAAATTACTTATAATTTATTCTCGAGTAATTATTAATATTCTTTGATATTATTGAGTTAAAATTTTTATTTTTACTTTTTAAACTCATAATGTAGATACCGCATCGGCCAGTGTGTATGCATATAACCAATGTTTTTAACACTTTCTCAAAAAAAAAAAAAAAAGAGTGTGAAACTGAAACACACGGATTAATTATTATGGTGTGAAACGACGAGGGAGTTTCGCTCGTTCAAAACGAAGCCAAAGCCCGCCTTGTCTCTCTCTCTCTTCCTCTTTAGTCTTTTTATATGCAACAGCGTCATGTCCGAATACAACTGTCAACTATTATTCCCCCGAATGGGAAAGAGAAACAAGTTTGACAATTACACACGCATTTCCTTCTTACATACATACACCACTTCACTCCTTGGTACTCTCCCTCTGTCTCGTACCTTTTACCATTGGTGTTCTTTCCATAGAATTTAGCGCCACAACCCCGATTAGATCCGGTGTGGTTTTAAACTTTCGGTTTATCATCTTCGACATATCGAACTTGACCATGCAAACCCGGTCACAACATACAAATGATTCCAGTTGTTTCTCGGGATTACTACGCATGATTATCTGCAGAAATGGTGCATCTACAAAACCTTCTGATGACCCTCCAAAACTAAAACCAAAGTCAGATTCTCTGTTTGATAGTTTCCCCAGCATTAAAGATCAAAACAAGCTTGATCGCACCAAAGTCGTAACAGAATCCGACAAACCTGGTATAGTTGCAAGACTGATGGGCTTAGAATCGTTGCCAGATAGCAAATTAACACCAAAATTCATGGTGAAGTCTCCAGATTCGGTCTTTCGAAGTCGATCGGTGAACTTCATGGATTACCTGTTGGAGGTCGATCTAAAGGCAGATCAGGGTCATCAAATTCGACACCGTAGGGTTAAGACTTCGGTGTCGTTTCGTGAAGTACCGAGAGTGTTGCATCCACAGCAGCAAGACATGTTGGTGCTGTACTTGGATAATGCAGCTAAAGAAGACACCAAAACCATACAGAAACCGAAGAAGAAGAAGAAGCAGGACGGAAGTAGAAGAAAAGAGAAGAGAGTTGTCAACTTGATAGATGATGAACCAGGGAGAGTTCATCTTGGGAGTGAGTATTGTTCAAGTGGAAGTGATCATTTTGCGAAACAAGGCGAGAACAAGATTAAGAAGAAGCAGGTTATGGTAATGGAGGAGAAGGAAATAATGAGCGAACTGAAATTCACCGCCAAGAAGATGAAGATGAAGATGAAGAAGAAGAAGAAGGGTAAGAAGATAAAAAGCATGCATATTCAAGTCTCTGAAACTTCGAGTCCGATTTCGGTTCTTGATATAGATTATAAAGGATTAAGATCTCAAAAAGGTTCAGTCCAAGGTTAGCTTCCTGAAATCTAAGAACCTGTGTGTTTTAATTTCTAGAAAAAAATGAGAAAGGATGGAATTTCCGATCTTTATATCACGCTATATGCTAATCTTGACTTCTCGTTTCTTTTTTCTTTTTTTCGTTTTTTTTTTTTCCGTTTGAACAGCATGCAAGAAGGGAGGAATGATTTCGAATGCAAGGAAGAAGAAGAATGATGCAGTGGAGATGGAGTGTTCCAACTCCAAGCGTCCATCCTCCATTGTTGACCACGAATCAGGAATTGAGTACTGCCTGAAAATGGTGAGCAAGGTGTGTAATTTGTTAGAAAAAGATATCAAGGCGAGTTCAAACCGGGTGACGGTGAAAGAAGATTTTGAAGAAATCTGTTTGAAGATGGAGCGCGCCATCATGGACCACATGGTACAGGAAGCAGTAGATGAACTTAATTATTTATGTTGACCCAATGGAAACAATAGCCATTTGGGCCCAGGTTTTTCAAAATGTTAAAAGGACATGGGGGATTTGGTGTGAAAAAGAGATTGGGTTTCTGCCGTATAAGTCAAGGTATCATTAAATTATGTTTTAACCCCTTGTCGGTAAACACGTCTCGTAATGTGAAAGAGCCATGTCATTCTCATCCATTTGTCCTACCACTTTATTGACGTGCTGGAAGAGCACAGGAATTTGGTTGGAACATGCACGGAATCGGGTCGGCTTAGGCAGGCCAAGAGCCATAGGTAGGGTGTGCAAAAAATTGTCCAAACCACAAACTGAACCAATTCAAACCGAATTTACATGTAGTAAAGTAATTCGGTTTGATTTTTTTCTTTTAAATCAAGCCGTGAGGTGATATATGAAGAAGAAAAGTTATGACCTTTTATCTTCATAAAAGAGTCCTATACAAACTCGAGTTGTACCAATAATATTACCAACGGAATTTTAAGTTGCATATTGTGGAGCAATTGCTCATTACACATATTGTTTTTATATTTCCTGCTATTAAATTATTGATAGAAATTTTTTCTAATAAAAAATGGACTAATCATAAACATACTCACAAGGATTATTTATTAATCATTAATAGACATGTTAAAGCATTACTAGTATAAACAATCTTCCTAGATTACATTCTTACTTTTTCATAACTTTTAAAAATACATAATTGCATCTCAAAACCTGTTAAAAGCTCCATTATTTGTGATCCTAATGATGATTTTAAAATTTTAATAACAATTTAAAATATATATATATTTTTTTTTTAATGTTACATCAAGATGATATTGGACTTTAGGAGCTTAAAGTTTATCCCAATCTAATCAATACTTCTAGGGGATAGATTTGTAATTATACCTTACAAATTTCATAAAGGTTTTACTTATACTTTTCATGAAAATTCAATATCTATACGTGCTATTTTATTAACCCGAGTGCATTATGAATGTGTAAAAGATCTATACTATGACATTTATAATAATGTCGTGGAATAAATATTTTATGAATTTTATTAATTAACTTGAAAATCTTAGAAGTTTCTATAGTTGCATTTTCCATTTTGATGGTATTAGATCTACCTTTCTATCTGACCATTGATTTACATTCCATTAAATTTAGATTACTGTATAAATTTAAAAGAATGTAAATTAATGATGGAACGAAGGATTTTAACAATCCCATAAAAAATAAAAATGGAATATTAAAAAAGTAGTTAAATCTGTTGTTTTTCTCAAGCTACCGTCAAAGCAATATTATTCTATCACGTCTAGATTACATCCACAAAAGTGCTGCATCACGACTGACGTACCGATTTCATGAGTATACTGGTTAATGCACAAACACCATGGACCAGCATAATATGAACACGAGCTACGAGCTAGCACACAGAATTGTTTGACTTACATGGCCATGAGAATGAGAATGAGCACCGAAATGCAGTCAATAGGCCAAGCCTAGGCCTTTACAGGGAGAAAAAAAAAAAAAAAAAAAAAAAAGGAAAGCCCGATTAAGTAAAGAAATGGATCCAATGTCTATAAATTTTTCACATAGTTAAGACCAAAGATAATCCACTTGTAATTCCACCAATCGCATATCCTATGTGTTGAAAGATTAATGAAAATTGTACCAAAAATAGATTTACTATATGCAATTATCTAGTTTTATAGATATGCATTATTTATGAAATTAGGCTAGTTATTTAGTATATGATACAATGATAAATAAGTTTGTATCGAAAATACTTGATAAGATTAATAAACGAATTATACTTATTTAAACTTGTTTATAAATATGTCTAAATTCAAATGTGACACCTAAATATGATGTTCACAAACCTATTAAACTATTTAAGATTAAGGAACTTTTTAACTTTTCCTGCAAGATTTAATAATAGGGATCTTTGAGTAATTGATAATTGGATGTCGTTTCGTGCTTCTTTTCTAATTTATCCTTTTATTAAAGCTATTTGGAAATGGAGATTCAAAACTTTTGGTAGTTTGCTTGTGATAAGACATTTTGTCTTGTACTTTGGAGTTTTATTTTTTATCATCTTTTTCGTATAACCTTTTTCGTATAACATACTAATACGAATTTCTGCTTGAAGCACCATATACCTTTAATATTCATATGGGAAGTGGATTAATTTTTCTCATAGAATTTTATAGCATAGGATCCTATTTCTCAATACATTCCCAAAACTTCAGTGCTTTAATAGTTCAAACATATATTATGCAAATAAATTTACATTAATTAGCATGTGGATGGATTTAAATTTAAATTATTTGCATATGATACTTAACTACAATCATCATTTGGCACGCAGATTAAGCTTTGTTGATATAGAAATTCCATGAGAGGATTAAGAGATAATACACTATTTTCAGTATTCACATATATATAAGTGGAATTAGACTTAGATAAGAGCTGATTCCGATCTATGAATCGACCCGAAACCGACTCAAACGAGCCTTGAACCACCTCGGCCTTATAGTGGTTAGGTCAAACCACCATTAAATTGACAAGTCAGTTCGATTGGTTCATTCTCTTAAAAAAAAGAAAAGAAAAGAAAAGAAAAGATATGCTATTAAATCGAAAAAAATAATTGGATAATATTTAATAAGTTATTGCATATCAAATCTATTTCATTTGCAATGATGAATGATAATTTTTTTTAAAATAATATTATCAAACTAATAATAGATGACTAATTATAAGTTAATTATGTATTAAGGATAGATAGAAAATTTAATTTCAGTTAATATAAGTTCTTTTTGTAAAATTTATTAAATATTAAAGATTTGAATATGAAGAAAAAATAAAATTTGAGGGAAAAAAATAAAAAAGTTGGAATCGCATTAAATTGGAAATTAATAAAAAAATTACAAATGATTAATAAATTAGTACACCTAAAAAAAAAAAAGAAAAGAGAGGCTACTAAATCGGAAAAAATAATTAAATAATATCCAATAAGTTATTGCATATCAAAGCTACTTCAGTTGCGATTATGAATAATAATTTTTTTTAAATAATATTATCAAACTAATAATAGATGACTGATTATAAGTTAATTATGTATTAAAGATAAATAGAAAATTCAATCTCAGTTAATGTAAGTTCTTTTTGTAAAATTTATCAAATATTAAGGATTTGAATACGAAGAAAAAATAAAATTTGAAGGAAAAAAATAAAAAAGTTGAAATTGCATTAAGTTGGAAATTAATAAAAAAATTAGACATAATTAATAAATTAGTATACTTAAAAAAAGAAAAAGAAAAAAGAGATCACATTACTAGAAATTATTTATGTATATAAAAAAATTTAATAAAATAAAAAATTAAATATTAAAAAATAAAAAACGGTTCAAGAGCTTTAAACTGACTCGAAACTGTCAGCTTATGAATCAGTCATGGTTCACCATATTATCAACTCATAAATCGACTGTTCAGGATCAGTTTGGTCCGATGCCCAGATTTAGGTGGAATAAAGAATAATTCTTAAAAAGCAATATGTATGAATTATTTTACCATAAGAGTCCTCTTGTTGAATAATCTATTTAACCTTTTTTTGTCAATGAAATACCTTGTTTCTTCTAACATCAAAGTTTCCTAGATGATCTTTCCATCATTTAAAATAAAACATTTTATTCCAAATATATTAAAATATAGAATATAGGGTCTCTTGCCTTTATTATGGATTATACGGAGTTTTATCAAGTGCCTACCTTATGAAAATCCGTCTTATGATGTAAAGTAAGCAGTTTTGACAACTTCGACCATTTTGTAAACCGTGTTCACACAAAGCGCTTGGAGTTATCTCATTCAAAATTTTATTTGCTAGTCCATTTTGTTGTAGACTCCTTGGAGCCATATAGCAGTGTTTTATACTATTTTTATTACAAAAGTATTCCATTTCATAATTCTTAAACTCCCTCCCATTGTTACTCCTAGTTAAGGAAATTAAAACCCTTTTTATTTTTTACTTTCTTACAAAAATTGAGAAAACATAACTTGATCATCTGTAATTTCATAGAAGAAAGTACAAAGATATCAAGTGAAATCATCAATTATGATGTTTATCCCCCCAAAAAAAAATCATCAATAATGATAAGTGTAATTTTTTTCTCTTATCACCTAAACTAATAGTTTGAGGTGGCTCAAATAAATCCAATCTAATAGTTAAAGAGTGGCCAATAAAGAGATAATGAGATTCTCTGTTTTGAAAAAGTATATATTTTGATATCCTAATTAACATGCTCGATAAACCCCATTTGTGGAGAAACTAATTTTGGCAAACTCTTGAAAAAGTCCTTTTTATAATAATCTGAGAATCCCCTCCATGTTATTACATCGTAATCTTCTGCACGTAATCAACTATTATTACTTTGAGCCAATAGATAAATTTCACTAAGGTTTTAAAATTCATTGAAATTGCTGTCCTAAATGCTTCCTTATCTATAGCCTACATATCATACTTGATCATTTCAATGATATACTTGATGCTGTAAACTTTATATCCTATGTCATATAATTGATTGAGGCCGAGTAAATTATGCATAAGACAATCACAAGTAAGAGACTTTTAATTGTAAATTCATTGTTAACTTAAATATTACTTCAGTGGGTGATTTAGTTTTTTCTCAAAAGTCACACTTCCTTCATCTTCAAGGTTATTGTAGTAAATTTGGACACATTTATTATCATATTCCTTGAATTTTTATTATATGTTCTGCCTTGAAAGTTAATGTAAAGTATGAAGATCACTTCTCTATAAGTACAAACTTTTGCTTAGCAGTTAGGTCCTTAGGATTAAACTCGTGCAAAGATTGATTTCAGATCACGAACCGATCCAAAGAGCCTATGAACCAGCTTAGCTTAGTTCGTGGCAAGCTTGAACCAGCCCAACTAGATTCATGGCGGGCTTGAATCAGTCTTTGAAAGGGCCCAATCAATTTGACTATGTAGGTCTATTATTGAATCGGTAAGTTGACTTAACTGGTTCAACCCGTAAAAAAAAAAAAGAAAAAAAGAAAAAAGGCCACATTTAAAAAAATAAAATCATCAAAAGAGGTGCCATGGGATAGTCATGTGAGCTTATTAGCTACATTATTGATTAGTATAGATCAAGCATTGACTTCTTCATTTGCTTCTAATAGGTAGTGAGTTGCAGCCACTCATTAGGTGGAAAAAACAGATAGACTAGTGCTAGAAATGAAAATGGGGAAGGATAGCCAAATCTAAGATGTCCCATTCTTATTCTTGATCAACAATTGGAAAATAATAGTTTATATTAAATTTAATTAGTTATTAAGCTGCATATATTTATCTTGATTTAAACTATTTTTCTAGGCTAGAGAATGATAACTTCATGGAGGGCAATATTTTTTATGTGCAATCATAGGAAAATCTTTCTATTATATGTAAAAGATCTTTACTAAATAAAAATGTTGTTACCAAATAATACAATTTGATTATATAAATTTACTCTACGTAATATAATTTAACTCAAAATGTTAATTATACATGTTCTAATAATTCCGTTGAAACTCCTGAATAATGCTAGTTATTATCAAATTAACCTTTTGCTAATTATAAATAAATAATAAAATAATGAAGGAAAAATGAAAAAGTTTAGGAAATATCTAAATTAACATTTAAACCAAACCTTTATTTTGATTGTTAGAAATTGAGATAAGTATTCTGAAAGTCTTGCTTGTTTGTACTAATGTTAACTTCACGTGAGCTAAATCTATTATTTCATAACAAAGTAAAATTTCAACTAAAAATATCAATTAATTATATATACAGTATTACGTGTTATGTTATACAAATATACATTTTACGTTGTACAATAACCTTCATAATAAAATACAAGTGTTAATGAAGCATGCATAAAAGTGTCCTTTAGGGATTTGAACCAATTCAGTTTTTACCACAACCATTTCTTCGTAGTGGACATGTGTGCGTTAGATGGCTGCTTTTAGAGATGATGATGGGAGGTATTCATTTTGGCAACCGAAGGTTTGGTTAATATAATATCTAGCGATTACAACTTTTAGGTTTGAAATTGAAAAAGGACATTGAAACTTCAAGTAATAACCATGATATTATCCTTTAACTTATAAAGGAAAAGAGCATCACTGAGTGAACTAAAAGAAATACGGAAAAAAAAAAAAAGAACATACATGCGAAAACATTAAGGAAAAAAAAACTCAACCATGTTCATTGTTAGTCCTTTAATCGCACATGAGCTGATCTAGCTCACCTCATAATAAATCACATGCATGAAAATTATGTACAAATGCACAACAACCTACGCAAGCTCCACACACTACAACTATAAACCTTTACCCACATCCAGCATCCGGTTACCTACTTTGGACCAGGCTTGACATTGTTCGTGGTTTCATCATCGAGCGTTTGATTTTTACCAAAATATTGCGACGATCCAACATCCAAAAATGTCTCAATAATGCAAACATGCTTCACTGTCCTACATCCATGAAGAAACCAGGCCACCTTAGCTCTTGAGCAGCCTAACAGCCATGGACATGACCTGCAGAATGTCTAGACATTACCATGAGTGAAAAGTTTCCTTATATCAAATGCATGTCCCCCGTGATTTCTTCTATAAGATCCCCAATGATCATATTTTCCATGTCCCTTCCCATGAGATAAACCTCATCATGTAATGAAGCAAACCAGCTTACAGACTCCAAATCCCGTGCTGTGATGTTATCTACCGAAAAATGCAACTTGTCACTGGGAGGGTTTACAAATATGCGGATGATTCCCCATACGCCATGCAATAGTCCCCATCCACAAAGATGTGGCCTGCTGGCCAAACCTGGAATCACTGTCCTGAATCTTGATGTTTTCAAGGGTTGTTTCAGTAGTATTGGAAGTGTCTCGTTCAATAAATCACATAAGAGCTTGTGATCGACAATTCCTTTCTCTTTATCCTCATTTGCACAACTATCATTCTCTTTGGCCATATGATGATAGTATTCTTCTACTTCTTGGAAAACTGAGTTGCTGATTAGCTCATCAGGCATGTCATAGCTTGAACAAATTTCTGTGAACTTGTCATACAGCCCGGAAGCAATAAGCAGGTCTTTTATGAAAGCTTGGTTCCTATCTTCCAGCCCAAGTGCTTCGGACATACACGGATCAACTTCAACTACTGCATCCACATGTCTCTCAGACTCAACCTGAATCAGCTGCCTCTGTGGCTCTACATAATCTAAAAGGAAAAGCTTGATGAGAAAATCCATTTGACAGACAGCATCATAATGAATATGGTTTCAAATTTCAGAAGACGTCGGAGTGAAAGAATGTTTCTTACTCTTATGATCACAGGCGATTGGCTTAATATCCCCATGTGTATTAGTGGTTTTCCCCGGACTTACATCAGGTGTTGACAATGGTGTGAGGTTATTGCCAGACCGCCAAAACTCTTCATGATCGCTGCTACAAACTGATGCAGGGCTAGGAGGCACTTCGGTGAAATTTTCCTGGTTATGAAAGGAGAGAGCATGACTCAGAATAGCTAAAGTCAAAATTTTTAAACTAATGATTATCACATTGGAAGTAAAACCAAAACTGATCATTACATATAACCCTTACATGGATCTCACTAGGGTTAACGATAACCGTTGGCCCACTCATGATATCTTTCATAAAGTAAGCTTCTCTTTTATTTGATTCTGCTGTTGGTTGAGTCATTCTGCTAAAAAGTTTCCCTCGTAGCATGAAAGTGCTTCCGAAATTGTGAACTTTTTCTTTAAGGTTGAACTTTTCTTTCTTATGCTTTTTGACATCCTCCAACACATTTCCCATGGATTCGTGTTTCCTTCTGATATGAGCACCAGTCACAATATGCCGGTCCTCAAGGAGGAGTTTACCAAAGGAAGTTCCTGATACTGGTGCTGATAAGGATCTTACAAGGTTTCTGGGAGACAATTCTTGACATATTCGTGCTTCATCATCGCCATTCCCATGCCTGAAAGATCTGGCTTGCATTTCCTGTTCCTCTTCAATAATTTCCTGATTGCTTAAGTGGTTTGGCACATATGTGATACTCCTTTTGTGTCTTGTGCTGGTCCTTTCTTTATGCAACATAGTTGATCTATCAATTTCATTGAATGCTATGGGCACATTGAAAGGCGCTTCTTGCTTGTACACATTCCTCAACCTCTCCACTAAAAATTTCCTGGTATCTCTATTCATGAATTCTGGAGAACCCGGATACTTCAGCTGAATTTCACTTTTGTAAGTTCTTGCTGACTCTGACTGGGGAATATTTAACCCCATTTCTTTAGTAACACTTTCTCTGACCTCCTTCGCAATTTGCTGAGCTATATGCCTTGGAGCAGAAGACTTCTCAGTGGAATGCACCCCACTTCTGGCTACCAAAGAACCCCTTTTAGGAGTTTTCCCTTGCAGTTCATACTTTAACCTTTCTTTCACCTCATCAAGAAAGTCTTCAATGTTGCTGCTTTCATCTGAAGTTTCCGAGAAGCTAGTCCATGATTCTTCACCGTTCCATATACTCTCAGGACCAGGCTTCAAAACCACTATCGTTGTAGGTCCAGAAGAATGGCTTGGTTCATCGGCAGAAACAATTTCCGAGAGCTGATGCATGCTACTCCTGTGTTTTGTTCCATTAACAAAAGCACCAGACTCCTTCCTAACGAAGAGTAGTTCTGGTTTATTCTCATCATTGTATGGAGCTCTTTTATGCAATTTCACCTTTTCTTCATGACGATATGCTCCATTAGGCTTTTCCTTCTCTACTCTCCTGTGGTTCCTGTGAAATTCTGTGTTGTTCTGGTCATGTTTCCCCAAAGCAACCTCTCTAGGACCATTTTCAACTTCAAACATTCCTGAATATTCCATAAACCTGGAGGCTTGCCAAGCTTCAAAGTCTTTCTTAAATTTTTGTAGTTCTTCCTCTTGAGGATGTTCTCGGTGCGTCAGCCTTCCCACATTGTCACCGGTGCTTTGTCTATCTGCTCTACCATCTGGGCTACAATACAAGGAGTTAAGTTCCAGTTGAGGAAGAGATGAGACTGAGAGGCTCTGATGGAGAGGCTCCCTTCTGTTTCTTCGAAGGCTGGAGACTTTGTTTCTTGTGCTTTCAATCTTTTTCTCGTTTGTTCGATTTGCAGACTTTGTATCTAATGGCAACATATCCATCCCCATCAGCTTAGCCACAATGCTGGGTGAGTTTCTTCTAAAATGGGATCCTTTTGACATCTCCTCATTGATTAATCTCTTCATTGATGCCTCAATAGGATAGTAAGCATTCCAAGGCCTCTCATCCTCCATGAAATGACTATACTGAAAATTAAAGAATATTAGTTCATGAAAAAACAAAAAACAATAAAAACCTTATGGCAACAACACTTGTTCCAAGAGAATTTAATAAAATCTTATTAGTTCACAAGTCCCTTTGTAAGTATATATTTCACTTGCTCAATTATATTAGTGGAAGACTTTCAGGAAGATAATTTACCTGCAAGTGTCCTGCATCATAACTGCTTTCTGAAGGTCCTAATTGCATCTCAATGTTTTTGCGATAAGCTTTTGGACCTGCAGAGTTGCTTGACTCTGTGATTAATTGAGGTAAAGATATCTTCTTACAATGGATATACGAGACACCTATGTATGCATAGAGTCTTCATGACAGATAGGTAGTAAGTTCTATAGTTCACTCTATCTTGACATAAATAGAAAAAGGCATCATATAGACAATATCATATGCCAAAGAGAACTGGCAATCAGTTTTCAATCCACTGACAAGAGAGCTGATCATCATGGTTGAAATCCTCAGAATTTTCTTGTCCATCCATATCAATTATAGAAGCGGTACATTATTTTGTAGTGATTTTTCAAGCTTAAATTTCTATGCTGTCTCCTCTACTATATTGATGAATTGTAGCTGAAAAGTTATTGATATAAAATTACGCATGATGCAATCGTAAAATTTATGAGTTATTTTATACCAAAATTTGTACCACAGTAGCAAAATTAGGAAACTTTTAAAATTGGCTATACAGATTCCATGAAGAAGTCAGTTCACTAAGTCTATGAACTAATTATATCTACATTTCACTTGACCGCAAACGAGAAGAATCCTTACTAAAATCTCGTGTCTTATGCAAGTGAGCTGTCCTGGCCATATTAGATTAGCTGGAGGAAAAATTTGGATGAAATAATCCTCCCATGAAGCTGCAGATTCTACTAATTGATAATTGTCTGAGAACCACATCCACTCTTCATCCTGATGCAAAACGTCAAGGAGTTACAGCAGCTTGAACTGAACTATATTCTGCAGAAGCACAAAATATTAGACACAGGAAGCATCCTTGCAGTACTTTTTATAATATCTTAGATAAAAATCTTTAATTGAATTAAGCGACAATGCTCCTTTCTCTGCACAAAGACCAAATAGTACCAATAACTGAGTTCTCCGAACATCTACATTGCGAAAGCTATTAATTTTTGTTCTTTTCTTTTTCTCCCCTACAACAGAGTCTAGTAGCTGGACATACTATAACATATTTCACAGGAAGGAGACCATCGTTCCTGATGCACAAGGAGCAGTTATCACGCCATCGAGCCACAAAAGCCTCGGCTTCTCTTCATGCTTATTTAACAAGATGACAATCTAATTAGTAGAACTCTATATCAACCTTAAGAATAAGCACACAAAATGAATAGAAGCAAGGATAAAAAGCAATCAACTCGTTATTGGTTGAACCAAAACACTCGTGTGAATTTTTCTTTGAATGAAAAAAAAAAAAAAAAAAACGTGGGTTATGCATGGATTTCGATGGCAATTACTGACATAACATGCTAGCACAGGCTAATCTGGATAAAACTTAAAATCATGATTATAGGGGGAAGAAAAAAACGAAATAAAAACACAAGATAACATAGCACAACATTACTGTGCAACTAATAGGCAAAACAAATCTAAGCCGAACATGACATGAATTGATACAACAATCAAATAAATTAATTCCTCTTCGAATATAATCGATGTTATATGTTTTTACTGTTACCACGTAGTTGTCTACTGCATTGCAGAAGCTCAGTTCTTGCACTAAGATCATCATTTTCCATTAGGCGCACCAAACAATATAGATGAAAAACATACATACCCTTGAGATATTTGAAAAATGCCAAAACTCATAAAACCCATTAGCGGATTAATGATTAACATTATATTCGAAGCACGAATGATCATGAAAACACGTAATGCATGAGAGTTTCAACTTTCAAGGGAAAATAATATGAAAAACTGAGAAAAGAGAGAGAAAGAAAAAGGATAAAGGAAAGGAATGTAGTTTAGAAGTTTGAGGAGAGAGAGTGTAAAGGATAGTGATGAAGAAGAAGAAGATGGCCGTGATGATGATGATACAGGGTAAAAGGTAGTAGAGAGGTGGAGAAGTCCATTTGTTAGATGAATAAACAACCAGACAGCGAAGGGGAAGGTTCCTTTTCTTCCTTTTTCTTTCTACTAAAATATATAGTTGAAAATTGACAGTTTGATTCGATCCAGTATTCAATTTGATTACCATTTCGACAACAGATCCTTACTCCACTCTCATTGCATCACAGGTCATCCGGTGTTCGTTATATACGAATTAAACTGCAGAATCAAATTTGATCCGATCTAATTCAGATAAAAAATCGATTTAATCATTTATTTGATTCGTATTGACATTAATTTTAATTTAATCTAATTATTCTAGTCAGTTTAATTCAGTTCCTATAGAATTTAATTGAGTTTTTTTATAATAGAATATACTAATTTCCTTTTTTTTTTTTAAGAGAATGTATCAATTTATTAAAATATATACATATCTGACTGAAATAAAAATAAAACTCAAAATGTTTCAACTTTCAAATTTCAATAATATGGATTGTTTTATTACTTTAAAAATAAATATAAATTACATTTTAATAGATTTAATCCTCAATATAATCTCACTTTCTTAAAGCTTAACTCCATTTCATTTCCGTATTAACCTCTAAATCCAAGACATAATTTTATCGTTCCTTTAAAATTTTCCTCTTTATTTTCCCAACAAAAGTATTAGTATTGGCCTCGGATAGGGGCGCGTGTTTTTTTCCCCCAACGAGGGTGTGCTGTAATGTGATTTAGGAATTACTGCCAAGTTATTTTTGAGATTTTAAATATATATTTATTTTATATTATGAAAAAAGGTAAAATATATGTACAATTTTTTTAATTTTTGTATAATACCTCAAAATCCTTTTATCAAGTAATGGATCAAGGAATTTATTCAATATTATGTATAAAATATATCACAATCAAATGATAGTTAAAATTATATAATTATGAAGGATTTATAAGTTAAAATTTTTATAATTTAATAATATAAATATTAATTTTTTAACGGAACGAATAATATTCGATGTTTTCTTCTTGTTGTAACTGCCCATAGCCAAAAAAAAAAAAAAAAACGAAGAGAAAAGATGGAGGATCATAAACAGCGATATGCACTCAATAACCTTAATAGTACTAACATGAAGCAGCAAACATTAGCGTAAGGGGTGGTCGCTCCGTTTTATATCTTTTTACTTTTATTATCACCCTAAATTCGTAAATTTATCAATATTAATTTTAATATTATAAATCTATCACTGTTGATTCTAAGTATATTATTTCTACTGTTCCTTCCATCAATTATTCATGGGCATTACATTTCCACTGCCCAAGTCTATTTCTACACATTTGTTGACATTAAATATTGTATCCATCGGACTAATATTAATTTGCTAGTAGTATTTATGCATTTGTTGTTTTTCATTTTCTTTTTATTTTCGTACCTCGTACTCGTATGGGATTGCACTCTCCCTTTTCTGGGACAACTGTACTCACCAATCGGGTGGATTCAGACACTTTTTGGAGGAAATATGCACATCTATTTTGTTGGTCTTTCTGTTTGATACGCTCAACTTTTTATCTACCATTTCTCTTATATCAATTAATTTAATTTATATAATTTATCGATTGCGTAAAGTTTCATTATTGAATGCTTTCCACAAATTATTGGAGTTGTTCCAAAAGAAACGTTGACGTGGCTATTCATCTGTAAAATCATGATTCCACAAATTATTGGAGCTGTAAATCAGATTCTAAACCTCTTTTGATACCCGTCATATTTAGATCAATAATATCAATCAACATAAGAATTTGAATTCTCTTCATTTATCATTTTCTCAATTTATAAATTAATAATTAAAATTATTTAAATTTTTAAAATTTCATATAATATCATCGTATTTTTTATAACCATAATAATTAATTATACAATAAATAAAAAAAATTTGAAGAATGTAAATAAAGATGGTCCATTTTCATGAACATATATCTACTTATTTTCAATAATTAATATGGAAAGAAGGCCAAGCTCTTCATCCGTGTGTTTCTCTTATATTAACTGAGCGATTCATGTTTCATTTCGTTTGGGCATAAATTAAATTTATAACTAGCCTTTTATGGTTATTATAATTTAGTATGAATATTAAATAGAATCAGATTTCTTTTCTTTCTTAACGTTTATAATATTTATATATATATATTATACAATAATTGGAAGGAAAAACAGAAAAACTATTGGTGTTTTTTTCCTTTTTCCACCTATATATATTATAACATCGTTTCATTTGAAAATCAATATTTATATTATTCGATTAGTTTTTGCGTTATCCTGGAGCTCGTTTCGTCCCATCACATGAACTACAGACAGCTCACACGGAGTCTGCTTGTCCGCGCATCTCCTCCATTCGGCATCTCATAAAACCATAACAGCAAAAGTAGTTCTATTGACTGAGTCTTTCTTATTTATTCAATGTAAATCTTACTGTCCCGAGAGAACTGTACTAGACCCCTTGTGCAGTACATGAAATGAATCATATAACGACAAACAATTTCAAGTGACGAATAACTAACAATCCAAATGAAGTTAAGAGATGATGTTCCAACGGTTTGTTCCCGTTACAATCTTGAGTTATTGGAGGTTTTGATAGTTTTATTAAGGTTTCCGAATGAGTACTGATAATTCTTTAATATAATATTAGACCAAATTAGGACTAAAATTATTGGGTTTAAAGTTATTTCTATTATCATATGTCCTTTCTGTTGAGCACAATATAAATATGCCACCATCTTGTTGAGCATATGGTCCAGATTTATCAATCTAATTACATAAAGCTTATGAGTGGTAAACAAATAGGGAATGAAAGACTATGATAACAAGATTTTGCCATTGAAAACCCTAAATAACCAAGGTGAAGAATCATGGGTAACACTATAATTGCAAATGAATCTACCAATGTATAAGCATGAGATAATGTTTTCACATTTTTGAAGTCACACTCCCACAATTGAGTTGTCTAGGATTTATAGAGCTCACTCTCAGCATATTACTTAATAAGCACAAATGACATATATATATATAAAGTTACAAAACGCTATAATATCCTAATCCAATAAAACAAAAGTAAAGTAAAAAAACTACCTTATGACATTTAGCTGCCAATAATGGAACCGTGATTCTCAACCATGAACTAATTGCAGTTACACATGCCACCTAACAATCCATTGTTCCTCTCGTTGATCAATCACCACCCCATACGTTTTACCTCTCCAACTTTTGCATTTTGCTCATTTCACTGCCTATCTCTCTCTAATCCAAGTATTATAGAAGTATAAGATAAATAAATTTTGACAAATTATTATGACACAAATGCACATTTGCTTCAGCTCACCTGCATTTAGTTCCACGCTTCTAGTCTTGCCAATTTGCTTACCTCCATAGTATCAAATGAACTATACTCACCAGCTAATATTCTATCACTTTTAATCAATATGATGTCGTCCATTTGCTCTAAAATATACATGCCTAGGTATGAACCTATTATTTCCGTCTAAAGTTGTATCTCATATCATAATTGTTCATTCATAATTTCTCTTAATTAATCACAATTTTGACATATCAGTTGTGTGGTTGTCCACCACTAAGGTGACATTGGCATCTAAACCATCATCCCACAATAAATCGAAGGACCCCAAATAAATTACCTACTTATTCGTACTAGTTACCAACCATTGCGTCAAGCATAAATAGCATAACAATTAATTAACACAGAATAATAATTAATTTATTTACTAATCCTAAACAATCAATCAAGGCAAGCAAAGTAGAATTGTTTATTACTTGTAGTTGTTTAGCCAAAATTAATCTCTTATTATATTTTTTTCAATGATACCTAAAATTTCATAACTTGTATAAAAATATAGTTAAAATAAAAAAACATGATCAAATTATTTTTAATTTGGTTTTTAGTGATTTCCAACTTTTTTTGGATGGGTTAATCAAAATTCAAGGTCAAGAAAGGGGTTTGTAAATTAAATAAAAAAAAAGTTTCGATTAATTAGAGAAAGGTGGTGGTTTAGTGGTCTAATGGAGACTTGGAAAGGATGGCCAACGGATGGTGCCAAGGGCTATTGAATGGACCTTGCTAAGCTAGTTAAATGGCTATTACCTTGCCAAATGGAAGTGATCCTTCCGCTTGGCTTTATCCCTTTTTTTTTCATTCTTTTTCCACCTATAATTCACTTAATCTAGGGTTTAAGGTTCTATTTAAGTTCCTACATAATCTTATCTACAATTTTTAATCTAATAGACTATCAAATTTTGGTTTTGGATATCTTATAAGAACTAAGTTTAGTGCTAAAAATACCTTTCATAATTTGAAGTCTTTTCGATTAAATACATTCTAAAAATTTTAATTAATTAGATTTAACATAAAGTTTGACTATCTGATTTTAAATTTTGGTTTCTAATTTGTTAGTTCCCTCCCTCCCTTATTGAAATATTGCAATTAACATATAGATTGATTTTTTTGACATTTATTCCCTAGAACTCAAATTATTGATTACACAATGGTGCTTGATTTTGAGTCGCAAATGAAAACTGAGGTTTAAGGTTTAATTTTCAAGTGAAATCCTGACTCATGTTTGGTTTTGATTTTAAATATTCCCATTTCCAAGTTTAACGAAATCAATAATATAACTATAAGGAGGTTGATCTTTGTATTTTAGGTTATAATCTACCTTCAAGGTAGTTTTTTAGTTTTTCTTCTTCTTCTTTTTTTATTAGTAGGCGGTATCTTAATGGAGTAAGTTGCAAGAAAAGATTGTGATATGAATTCACCTACTACTACCTATTCTTCTCCTTTACCCTTTGTTTCCTTTGAAACAAATAATAACCATCCTCAAACTCCATTTCAACTTCTATTCCTCATGATCCTGCTCCTTTTTCTTTCTCTCCACTTGCTAAGAGACATTCTACACAAATTACACATCCACCTACATGGCTCCAAGATCATATTCATACTATTAGTAGTGTTTTTCCTTTTGGTCTGTCATCTATTGTCACTAATCAAATTGCTTATCCTACTCAACCCCATGTTCCCAATCCTTTATCTATTTTTGATGGTACTATCTCTAGCCTACCTGATCATGTGAGTTTTCTAGCCAAAGTTTTCATGACCAAAGAGCCAACTTCTTATTCACAAGCTTTATAAAATGATTTGTAAGTGAAAGCTATGAATAAAGAGTTCAAGGCTCTTGAGGATAACGATACTTGAGAATTGACCTCTTTACCGTAAGGAAAACAAGCTATTAGGCATAAATGGGCTTCTAAAATCAAGTATAAACCTGATGAAAGTGTTGATTAGTATAAAGCCTGCCTTGTTGCTAAAGGTTATACCCAAGTTTAAGGAGAAGACTATCACAATACTTTTTCCCTTGCAAACTTAAGATCAGTCCATATTTTACTTGTTGCAGTTGCCATTTATGATTGGCCTCTTCACCAAGTTGATATGTACAACGCTTTTCTTCATGGATATTTAGATGAGGAACTTTATATGTATCCTCTACAAGGTGTAGACACCTAATTTTTGCCCCTCCATAGTCTTAATTTTTATTTTTTACAAAAAGGGTTCTAATTCAAAAAACAAAAAAATTAATAAAAGATAAAAAGATAATAAAAATTAACAAATAATAAAAATACCAAAAAAATAAGAAAAGGAAAAATCATAAAGATTTCGTAGATTTTTAGGAAGTAATTTATATTAGGAATAATTAGTTTTAGTTTTAGTTTAGTTAAAAATTTTATTTTAGGGAATCAAATAGTTTAAATATAATTTAATAGTAATGAATGTCAAGATACAGGTCAACGACCTAATGGATAAGCAACGGAGTATTTGGGTGGATTTAGTTGGAGGTCATGAGTTTAAGTCTCAGTAGACACCTATGTCTTTATTTTTCTATCTTTACAGAAGCAAGATTTAAAGTCGGATTCATAACAAAACAGAATAGAAAAGAACAGGAACCCCTGCAAAAACTAGCAACATACCACCCGTGCCAAGCCGACCCTCTAACAGAAACAACAGCAGCAACGAGCGCAGTCTTGCAGCAACTCAACATAGCGAACAGCAGCGCAGTGGACGGCAGACGAACAGAACAGCAGCGCAGCGGATGACAGCAAAGACAGTAGCACAGCGGACAGCAGCGAAAACAGCAATACAGTGGATAGCAGCGAACAAAATAGCACCACAGTGGATAGCAGTGAACAAAACAGCAACGCAGTGGACGATAGCAAAGACAGTAGCGCAGCGGACAGTGGTGAAAACAGCAACACAGCGGACATCAACGAACAGAATAACGACACCAGATGGGCAACAGCAACACCAGGCGAACAGCAACGCCAGGCAAACAGCAGTACATTCTGTACAACAGCATCATAGTACAAGATTCAGCACTGACCGTCACGTCTTCACGCTCTACGAACCAACACCAACACTTCACCGAACAGCCCAAGTCAAGTTCGGTTTTGATTATTTTATTTTATTTATTTATTTGTCTCTTTATTTATCATTATAATTCTATTAGTTATTTAGTTAAGTTTATGACATGATAGGTAAATGGATATATGTGTATGTATTTATATACTTAGGTATATTTTTAGCATTATGACTTTAGGATTTTCTCACTTAGAAAAATTTATTTTGTAAATAAATAAAAATAATAAATAGAAATCCTGTTTTAAAAAATAAGACTTTTAGAGAGTTTTTATAAAATAAGAATAAAAGACTTAGTAAATTAGGGCTCTTTTAGAGTTTTCTTTGAAAAACTAAATTGATAATAATGTGAATTCGGTTGATTTTTAAAATTAAAATCAATCAACACACTAAAGATTTTTTTGAAAAAACTACGATCGTCTGATCTCAGCTAGCGGGTACGTAAGCACCTTAGGGGTGACGATAAAATGGGTAGAAACTTAAGTTCTATTTTTTTTCTTTTAATTAATTATTATTATTTTTAAATATTATAATTGAAAGAATAATCCTAATTTTGGTAAATAGATAGTGGTACCCGTTAGAGTTTAATAGGTTAGCCCCAAACTCGGAACCTTTTGGTTCTTCATTCAAATTAAAATCAAAGACCGGTAGCCAAATCGTAATTAATCCACCCAATTGATTACGGTTCTTTCCTTTTTCCCGACTCTGGTCAGGTGGCGACTCAAAAAATTATTTTCAATAAAAAACCGGAATTTCTCAATTTTTTTTAGTCGAGGATTCATATTAAATAGGTTAAGGTTTAGTATTAATCGAGAAATAAAAAATTAATAATTAAAAATAGAAAATAAAAAATCAGGCTCGACAGTTTGGCGACTCCACTAGGGATCGCTAAAGGGCTAGCCACTAGAAGTTGCTGAAAATAGGATTATTTTTTTTTTAAAAAAAAGATGAAATAATAAAAATAATAAAAAAGAACTTAGGTATGTTATTTTATGTATTTGTTTATTTTATTTATTTGTTTTTTACTAACATTTTTTTTTTGTTGTGGCAGTTTATTTAAGGGGGAATTTTGGAGGTTTTACTTTTATTTTATTTTCTGCATCATAAATGCATGGTAGACACGGTCAAAATCAGGCCATCTTAGGATCTTAGGAGAGGGGCCATTGTGTAAGCTTCGGATGTTATGGGACAACCACCTTCCGAGGCCGATCAAGCCACGCCACTCAAGTTCAGATGCAACCACAGAACCGTTGCTTTGAAAAAATGTGATGGTTGCAGAACTTGAGGATCTTTAGAACCTACCCATTGCATCACATGAAAACATTTTTCTTCTTTAAAAAAAAAATTATTACAAGAACCTATGATGTGGTAAACCTAAATAGATAAAGGCAATTGTAAAGTTGTGATTGTAATTGTAATATTTCCTTGTAAATAACTTGTAAAATTTTATGTAAGGTTTAGATTACGCTGTAATTTTGATTTTGATTTTAACTAAGTCATGGTTGGACTAAGTCAAAGGTCTTTTAAAGACATTCATGTCCACCTACCGCATTGGCCTTAAAAACTACTTTAAACGTGGTTTCGACTCTTCAACCCAGATAAACAGGAGTTTAATAAGAATAAGATTGGGCCCATCCTCTCCCTATAGAAGAGCCCTATAAATATTACTTTAGTTGTAGACCTTAGTACATCTATTAGGGCTCGAATCTATCACTATTTGTTTGGGCCCATATCAGTTGAGCCCAACCTTTATAGAGTAAATAAATAAAAAATAATAAAAACAAAAAAAAAAAAACAAAACAAAAGAATCAAACCTGTAAAATAATAGGTAGTTATCATTGTGCCTAGTATTTTACCCATCAGAAATATTCATTCTTTTAGGTAAATTCAATATTTTGCAAATAGCCTTCTTCATTTAGAATAAATAAGATTTAGATATTTTCTTTATTTAGTCTTTTATTCTTTAGAATTCCTCTCTTGTAAATAGACCCTCAGTAATGTTGTTTTCGGCTTGTATATATTTCCATGAAAGCAATCTTTCGTAATCATCCATTCACAATTCCATCACTCGGTCTTTGTAACACAAAAGCCCTAACTTTTCCTCTCTCTCTCTCAAAAAAAAAAAAAAGAAAGAGAAAAGAAAGAAAAAAGAAGGTAAGAAAAGAAAAGAAAAAGAAAGAAAGTTGCTAACAGTTACAAATCCTTATAAAGTTTGGGACAAACACAATCACTTGGCCCATTAAGGCAGCTAACCTAAACAGATCCACTTGACCCGAGAAAATAACCAACTAAACCCGAACCCTAGCCCATTAAGATGATTCAACCAACTCAAAGCCCATGAGCTATCAAGTCTAACCATGAACCGAGTCAAAACACAAAGCCAAGAAACACTATCCTAAGCTTGATCCCCAGTACAAACAAAAAGGGCAATTCATTAGTCCCTTTCGCTTTAAAAGTTGTTAGTTCCAGCCCATTTGAACTCTAAAGAACCTAACCTAAAATCACATATGGAAGCTCAAAGGCATTAAGACCTATAAGTCTGGGGCATGGGGCATTTAGTCTTTGAAATTTCACAACTAGGACATGTTCCAAGGAATTGGAGAGTAAGGTTCGTCATCACCTTAAGGTCAATCCATCCTTATATAAGGAATTGGTAACTCACTTTTAAAAAGTTTTGAATGAATAGAGGCGAGCTATATCCTATACACTAACCCTTAAACGCTTTGAGAGTTAAGAGACATTATGATGAGGATGTTTTGGACTCATTCCTTAAAGGAGGCCCATTTTGAAATTGATACGTAGACCGGAATGAAGTAAGGCATTCATTTTCAAATACTAAACACAATTATCCTTTGATAACCCTGTTGGACTGATTTAGAGTCATCTCAAATGAAAATCCTATCAAGAACCACCCCACAGTGGGGCAATTCGGAGGTTAAGGTCATTGATTAGGAGAAAAAGATAAAACTGATTTGTGCTTACCCCAGTAATAACAATTCAAGGATAATTTTTGTTTTTGATAAATTGTTCTCTTTGAAGAAAAGCTAACATTTTTCTAAATACCCCAAAGGCCACATATACCTTACCTAAGCCAATGCACTTTGAACCTATGGATTTAGGGCCTTGATTCATCTAAAGACAAAAACTTGACAAAAGAGATAGTTATTTTTTAGGAGAGAAAAGAAAGAAATGAAACAAAATAAGAAAAATATAAAAGAAAAAGAAAAAGAAAAAGAAAAATGATGAAATACCTAAACATCGGGCTTGAGAAAATCCCTAATCAAAGAAGGCCCAAGTTGCTCTAAAAACACAAGGCCTTGAATCACATTCCCAACCAAAAACACAAAACCTCATATTCATTTAGAATTATGTTCTCAACCACAAATCAAAAACTCCATATTCAGCTCAAAATCATACTCCAAAAACCCTTTCTATCCACTCGATTCTCAAACACAAGACCTTCCCACCCACAATACCTCCCTACTCAAAGCTCTTCTAATTTTGAAGAATAATTAATCTAAGATAAAAATTATTTTTGAAACTGGGGCAAGCGCACATCTAGTTCATTCCTAAGGGTTCTTGACTTGTACCTCCGGGTTGGACGAAAGCACTTCTTTCAAAATAGGCCCTCTCAATTAACTTCTTTTGAAACCATTTGACCAAAGCCCAATTTACAATACTAAACCCAAAAAGACCTAACAGATCGATTAAAGCGTATCACTTACAAACTGGATTATAATTTCTGGAATAGTAATCAAGAGTAAAATCCAGACCGAGAGTGCATAAGGAAGTCCTCTTTGACTAAACTAATCGTAAGTTACCTTTTCCTTACAAAATAAATGTCTATGGCCTATCCAAGAGGCTCATTGTCCAGGTTACAAACTAGGGTGGATATGAGATACCCTACATGATTATAGCGTTTGCCTTTTAAATAGGAATTTGTATCCATTAGCAAACTTTCAAGGAAAAAGAAGGAAAAAAGAAAATGAAAAGACATGAAGAGGAGAGAGAAAGTGAAGGCTTGTTACAAGTTTTTCCATTCATTTTCCAGTCCATTTCATCCATAGTAGCCAAATTTTTAATTCATGTTATAAACAGTTTTCACCAAATCCTTCATTTGTAAATTTCTCAAGTCAAGAGTTTTTTTTCGAGTCAGCTATGTTTCTTAGCCAATAAAGTTTAAGCGAATTCGAAGGGTGCTTACTCTTTATCCATTTTCTGAACGCAATAGCCAGCTCATAGAGCACTGTTCCTATCCATATCTTCTTTAACGCTTTAGCCAGTTCATGGAGCGCTATCTCAATTCAAAGTTTTTTCTTCATTTTTAGGTCTTAGCCAGCTCAAGGGGCTCTTTGACCGCCTTGGTAAGTCAGCTCATTAAGGGCACAACCAAGTTTTCTTCATACTTTTAAGTCTTAGCTAGCTCAAGAGGCGCTTTGACCGCCTTGGTTAGTCAGCTTATTAAGGGCATGACCAAGTTTTCTTCATTTTTAGGTCTTAGCTAACTCAAGAGGCGCTTTGATCGCCTTGGTTAGTCAGCTTATTAAGGGCATGACCAAGTTTTCTTCATTTTTAGGTCTTAGCCAGCTCAAGGGGCGCTTTGACCGCCTTGGTTTGTCAGCTCATTAAGGATACGACCAAGTTTTCTTCATATTTTTAAGTCTTAGCCAGCTCAAGGGGCGCTTTGACCGCCTTGGTTAGTCAGCTCATTAAAGGCACAACCAAGTTTTCTTCATATTTTTAGGTCTTAGCCAGCTCAAGAGGCGCTTTGACCGCCTTGGTTAGTCAGCTCATTAAGGGCACAACTAAGTTTTCTTCTTTTTTAAGTCTTAGCCAGCTCAAGGGGCGCTTTGACCGCCTTAGTTAGTCAGCTCATTAAGGGCACAACCAAGTTTTCTTCATATTTTTAGGTCTTAGCCAGCTCAAGGGGCGCTTTGGCTACCTTGGTTAGTCAGCTCATTAAGGGCACAACCAAGTTTTCTTCATATTTTTAGGTCTTAACCAGCTCAAGGGGCACTTTGACCGCCTTGGTTAGTCAGCTCATTAAGGGCACGACCAAGTTTTTCCTTCATATTTTCAGGTCTTAGCCAGCTCAAAGGGCGCTTTGACCACCTTGATTAGTCAGCTCATCAGGGTACGACCAAGTTCTCATTATTCTTTTTAGGGATTTTTGCCAACTCACAAAGGCGCTATCTCTTGCTATCCTAACCTTCATCAAGTATCTTAACGTTCCTTAGGATAGAGTCGTCCTGAGGTAAAAACGGTGTCTCTTTTGTCTTTGTGGCAAATTTTTACTCAAACTTTATCACAAAGAGGGGCAGCTGTAGACACCTAATTCTTGCCCCTCCATAGTCTTAATTTTTATTTTTTACAAAAAGGGTCCTAATTCAAAAAACAAAAAAATTAATAAAAGATAAAAAGATAATAAAAATTAACAAATAATGAAAATACCAAAAAAATAAGAAAAGGAAAAATCATAAAGATTTCGTAGATTTTTAGGAAGTAATTTATATTAGGAATAATTAGTTTTAGTTTAGTTAAAAATTTTATTTTATGGAATCGGATAGTTTAAATATAATTTAATGGTAATGAATGTCAAGATACAAATCAATGGCCTAATGGATAAGCAACGGAGTATTTGGGTGGATTTAGTTGGAAGTCACAGGTTTGAGTCTCAACAGGCACCTATGTCTTTATTTTTCTGTCTTTACAGAAGTAAGATTTAAAATCAGATTCATATCTAATCAAATCATATGAATATTAGTTGAATTAGATTTGAATTAAATTTGAATCTAATTTAATTAACGAATCAGATATAATTACATATGATATGATATGATTTGGTTAGACTATATAAACACTTTACGCAGTCAAGAAAGAATAAAACAGAACAGAAAAGAACAGGAGCCCCTGCAGAAACTAGCAACATATCGCCCGTGCCAAGCCGACACTCTAACAAAAACAATAGCAGCAGCAAGCGCAAACAGCAGCGCAGCAGACATCAGCGAACAGAACAGCGACACCAGACGGGCAGTAGCAACACCAGGCGGACAGCAACGCCAGGTGAACAACAGTACGTTCTGTACAACAGCATCACAGCACAAGATTTAGCACTAACCGTCACCTCTTCACGCTCGACGAACCAACACCAACACTTCACCGAACAGCCCAAGTCAGGTTTGGTTTTGATTGTTTTATTTTATTTATTTATTTGTCTCTTTATTTATCATTATAATTCCATTAGTTATTTAGTTAAGTTTATGACATGATAGGTAAATGGATATATGTGTATGTATTTATATGCTTAGGTATATTTTTAGCATTATGACTTTAGGATTTTCTCACTTAGAAAAATTTATTTTGTAAATAAATAAAAATAAAAAATAGAAATCCCTTTTTAAAAAATAGGACTTTTAGAGAGTTTTTATAAAATAAGAATAAAAGACTTAGTGAATTAGGGCTCTTTTAAAGTTTTCTTTGAAAAACTAAATTGATAATAACGTGAATTTGGTCGATTTTCAAAATTAAAATCAATCAACACACTAAATATTTTTTTGAAAGAACTACGATCGTCTGATCTTGGCTAGCGGGTACGTAGACACCTTCGGGGCGATGTAAAATATGTAGAAGCTTAGGTTCTATTTTTTTTCTTTTAATTATTTATTTATTTATTTTTAAATATTATAATTGGAAGAATAATCTTAATTTCGGTAAATAAATAGTGATACCCATTAGGGTTTAATAGGTTAGCCCCAAACTCAGAACCTTTTGGTTCTTCATTCAAATTGAAATCAAAGATCGATAGCCAAATCGTAATTAATCCACCCAATTGATTACGATTTCTTTCTTTTTTCCCGACTTTGGTCGGGTAGCGACTCCAAAAATTATTTTCAATAAAAAACCGGAATTTCTCAATTTCTTTAGTCCATAATTAATATTAAATGGGTTAAGGTTTAATATTAATCGAGAAATGAGAAATTAATAATTAAAAATAGAAAATAAAAAATCAGGCTCGATACAAGGACATCATAAAGCAAAGCTTAGATAAGTTTGTAAACTTGTTAGATCCTTATATTATCTTAAACAAGCTTCTTGACAATAGAACTTGGAGATTTGTAAGTTTTTGTTACAATGTGGTTTTCTTCAATCCCAGCATGATTTTTCTCTATTTACTCAATCTGCTGATGATAGATTTCTTGTTGTTTTACTATACATTAATGAAATGTTAATTACATGAACTAATCTTTAGTCCATTACAACTTTGAAAGATCAATTACATAATAAGTTCACTATTAAAGATCTTGGTTTAGCGAAGTTTTTCCTTAGGCTTTGAGATATGTCACAGGTTACAGGTAATTCTTTTACATCAACACAAATATATTTTGGTTGATTGTGGTCTTTCTACTGCTAAACCTATCAAACTCCTTTTCCTTCTGGACTGAAACTTACTATTGATGCAGGAAAGCCTTTGGACAATCCTTCTTTGCATAGGCGCATAATTGGTAAGCTCTTATATCTTACTCTGACTTGTGCAAATATTTCTTCTGTAGTCCATTGCCTAAGTCAATTCTTGAGCAATCCTTGTGTTGGTCATTTGCATATCTCATTTCATGTGTTGAAAAAACTTAAGGGCTCTTTTAATATTGGACTTTATTATCCTACTAATAATCATTTTGATCTTCTTGGCTACTCAAACTCAGGCTTTGATTTGCTTAGGAAGTCTCTCATTTCTTGAAAAACTAAAAAGCAAGACATTGTAGCCACTTCTTCCACCATGGCCGAATATCAAAGCATAGCCTCCGCCACTAAAGAATTACTTTCTGTCTCTTTCATTCTTCATGAGTTGTGTGTTCCATCGATTGCTCCTATTACCTTGTACTGTGACAACAAATTGGCCTAACTCTTGCTCGATCATCCTTGTTTTCATAGTTACACTAAACACATTATTATTGATGTTTACTTTGCACGTGATTGGGTTGCTAAAGGATGTCTTTTTCCTGTTTATGTACCCTCTCGACTTCAACTTGCTAATTTCCTTACTAAACTAACTTCAAAAGCACGGCTACAATTTTCTAAGTTTATGTTAGGGCTTTGTAAAGATCCACATTAAGGTGGGGGTATAAGTATATTCTATAATTATTTAGTACGTGTTGTACTATACGTGATTGTATATTAGAGTCAGTTATTCTTATAGTTAGGCTACATATTAGTTGTATAAATTAGACTTTACAAATTCAATTGCATACAACTAACCATTTTTCATTGCAAATACATTTTCTTCCTCTACCAATCTTGGAGATCTACTCAAATAGATATGTTTACCTGATTATCCATGGCTTCACAATGTCCTATTTATGATGTTTTCAATGGGTCTAATGTTTGTCCTAATCCTATGCTTAGTTTTAAATGTCATTTAAGTTAATGTGATCACCTATTCAACTCTAGTTTGTCATTATAGATTACTTATAGATTTCATATTTACATACATAAATACATACACACATACATACATATACCTTACATATTTTATTCTTTTTTAAAGTTTAGGGTATTTCATATGCATACCAACATACTTGCAGTTACAAGAAACCTAAAACCCTAACTCAATAAAAGAAATAAAGATGCTAAGAAAACACAAAAATGAAATTACCATAAGCTATATGACGACTAATAGATTACTATGAACTCAAAGCAATTGACTGTGGCATAATGGTTGATCACAAGCCCATGCAATCGATAGTTACCTAGCAATCAAACAATACTTTATTGTCAATTGTCCTAAGCATTTCATGCTCCAACTTCACCTATTGCTTCAGTCCCTATGCTATATGAATTCAAGCTAAACATATTTCAACATGTTTAAACTAATCAAAATTTATATTGATATAACGCAATATTATGTGTCAACCATAAAGCAATGGTACATTATGATACAGCATACAAAAGATTTATTTTACATATATATGAAGTAATTTATAAATTATAATCCAAAATTTTTACCTAGTGATTAAGAATCTCACCTTAAGATTGGAGGGTTCGAATCTTAAAACATACTAATAAGAATCTAGGACCTATTGGATTGGCTCCTAGAGATAAAGCTTAGGGATTAGTTAATAATCCATAGGATCTTAGACGACTCACAATTGGAAGAAGATCAAGTTTATTTGATGTCATTTGCATCACATTTCATGCTCAAGAAGTGGAAGTTTGTGCCAACCTAATATAAAAGATTAGTTAATATTTTTTTTCTAAGTGCGCATTAAGAGCACTTCATTTGAAAATTAGCCCTTGAGGCATTCAGAAGAAGTGTCATAGAAGGATTATATTTTACATCAGGATCACTTCATTCAAATAGACTCTAAACCATTTGAACAAACCACCTATCCAAAGAATTTAGATTCTTCCCAATTATATTATACACCTCTTTAGGTCATTCTAATGAAGTCCCTTCAAAGAATTCTACTAAAGCTATTATGTCAGTCATCCAAATTAGCCTATTTTTTTCATCAAATGAACCCCAATTCTTGAGTCTAAATTCGAATGAAGCTAGTATTTTTTATTACTTTCTTCCTTTATGAATTGTTTTATAAACAATCATACCCTTAGTGACCCAAATTAAGTAATAAAGGGCCTTTCTTGTATTAGTGACATTATTACACTTCCCAATAAACCTTTTAATCTATTAATTATGGCGATATCGAGGGATGTTAATTTTTACATAAAATCAAATTAAGAGTGCACTAGTGGAATTCACTACGTAATTATTATTATCCTTGAGAGATGCTCATAATACCAAATTTGATTCGAAATTACCTATATTTTCCAGTTCGATTTTATAGTTGATTGTATTTTATGATTGATTGTATTTTGCGGTTCCTTCTTTTGATTCCAGGCACATCACATGTATTAGACGCTTTTGGAGGTAACACCTTTTCTTTCTTTCTTTCCTTTTTTTTTTTTTTTTTTTGGCCATAGGTAACCACCATTAAAAAGGGTCCTGTACAATATTTTTTAAACAATGGAGAATGCAAGTGAGATTATAATATCAGTTTGACCATGTGGCTTTTGCTTTCTAAGCCCTTTCCAACTACTTTGACGAGTTCAATTAGTTGGCTTCATAAAGATACTCTTATAATAAAAGTAACAAGCTAGAATTTAGATCTATTCAAAGGGCGAATCTTGCGGTCACAGTCTAATCATCATTTAGTAACATTAAATTAAAAGGATTTAAGACTAGGGATTTTATATAACATCATGTATGATTTGTTCAAAAGCCACGTCCATTAAAGAGAAAAAGAATGGCATGAGCTGTAAATCTACGCTATAAGAAACATTTGCCATCACCGCCTTTACGTTTGCGAGTGATGACTATCATGAAAGCGATATAAAATGACCCTCAAATCGGTGGTGTTGTCATTTAAGTGCAGGTCTTTATTAACAAGCGATTTTAATAATCATATTTTCGTAGCTAAATTTGATTTTTTTTTTTTTTTTATTCTTTTGTTTTGTCCGAGTGATACATATGCCGATAGTCAGGAGGGTGGTTGAGGTTTGAAGCAATTTGTACGAGGAACAAAGATGATTTATTAAAGGGGCATGTAAAGTGGATTTAGTGCAACCAATCTAATGTTTAAGTCAACATAAGATGCAATGAAGTATCTAAGAAAAACATATAATACATAAGAATAAACGCATAAGAATCCCTTACTTGTATCCATTAACTAATATTTATAGGTTTAATAAGCAAGTTAATTGCGAAAAGTAAATCGTGATTTTAAAATTCTCTCTTTGGCTTTAGATTTTGTAAAATGAATCTCGAGTTGGGCATGACATATATCAGTTGTAGACTCTCCTTTTCTACTAAGCAATTCTTACTTAGCTTTCTTTTGAACCTATGGGCTAATTAGGCTCGTGTATGATGAGCATGAAGGCCAAGGCTTAAAGGTATAAGTATAGGAACAGGAGCTCAATTGGTGCCTTTTGGTGAGGTTGGTGAAGCTCTTGATCCAGGCTTTGGCAATGTTGTCATTAATGCTAGCATATATTATATCCTAAAATGCAACTAAGTCAATTGAGCTCTAGCGAGCATGGCCTAGGCTCCAAAAAGGTTATTTTTGAGCTTTTAAGTCTAGCTTATATCCTAAAAAGATTAACTTGGATTTAAAAGCTTATATTTAAAATAACATATCAACAACATATATTCTTTTTTTCCTCTCTATGATATATATATATTTATTTATTTATTCCTTCCTATTTCTGAATGTTTTTCATATTTTTCGTTAAATAACTTTTGTTATCGCGGACAAGATTTATGTGCGATTTTGCAATACGTAGGGGTAAAATGCAGATTTTCCTCATACCAAATGCAGCTCATTTGAGCTGTACGTTAATCAAATGGAAAAGAAAGGAAGTTAAACAGATATATAATATACAAAGATTCCAGCAATAAATATTCCGAGATGCTTGTGTTTGGAATTGTTAATGAAAACACCTCTTCATACTTTTCACTATTTACTATCAATTCACAAAAAGTAAATATATAAAGGTTTTATTTATTTTATCTAAGTATGTTTACAAATCTTGAAGACACCGGTTAACATTTCTCCGGAGTTCCATCCAGAGCTTACCCCTTTTGTCCCCCCGCTTGCATGGTTAGAATGCCTCATGGACTATAACTGATACCTAAAGCATCAAATGTAGATTTTTTTTTAAAAAAAAAAAAAAAGGGATAACAATTGAAAGTAGACTTCTTGGTTTAGAATCAAACAATATCTAAGCTACACTAGAAATACATAAAATCCCAATAGTTTAGCAATAAATTTCAAGCACAATATATGAAGTTGTTGGATATAATCAACTGTAGTTCTTTTATTCAACAATCCTAAAGATTGATCATTATTCTTTAATTTCCAACATAACGATACGATGAAATATTTGATAAAAAACCTATCCCATTCATGACTAACACATTTTCATTTTTTTTTTTTTAAATTTTGGCAAAAGCCAAATTATCAAATTTAAATACCTAGATATATTCCTCTCGAAGCAGACTTCCAATCGTTGGCCAGTTCAATTGGAGGTTTTTTTTTTTTTTTTTTTTTTTACCCTTTCTTTGTTTTGCTTTTCCCTTAGTCAAGGCAAAATTGTCAATACATTTATAAATTTTTGTTTGCAAGGGTATATATCGGCATCCTTCACCAGGGAAGTTGCGATGGGTGAAATTAAATCACAATATAACATGGGTATTTGGACTAATGTATAATTGTAAAGATTTGCATAGATTATGGGTGGTTTGAAAAATGGTAGATTTAAATTGGGTTTACATTTTGAACTAATATATTGGTTTGCAAATCAGACTCAATCAAAAAATATATATATATATAATTGCACATCATCACCGATAATTATAACATTTGGTGTAATTATAGACATACTCAAATCATGGATTAATAACAAAGCAATAATCATGGATTCAACCCCTTCGACTATAATGGTATGGAGAGATTGTTGTAACCGCCGAGCATCCAAACTCATCTTCTCTTATAGCTTTGAGTATAGCAGGATAGCGTCCAAACCACAAATTCTTCACCAGGAATTAATCCATTTTCGGTCAGATTACACAAGCAAATTGTTAAACGTCAGATGTGAAGTATTATATGACCCCATAGTAATAAATAAATAAACAAATGTGCTTTTTCAGAATTTTGTACAAGAGTAAATGAGTCTAATTTTCCTCAATAATTAGTTATCTTTTTCCAAACAGTACTTTCTGCGCCACATGCTTCTGGGTCCTCGTGCACAATCTGTACATGGGAGGACAGATAACTTTTTCCATGCAAATCCACTGATGAAACGCCGCATGTTTGGTTGACTATTGTTTACCATATATATTGAATTAGTCACGTGAAAAAAAAAAAAGAAAAAGAAAAAGAAAAAAACCCCTAAGGTCTTGTGTTTGGTCATCTTTGTAGAATGGGATGTAAGTAGAATAACTTATTGATTATTCTTATGGAGGGCATAATATAATTAGAAGATGAAGGTGCAATCTATAAATCCTAAATAAGATTGGAGAAAGCCCCCATTTTATGGAAAATTAAGTGCACAATTGGTATTTTTTATATTTTATTATTTTCTAATTATATTATAATTTAGGAAGTATGGATTTGAATTCGATCCATTTCATTGAGAGATCAATATTTATATTATTAGACTATAATGATCTTAACTAAGAAATTATAAATGACCTCTAAAACTTGATATCATATCCACGATAAGTATTTTTATAGAGTTATTTCAATAGTTGGATTTTTAACCCAATTTAATACTATGAATCAATTTAATGGACAAATGATGAGGCTTAAGAAATAGGGTCTAATTAGAGATGTCTTAGAAATATCTAACTTAATAAACTTAGAAATAAAGATCGTTGGATCGATTTTTTCACTCTCAACCTTACTCTGTTATTTCACATGATAAATAGACTTAGAAAAAGTCTTTCTAAGTCAATTTGGGCCCGGTTGGCCTTCATGGACCTTCAAAAGACTTAAATAACCCTTGTACTTGTTTTAAAAGAATATGAGCTCATTTTATAAGCCATTGGGCCTAACTTGGCCCAAATCCTGATCTAAGGCCCATCCATTATGTAAAAATTAGAGGCTTGAATCAAGACCATAGATTATCAAGAATTGATTCAACAAGTCTCATTAACGGCTCATCTAATCCATCCATCTCAATTTCATCCAGTAGTCCAAATTAAGAGCCAAAATCTACATATAAGAACCTTCTCCTCCTTATTTGTAATATTTGAAGTATTTGTAAGCTTCACAAAAACATTTTTACTCTACCAAAATGACTCTGCAAAAATTAAATATCAAAATTATTAAGAATGGATCATAAACACATCAAATCATCATATTTGATCCAACATCACATTTACGTACCACAAGACATCAAGTTTGTTTATTCCTCCTTCTATGTCTCTCTCTAATATCATTCATCTATGCGTCATTAGATCAAAACTTCTCTTACACACATCGTACGTGATCAATTATCAATAGCAACGTACCATATAGTGTTTGAAAAGTTATTTATGTTTACGAGAAAATTAAATTAAATATTTAGTTATGCCATTTATGCTCTAGGTTTGTCATTCAATTCTTCTATAGTTATGTTATTATACTATATGGGTACTCTTTATAATAGTAGATACTTGTAAAACTGGGAATCCCATCGAAGTAATCACATGCATATGGGTGAATCCCATGCTTCACATGGTCTAGAGAGATGATGTAGAAATAAAACACAAAAATAACCATACGATTTTCTCCTCCTAATTGGGTAAGGGATTTATTATGTGTTAGCTAGAGAGAGAGAGTTAGGGAGGAAGAATAGACAATTTTAAAAGGTCGAACACACAAATAACAAGTAAAGAAATTATATATCAATCACAATATCCTTGAGTAAAAAGTAGTATAATGAACCTTACTCATTATTTGGAATGGTAGTCAACAACAAGGGATTATTTTTCTGAATCTCTAAATTATGTCAAATCAAGAGGAACTCTTTAGTATTTATATATTACAAAATTGACTATGTCTATTAGATTGCATTAATGGATAATGGTTAAGATGAGTTCTTTTCTTGATGAATCCCTTCATGAGCTTATCTTCAGTCTAAGTATGTAAAAGGCCTTTTTAAATACATGAATCCCCTTAAGAATGCTAAGGGCTAGCTGGCCCATGTACAATGAGGATAGTTACAGAGTAGCAAAAGGGATCTCATTAGTCATTATCATGTTATAACTTGCTTCTTTTTATGTATTTCTTTATAACATTTTGTTGCATAATTATTAATTCTTCAAAGTTTAAATGATATGTAAATTCTTAGCCGAAAGTTATAAATAATTAAAACTTTTATTTTCAAGTAATTAAATGCTAATGAATGAACATTTCATAATCAAGTTTAAATTAAGTATAAAACTTTTTAATGATTTAAAGAAAGAGTAGTATTATGTAAATTGATGCAAAAAGGATGACTCGACATTCACCTCATCCGTGTAAATCTGCAGATTAAATTATATTGAATGAAAGAAAAAGTTTAAAAAGGAGGGGTGACTACACTTTGTGAAGGAGTTAAAAGAGAGAGAGAGAGAGATATGTCTGGTTTGAATTCGTTTATCAAGTATCAGTATATTTAACGTGCCACATTATCAAGATCTAACGATGTTATATAGGATTCATAATGTCATCATATATATGCAATACTTTTTATAAAACGTTCATCCTTTATTTAAATTATAAAAAATTTCATTCTTTCTTTGAATCACTATAAGGTTTTCAAAATCCATTTAAATTTGAATCCAAATGTTTATTGTCTAGTGTGTGATTTTCCACCTTTACTTTCTTAATTTTACCTATGGTCCATTTACCAGATAATCACCATGAAACTAAAGCAACAAAATGGCAACCTAGCCAGCAAAAAGACAATATCAAAGGGTAAAATCTACTAAACGCCACTATACTTTCAAAAAATACCATGTGAACCACTAATCTTTTATTCTGGCTATTAAAACCACTAAACTTTCATAAAAGTCTGATCATCATATAACAACAAGAATTCTCATATAATATTTATAACTTATTTTCTCTTATCAAGGTACTTATAAGTCATCCTGCAAATAAATATCTATTTATTTCTTCCAAAAGCCCAAATGATTTGAAACGTTAATCCTTGTAAATCTAGTGACTTGGAATCAAACCCCATTACTCAATTCCTGTTAGCTTTGTATATAACAATTTCATGAGTTGACCAGGAGGACTGATCTTTTTGTTTTTGTTTTTTTTTTTTTCTTTTGTTAATATTTGAAACGTTGATTAAAATATTCTTCAGTATAAATCTTTTAGAACACACGTTCAATTTATTTATTTATTTTTAAAATCATCTCCCAAACTGAGTTACACGATGGTAACATCCGAATTTGAAGCCAGATCAATATGGACTATTGACATAGAAACAGAATCAGCCGCTCGATCGGACAATGATGCTAAATTCAAGGCATTAACACCTCCTATTGAACACAATCCACAAGTTGGAGAGTACTCTTTCTTTAGCAAAATATGTGCTTGCCTTTCCTATGCCACACGCATTATTTCATCTTTATATGCGATATAATGTCTCTTTTTAGCTAACTGAAGCAACGATTCTGCCTCTTGAGCCTTTTGACTGCTTCAACTCATGTTGCCTATCAGTATAGCTTTGTACTCTTTTTTTCCATCAGCATCTACATTAGCTACTAGTAACATCGGACTGGTATATTTGGACATTTTTAAAAAACACAGTAGTTTTATCGTTTAAAATAAAAGTTCAATAGGTAATATGATACTTTGTGAAAGTCCAGTGGTATTTAATAGATTTTACCCCAATTTCAAATGATATGTTTAAGGGTAGTTAACTTTGAGGTCCTAAAGCCGGTCCCGTAACTCGTGAAGACATCATTACATTTACGGCAAAAGGAAAAATTAAGTGTTGATAAAAGAGGTTTTATGCATGATGGTGATCAAGGCTTAATCTTTATAATAACTTTTTTCGGTCTCATGATGCCACCCTGAGGCATCTATCATGTGCTTGGATCCCAACTGCTTTGGTTTTCCTCCGCAGACTATTTAATCATCAATGGTAAAAAATGCATTCTCTTCCCATGAATAATAAGTATCTATTTATTGAATAATAATATTCTAACATTGATATATTAAAACTAAAAAATTAATTTCGGATTAACATGTTGAACATTTGAACCTTTTAAATTACATAATAGGTTATCTTAGTAAATGGATAAATATGATTTCCTATAATGATGCACTTAAAAAATTTGCGCATGAGAGAATAGAAAAAATATTCTTGAAAGTTGTTAGTTTAGTAATCTCTATAGTCTATATATATATATATATATATTGTTTTTTATTTCATATATCTTATGAAGTGAAAGTTGAATAATTAATCTAAGAAGTGGGAAGGGGGGTATCACCTTTATTATTCACTACTAAAATGCTTTTTGTTGTGTAAGTTACTTTAGGGAAAAAAATCTACATCTTCAGAACAAATATTTAATTAAAAACATAGAGTGCCCAAAAATAATGAGATAAAATCGAAGTTTAATAATTTCCTTTCTCCAAAATCAATCAAATACTTTTCTAATTTTTAATTTAAAAAAAGTAATTTATCCAAAAATGACCTCCACCCACCATACTACAAGAAAGGGTAATTGTCTTATATCTTAATCCCTCCGGTAGATTAGAGAGAAAAACAACCACAATTGTCATTATAGCATCGCCGTTGCCTTTACATTATCACTATGACCAATATATTACCACTATCACCACCATTTAATCACCCTAGCGTGACCATCACCACCACTTATCTTACCTTTACCAACGTTGCTACTAACATAACATCACCAAATCACCACTACTGAGGCCTACCAAGGCCATCATTAGTAATATAAGCCCCTAACACTATAGCTGTCATCCTTGCCATCATCAAATTACTATTAGACGATCACCATAGCCGCCACCATCACCATCACCATCACCATCACCATCACCACTATGTTGTACCACTACTATCACCACCTTATTGTTGCTGTTACTACTACTACCATTTACATAACACGTTATCACTTCTACTATTATAGTTATCTAAATATAACCCTTACACCAACACTAACAATATCACATGACTATTGTTACCACCATTGTGATAGTTGAGCTAGCGATCTAGTGGTAGTGCCCATATAATTTGTGTTGCTAACTCTGGTAGTTGTAGTGGTAGCGACGATAGTTTTGGTGGTAATAGTTATCATCTCAAGGTTCTATCGGTCGAATGTGTAATGGGCCACCAAGGATTGACTAACTAGATTGGGTTGCCTTTGTGTACCATAGGCCTAACTTTAAAACAAATAGGGGTGAGTAGAATAGCTAAGGGGTTATCCAATTAAGCCATTCCAATGCCTAAGTTAAAGATATTTATAATGAAGTACGTAATTTGATGGATGGGAATAGAAAGTAAAGAGATGGCAGTATAATGAGCACAAAAAGAGTGATCTTACTTTCAAAAAGAGATAGGTCAAGTATTTATATGTTCAACCCTCGAGCCTTTGTCAATTCATGGCGTACAACCTTAAGCTTTAGGGGGCTCAAGGTTGGTAAGATCTTTTGATAATTGTGGGGAATGATTTTTCTAAGCTTTATGCCTACCTTTTCTTCATATATGCTTGATATTATTGTATAATTGTGGCCACATGTAAACCTATACATATACCGGTTTTGAATTGTGAATCGGTTTGGACCCACCATGGGCTACCCTAAAGCGATCGATAAACCGCTTGGCCCTAAGAGCCCAAGCTGTTTAAACTTGCCGAACCAATGGGTTGGCAACCATTGAATCGTTGAGCTAAATTGCCATTGAATTGATGATTTCAAGCCAAGTTAGCTTTGAAAATTAAAAATATATATATGTAGTATATAATATAGTATATATATACACTATATTTATAATACAAACATATTATATATAACATATAATATATTGTTTGTATACATTATATAAGATATATACTATAATTATAATATATAATATACTATATAATAAACTATAATACATCATGCAATTAAAACAAATTACTTCAAGAATAAAAAATAATTGAACCAAAAATAAAATTTTCGATTCACAAGCAATGACAAAATGTCTTACATTTAATTGAAAAAAAAAATACACAAATAATCCACAAATTATTTGCAATAATTAAGGAAAAAAAAAAACAATTGTTCAAGTAAACCAACTCAAGCCTAACCCCTTAAGGATAGGGCCTGGTTCACTCCCTTTCCAAACTAGTAGTTTATGGTCGATTTTGAGTCAGCTTGACTCAATGCACAAGTCTAGCCACATGGGCTTTCTAAAAGGCAAGCAATCATAGGTTATGCAATGTAGTGTTGTATTGTCAAGCTTTGAGGAGTTATTGTTGATGATTAGAAGGAAGCTTTAAGGTTGTCCTAAAAGAGTTAGTGTAGAGAGGACTATCAAAGCTTCCAAGGAGGTTGGTCTTTAGGCCATAAGAGTTAGCCTTGGATTTAGGGGGTTCACTTAGTTGAGCTCTTCGATTTCTCAAATTCACCAACTTGGATTGAGTTGTTACTTAGCTACTACTTAGCCTTAGGCCTAAGGTGATCAACCCAAGCCTTATTAAGATTTTTGTCTCACAGGTGGAGCTATCCGACAATAATCTTGAGGTAGTCAGCACAAGCCCATCTTAGGTCACAATCTTGTGGGTTGAGGCACTCAGCTTTAGGCTAGAGGTGATCAGCTTATGCCCAAGAATTACCATCAACAATAGTAGCTAGATGCTCTAGAGTTGTAATGGTAGAGGCAATGGTGGTGCAAAAATGGAGGGAGTGGTGGCTATATTGGTAGCAATGATTGTGGTGATAGTAGTGCCTAGGTGCTTAAAGGTGACGATAATAATGACAGTGTTATTTTCTCCTAACAAAGGTATATTAGTGTTTTTCATTCTACTCTAAACTTGCTACCATAATATAACAATGTGATGCATATTACATGCAAAAATATTCCTTCGACGTATTAAATAGATGTTCATTGACTATATCATGTAACAGTTATTCTAAGGATAAATCAAGTCATAAAGCCGAGTACTCTATATGGTATTTGTACTTTCCTTTTAAATAGTTACAGAAGTAATGAGAACATAATTGAATTATTAAAGCGAATGAATAATTTTCTATACTATACGCAAGGACTTAACAGGAAAACCAGCCCAAAATGTAGAGTTCCTCTTAGTTTTAAGCTTGCTATGAGTCGGCCTAAAAAATAAATGCGCCAATGATCAATTACAAAGCTAAATTATGATGTCCTCTTTCTCCAAAAGTGCAGCCGTCATAAATAATTACAACCGACCATGTTCAAAATACAAGGGTCTTCAGAAACCCAGAAACTGGAGATACTTAAGGCTAGTTTAGGCCCCTTTTCGGGGTCCTATGTTATAATTGAACCTTCGCAGTCCAAAATTTTTAGTCTTTCAAAAAGCAATAAACTGATATTGAAATTGGAGTAGAACTCATCCCACGGCCACATATTGTTAGGTAATTATAAGATGCAAATTGAAAATTTCATTCATTGTATAAGGATTAAAGAATCACTTGGTAGTACTTAAGGTCAAGAGGATTTTAACGGATGCTATAATAGCTTTTTCCCTGAAAGTGGGCTCGAGCCTCTAGGGTTCCGCTATTGATTTGGATGCTTTAAGCTATTAGGGTAAGATAAGATAAGTTTTTTGCTCTTATACCCATGATTAATTTAAAGCTGTAAAATGAATGAAATTGATTTTATTAAATTGATTTCTAAATGAAGAGTCTTTGAATCCACTTGCCTAATTATGTATATCTATCTACAATATTAAAAGGCATGTCTAAAATATTTTTAAAACTTATTTTACAATCAGATCCCATTATTGATATTATTATCCTCAATAAATATTAAATGTTAAAACAAACCGGAATGTTTTCACTCTACAAATTATTCCATTCTTTATTTCTTTTACTTAAGATTAATTATTATTTTTTTTTTTTATTTTGGATACACATATAATAAGTGTGCTCTCGCTAGTATATCACTAAAATTTAAGGTTTAAAAAAATATTTCCACGGGGCCTAACTTTTTATGTATAATCAAAATTGCTTAATAGAAATATCTTATTTACTCTAAAACATTTTCAAATTTGTAATGAGATAATGACATGGTTTATAACTTATCTTAGTTTTTTGCAATTACATACCTGAAATTTCAACTAATCTAATTCTACACTTCATTGATGATTTAATTATTACAATTTATTTCTCAATTAACTACAATTCATACTATTAATCTAATCAACACAATCTACTTATCACGTATCTAACAACGACCTTAAAAGGGTTATAAAACTTTTTTAAGGACATAAACATATACCTACAACCGTTAATGGATCTTATAATCTACATTTTTTAAGTAGATCACTACTCATTATTTTGCATGAGGTGGTGAGTGATCACCTAATAAAGATCACACAACCTCCTTAAAGTTGTAAACAACTATCTTATTGACTTATCATACTAATCGAAAACGAATGGTATAAATTGAAATTAACCAAGATATACATGATGATAATTAAATCATCAATTAGGTATATAATTAAATAAATTAAAATTTTAAATATATAATTACAAAAAATGATAACATTAAAGTATAAATTATGCATTGACCCAATTTGTAATTGAGTTGTATCTTTTTCAAAGGTTAGTGCACTCTCTACGGATACGGTCTACAGCTTATCATACGGGAAATCTAGAGAGTCCAAACAATACCTTCGTACATATAATACCAATAAAGAAGTTCTAACCTCCGCACGGCATGTAACATAATGCAAAATGACAATGCTTAGTGCATGGCGCAGAGCACTTCTGCAATTTGGTACATGGTGCAGTACACTTCTGCAATTTGAACAATTGCACACGTTCTACATTTCACTTCATATAAATATGAAAAATGATAAAGGCCATCAATGATCATATTACATATATTTATATAATTGGATGATAACATTCTCACCACATTCAAAACAATCTCAGTGTTTTTTTTTTGGGTAAAAACAAAACAATCTAAGTTAACATATCATTTTCACTCATATGAATATAATTTAAACTGAACATGCGTACCTAGTGCGGATGCTTTTAACCAACTTAAAATTAAACTGAACATAAACCAAAATGTTTAGAACTAAAATGGCATTTGTTCCCTATTACTTCTAAACCAGTTTGAGCTGCAATGCATGAGCTTCTCTGTTCACCTGAAACGTCCTGTGGTTTGGGTCACGACTGAGATGTATCTTTTCCTCCAAAATGAGCACAGCGTCAAGGCGAGACACTTGGAATCCAGATTTCCAGATTTACACAGGGAAAGGAGGTCTCTTAACATATTAGCTAAATCAAAATTTGAAGGAAGTTCCTTGCAGTATGAAGAATAGTCCAAATCCAAGCTACATGGAATACCAAAAGTTGCTGATACTACTGCTTACGGTTTGGGAGTGATTCCTGAAGTTGCAAATAGATCACTTCTCTTGCGGAATCTCTGTTGGCTGTATTCAACGTGAAAATTCTTGCCCCAGGTTGATTCCTCACTCTAGCAACTGCAAAAGTAAAATCAATTCAATCAGACAAAAACTAAGCAAAATAGTTCATGCATCTTGTGTACGAAGGTCTTCCACCATTGAATTTAAGAAACCAGATGCCATTTTAAATTCTAAAAGCATAATTCCACTGACACGAGCATTAAATGATCAGAAGTATAAAGTTTATCTCTCTCTCAAGCCTCCACGGTTAATCAAATGGATACCACAATGCAACCTAATGTGGACATCTTTCAGTTTTTTTTCGCATAATCCAGTAATTCTGAAGGTCATTGTTTCTTCAGAAGCCTGGCAAATACAAGTTGTATAATAATGTGAATGATGTTGCTCTCTAAACCCAGGAATAAGCAAACCATACCTCCAGGAATATCATGGCCACGTTTTGGAATAGGAATAGAAGCCAAGAGTGGAATGTTTGACTCCAGAACCCTTAAAACAGCAGGAAAGAATGATGAACTGAATAACTCCATCTTGCCGATTTCATCAATGATGAACAGATCAGTACCTTCTTTTATCTGTGAACAATATTTATGATGAAATCAACCAAAGTACACCAGGGAAAAACATGACAGTTTTTGTAGATTGAAGGGAACATAACAAGGCCTATAATCATAATCAGCACACGGTTTAGAGGTTTAACATTAAACGGAAGAAGAAAACACAAGATACTAGGAACGGTAGATGCAGGGCCAGGTAATCAACTATCTGCAGTTGTGACTCGATTTTGACCCAAGTAGAAACCAAGAGAAGCAACCATCATCCAGTATGTTATAAATAAATTAGGTTACTCAGACCCTTCTACTGACAGAAGCTTTGGCCAAGATATATGTTGAACTGGCCATTGAATAGATTTTAATTGAAGTTTGTGTATGAAAAATTTAAAACGATTTGAGACATATGATATGCACTACCAATATACTTTATCACAAAAACCAGCTCTCAATTTAAAGTAGATAAAAATGGATTGGCCTCAGTTATTCTGTTGACCACATATGTATTCTCTATAATCCCTGGACACATGCTGCTTTAATAGCGACAGCTTCTGAGCAAGTGCATATTTACCTGCAACTCTGGCAACGCCAATGCCTCAAATGATGCAATATCCACTTTGTACTTGCCAACTGTTGGCCATCTGAAAGAGTCTGGACTGCCATGGTTATATATGCATTAGCTGAGTAGGGAAAAAATGATATTCCTTTGCCATACAACAATGAAAGATCAACTGAAAGAAAAAGGGGGAGCATAACAAGAGATATCTGGAAAGCCAAGTTTATTTGCACTGACAAACTAAGACCATTAAAGACAGAAAACAGAGTGAAAACGATGAAATTCAATGCAGTAACTGCCGTACATAGATTAGCAAAGCTAATAAGTGATCCCTTTGTAGCTTAAAATTTTAGAGAATGGCCATAATTCATGATGCCCATAGCTTTCTTGTGTACTTTTGGTAAATAAATTAGGAGTGTTATCACTTCAGATTAATGCAGCACAATACTAGTGTCAATTCAACTCAAGAATATCACAGTATGAGCTGAACTCAAAATTGATCAATCTCCATTTTTAAAGCTCAAGCTGATTTCAAAGTGATGCTACACAAGCATCACCTTCATTAACTTCATTTTTCCTGCAAAAGAAGCAGGTTACCTCCACACAAATTTGAATTGGGGTTCAAATTTGATTCGAATTTGCGTGGCTTAAGCTTGAATTCAAACATATGAAAAAAAACTCAAACTTGCAATCTAACTAGATTAGGTTCAACAGGCCCATTGATCCTCCAACTCAATCTCAATATGAGAAGCTACTCAACTAGATTAATCTCAATCTTCACTTAGTTCCAGCCAAGTCATACTAAGTAAATATTCTGTTCAATTCAAGTAGTTTGCAAGTTAGCTTAACTTGCTAAATCCATTGAATAAACCATGCAAGAAAAATTAAGCAGTTTGGCAGCGTTGCATCTTCCTTAAATATGTTCACCTAAAAATCTTAGGAGTAAAACGTAGGTAACCTAAAGGACTATCTATTTTAGTAACTCCCTCCATTGGAGTGTGCATATAAGAAAGCGGTCCATTTCCTATGTGTCATATTCCCAATGGAGAGAGTTTTAAGATGGGTAGTCCAACAAGCTACCTATCTTTTGTTCGAATCTTAAAGTATATGACACATCCAGTGAATATTCAGTCTCTTGTAACCGCTTTGACGGACAGATCCAACTTTCATAATTACATTATTAGGACAGAGGAAAAGCTGACAGTCAATGCTGAAGCAAGTAACTCGTATTCATTAGATCAATTGCCACTCCAAAGCTTCAAGCAAGGGGAAATTACCATCTACATAAAAAATTTTAATAATATTCACCCTAATCCTACCTCCCAAGCTCAGTGAAGAAAAAACACAAAAAAAAAAAAGAAAACAAAAACAAAACCCACCTTCTATTCACTCTCCACATGGGTTTATCCCATCCTTAAGCAAGCATGAAATACCTGATAGACAAGGTTAAATTATAGAGGCTTTTACAAGGTCCGCCCAACACAGCTCCAGTGTCTTCGCATTTTCCTTTAGGCATCCCATTCTGACAAGCAGGTTACTTACACATATGTGAAGGTTCTTACTATTACTTGATTGAAGTTTGAAATCTTTTACAGCTAAAAATTTCCAAGAATTCCAAATTTCCAATTGCTATAACCATACAATAAACAATATGAATACACAAACAAGATTTAGCATCAATAATCTAGCGAATTGTGTAAAATTGGCCATAGTGAATTTCCATTATGAGTAAAGAGATATATACATGCATGTGTATAATCAGCCAAATTATTAATTTGAATAATTCTTGTGGATTGAGTAATCCAGGTCATCCCAATCATAGATCATGCCAATAATGTAGAATGGATCTGTCTTTATAACAATCATTATAACCTAGAGATGAAAGACCTGAATCACAATGTGAAAAGAATACTATATTATTGAAAGTATCAAATTTGCATAAAATTCCTTTTACTTACGAGGATACGGTGGAGGAAGCAAGTCGACCTTTGCGACCATCTAATGTGACCACCTCAAAACCAACTCTTTGCCCTCCTTCTCTAACCTCACCTGCAAAACCAGACTCATGCGCTCACTCACTTACCAACTCACATATAATTATCTACACCTGTAATTAACCTAAACCAAATAGGTTAATGGCATTTATCTTGAGCTCAAACAGCTCAACTAGGAAACTAAAAGCTCAAGATAAGATTTTTCGAGTTTGAGCTTACGTTGCAATGTTAGTCAACCAGTTCAAACTTGCCTTTTGGGATTATAATCCAGTTCAATTAATTATATATTGTAGTTCACATATAGAAAGACTCAAACTTGATTAACGTCGATACAAATGTAAACTTATCACTAAATTGAACTCAATTAGGCTTGTTAACTCCGAATACTTATAAGTTCGACTTGGGCTTGATAAGACTACCAACACGAGCTCGATATAGCTTGTAGGCCAGCATGAGTTCATTTATAAGCTGATTTGCAATCAACGAAAGCAATAAAACAAGGGCCTCTATAATTGGTGCTGCAGCAATTTGCATAACACTGTGAAAGGCGAAATGCTTACGAGTATAGAAACCTTGGACCTTCAAATTAGGGTTTGAGGATTTAAGGGTGTCGAAGATCCTTGTAATCAGAGTGGTCTTGCCAACACCCTGAAAATGTACAAAATAGTAATGAGAGAGTGAGAGAGAGAGAATATTGATTTTCTGCAGATACGAGAGAATAACCTCTGGAAAGAATAGAAATTAGGGCAAATGAAGGATGAAATTGATAGGCTTACCGGAGGACCAGTGACTAGAAAGCATTTTCCGGGTCCTGCCATCTTTTCCTTTTTCTTCCTTCCTAATGCTCTCTCTGTCGCCCACTCTATGAAAATAAAATCGGCTGTTCACCTGGCCGTCTGGCACTCGTGCGTTTTCTCCCCCCTTCCCAGTTTGTTTATAAAAATGCATATACGTTTTGTTCCGTAACTTTACCGCAATGAGTAATTTAGTTCATGTATTTTTAAAAAAATCAGACCATGATCGGAAGGTGACTGGTGATTGCTTGTCGAGAGTTGCATAACCTTTCACTAGCTGACCATCCGCCATTTCTTGCACCCGAGGTGGTTAGAAACGCCGTTTAAGAGGAAATGGATGGCGATCTGCTTTAAAAGTGATCATTCGGTCTACTAATTGCCATAGGTCAATTCTCCAATCGTCGTTATAACTCAAGATAGCAAAAACGATGGTAAAAATTTCAATTACGCAGCACATTAATCTTTTCAAAATTTAAGTAATTAATTGCACGTTTTAATAAAGTTTATGATCACATTAACCCAAATGCATTCGGGGATAAATTGAAGGGATATGAATGTGAATGGATGGAATATAACTGTTATTTGGTATATAATATTATCTTGAAAAATTCTATGGTTTTATTGATTTTTTTAAATCGATCCAATCAATAATCTAATTATTAAATATTTTATTATATTAACTTTTATAATCATTTGACATCGTACAAGTTTCCCTATTATCCCTTATAATAATACTCATCAAAATAAAATATAATTATATTATCAACTTTATTTGTCTTTATTTTCCTTTTTTATCGCTAACCAAAGTATTAAAATAAAAATATTCCTCTCAATTTATATGTTTTACATTCTAAAATATCCCAAATATTAAAAATATTTAATAAGATAAATCATGTCGTCGTAAAACAAATAAAAAGGATGCATAACAAGAAGAAATAAGAATCGTAAAAAATAAAAGCATATTTTATTATATTAAAGTAGAATATTTTTCTCTAAAATAAGAAACGCTTCAATTAACAAAGAAACATATTTAAAAAATTCACATGGAAGAGTTCACATAAATCTTATCGCGAACTCAATAAATAAAGTCGTGGCCTTAGCCAATCTCGCGCGATTTGACGTGGTAAGACATTAGAATAGTGAACGTCCGGATTGATAAGACACTAGAATAAGGAAGGAATGGTATTTCTTATATTTAGTACTACTCTTGGTATGAAATAAAATTAAATGTATATAATATAGTAAATATTAAAATTGTTTTTAATTATTGTATATTATAATTTTTTTATAAGTTGAATAAAAAAATTTTAATTAATGTAATTAATGAGGATGGAAAAAAAAATTATAATTCAAGGAAAAGCTGAATATTCCTTAAAATTAGAATTATCGATTCTAAAGAGTAACAATTTCTCCCTTTAAAAACACTTTTAGATATGGGAAAGAAAAAAAAACCCGCAATTATTTTCTATTACGAGTTGCTTATATAATAGTAACTTTAATTATTGGATATTATAGTTAATCTAAATGTTAAATAAATAATTTTAATCATCTATAAGTAATGAGGATGGCGTAGAATTGCAATCTCACTCCATAAAGGAGGAATCAAATTTCCCCTTATACCATGTTTGGTATGAAAATGAACTAGAATGGAATCGTAATTTCGAATTTTATTTCATTTCCCTATATTTAGAAGCATACTTAAAAGCTGAAATCAGTAATCACGGCTTTAAGAAGGGATTCGATTTCACCTTCGTGATTTTATTTCTTTCACATTTATTATTATTAAGCAAATTACTTATTTAACATTCAATTTAACTATAACGTTCAATATTTAATAGCATATTTTTTAATTATTATTACATATACATTTAACTCTATTTCATTTCATTTCATTCCACGTGCAATTCCAAACATAGGAAAGGACTTGCCATTCTGTTCTTCATGTTGTTCTAAACTACTCATGCGTACCAAATGTGATATTAAAGTTAAGATCATCGATTCTAAAGAATTGTAATCATATCTTCTAAAGGCACTTCTAAATATGAGGAAAAGAATGAAATTTGGAATCATGATTCCATTATGAGTCCATTTCTATATACCAAACATTATAAGGTCACACAACCAACTAAGTATTTAAATATTGATTTTTTTATAAATGATAGAAAAATTAAAATCTTATTTTGTCACAAAAAAATACAAATTATAAAATTTAAAATGAATCTAAGAATGCAAGATGCATTGTAAATGATAAAATTAAGGTTACATCAAGTAGACTTATGAATGGATGATGAAATTTATAAAAAGCATGGTAAAGCATAAATAAAACTCTAAAATGAATTAAAATTTGTAGAACTAAACCTTAAGAATGGTTGACAAAAAAGAAATCTTTTAGATTAAAAAAATAGGATTGCATAACAAAACAAGAATTTGGATCTCAAAAAGATAATTAATATGACAAAGTGTAAAATTAAGTTTTAGAACAAATGGAAATATGGATAAAGAAGATCCTTAGGAGGAAAGTAAAGACAACTACAACATATGGGATGGTCAATTATTCCTCCTACCTTGATGATTAATCTTATGTTTTTCAAGTTTATTCTCCTCTTTCTTCTAGGTTCACTATACTAATGATCAAGAATGTTATTTTTATGGAAATTAGTGACAAATTACTAGGTTATTATAAAATTACAATTATAAAACTAAAATTCAAAATATAAAGCAATTAAATGGTAATAAAGGATTTTGATTATTTCAAATAATTAGTTAGGATACCTTGGAAGAGAAGATAATAAGGATAATTTTTTAAGAAAATAAAGATGAGTGCAATATTGCTTATTTTATGCGTGTATGTCACAAGACAGAAGGTTCACCCCCTTCTTAAGTACCCGTACGGCGTTAACCCTCATTTGCCTCATCATATTTACTTGGATTACAAAGAGTGAGCCAGCCTTTTCTCTTTCTATCTTCCAAGATTGTTCCAAGTCCTTCTAACTTTATGAGTACCGATCGGTATTATCATTGTCCTTCATATGATTAGAAGACCCAACTTTTCTATTAGTTTCAACTTGCCATAGCTATCATCAGAAAAGCGGTATTAGCTCACAACTAGTTTACTTATAAGAGGCCAACCCAGTCTTAAGAGAGCACCTAACCCATAAACAAATCACCTATTGACACTACTCACTTTACGTTAAGTCCCAAGTTAAACACTCCTACTTTCCTTTAAAATACGGATTATGATATTATCCCTACCTAAATCCACAATACCCTCATTATAGGACCAACTCTTTACCATTACCTTTTCCATTTAAGATCACCAACCTTATCTCTCCATTGTTTGACTCTACACCAAGATCATCTCCACCAAGACTTCAGGGCTTTCATAGGCATCAGCTCCCCCTCTCCTTCGCCTTCACCTTCACCTCAATCTCTCATTCTTTGAGATTGCCTCTTGTTAAGCAGCTCAACAGTAGTGATAAGAATCAGCCCCTTAAATCGATCACCCGTAACCGACTTAGAAGACTCTAAGGACTTACTCAAAAGATACTAGCTCAAAGTCATATCTAAGACAGAGATTCCTATCCCGACTTAATTCCTTACCGACTTAACTGCCAGACCTACACGTATGTTAAACCTACTCTTGCCAAGCAACTGTGCTCTATTAGGATAATCAAGAAGACAGCCTTAAGACCATCCGAGCTGAATTCTGGAGCCAACTATAAGCATCCTACTCCAACTCAAGCCGACTACTCTGCAATAGGATTGGCTGACCCCCGACCTAATCCAGCTTAAGTCAGCCCTTAACCATAAATACTTTTTCTGTTTTCGCCTACTATTGTATTATATTTTTAATGTTTAGCCACCAAGCAACACATGTCTTCTAACACAACATTCTAAAAGGATTTTTATTTTTCCGTACTGAATATTCTTTGTCCCTTTTACCCTTTTTAATATATATTATGTAACCTAATTGTAAGAATACCCTTTTGTCTTTTCATACATATAAGGTAACCGTAGTAGATGAATATATAAACCCCCACTTGTTTGTACATAGACAATCAATCAATCAATTATTAATACAGAAATTATTCATGTTTCCTTTGAGTAACTTTAGTTTTCTCATTACCTTAGTAAGGAGTAGTGGCCAATGTCCCTTCAATTTGAACCGATGAGTCACATTTGGTGGATTGTAGGTCAAATAAGATTGAGTGGTGCATCATATCCACTCGATAGCTATGCGGACTTTGCTAGATTTTCTTTATTTCTTTCGATTTGCTTCATTGTATTGCTTCTCCATGTATCTTACCCTAAAGACGCATCATATAGGGTTTATCCTTTAAGCACATTTCATTTTCTTGATATTACTAACCCTTTTCTACTCATTGTCTAACTCTACCCAAGATCATCTCTACAAGGATTTAGGGCTTCCATAAGCTTCCCTCATACCATACCTTCTCTTTTTGTTCTCCAAGGTCACCTTTTATTGAGTGGCCCAATAATAGGGTCTATTCATTAAAGTATACTGTTTCATTTTCTTAAGATACTGTTAGAGTCTTGTTACAATGTAGCTCACAACATAGCTACCCCTTTTGGTAACAATGTCCTCGACATGGTGGTTGCTCCTCCTCTTGAGTTTTACTTACAAAACCCTAATTGTAAAAAAAAACTACCCTTTTCATTGAGCACATAGGGTAATATTTAAGTGACTTGTCTAAGCTAGAATCTTTATGCTCTAATACCACTTATCACAAGATGAGAGGTTTATCCCCTCCTTAAGTGCCAGTGTTATGCTCCACCCTCATTTGCCTCATCATATTTATTTAGATTATAGAAGGTGAGCTAGCCTTTTCCCTTCTTCTCTTCATAGGGCTGTTTTAGGCCTTTCTAACTTTAGAAATGCTTACCAACATTGTCACCATCCTCTATATGATTGGAAGACACAACTTTTCTATTGGTTTTAGCCTGTTATGGCCATTATTAGGAGCATGGCATCAGCTCCTAACCAGTTGTAAGCCCTACAATCAGAAGTTTGGAATCAATACGTAAAGTTTAGGATGATTGGGTAAGTTATTTGATCAAGCCTAAATTATACGACGAATTATACAACGAAGCTAGGAATATTATAAGATTTAATTATAAGCATATTACTTGTTATTTATTGGAAATGCAAAAAACAAGTTCCAATAACTAATAATCGACAAAAATAAATCATATACACACTAAAAATCATAAAATAACATAAATAATATTTAAGGGTATTTACTTGTACTATATATATATTTACATGTAGGTAAAAATACTTTAAATATACTAAAATAATACTAAATAATTAAAGAAAATTATAAAATAAATAAATAAAAATCAGTAAAAATTAGAGAAAGTGTGAAAATGTCCAGAATTAGGTTATGGCAAGCTGGAATTAAGAAGAACACAATTAACCGATCAAAATAGGATAATTGAAAAGCAAAAATAGAAGAAAATAACGAATAAATAACAACAATTAACTCAACAAATTATCAAAATAGCTCTATAAATTCAATAAGACTCAACTTCAATTCATTTTGGCAAGTTAGGAATAAAAAAAAATAGGAAAAGACCGGAAAGAGAGAGTTAAGTATTTTTAGAAAAATTAGTAAAATTATAGTACAATTAGGTTTTACAAGAAAACCCACAACCAACAACCATTGGGGGAAATACGGCCACCATTCCCACCGCCCCTCTTAGTTGATACACTTGGAGTCACCATTGGTGGCTAGATACTGATTGAACAGGTGAGTTTAATTTCTAATCCAATTTTATTTAATTTAGTAAAAATACCAAAGATATTTAGAAAATTATGAAATTTTGTATTTTGTGGTTCTTATGTATATAGATTTAGGGAAAAATATTGATTTGAAGAGTTTAGATATGGAAATGTATAGTACTTAAGAAATTTCGAAACCCAAACTTATTTTCGATTTAGAAATAAATGACCTTAATAGTATAGTTTTGAACTCAAAATTTTTATATAAACTATTTAGAATATTTGAAATAATGTTATTAAGAGATTTTTCAAAAATTAATTTTTGAAATTTTTAGGTTTTAAAATGATATATAAAAGAGTGATTTTAGGCTTATTTTGGTAATTTAGTGACAATTTGATCAAAATACTAATTTAGTGTATAATTAAGTGTTTTAAGATGTTAGTTTCTGATGCAGTATGATATTTGTAGTATTTAGAGTATTAGATGTAATTATTATGTGTATTATATATTGATTATGTGTAAATTAATAATATGTGAAATTGGAAATATAATAAGCAGAAAATGTTATGTTAAAATTGATAATATAATAATAATAGTAATATACAATAAATCTAACATGAAACTTAAATTTAGGTAATGAAATGAAAAATGCAAATTTTTCTTAATTAGAAGCAAATTTGATAGTTAAATTAGGATTAAGGTATACCATAGGGCTAGAATACTGGTTAGGGGCTAAATATAATATTTAGGATATCTAAATATAATATGATTAATTTCACATTATGTGATATTCCACAAATTAGCAATTAGGACATGAACATCTAAGCATTGGAGCAAAGCCTTGTCCAGGTATGATTAAGGTCAACAATTGATTTAGGGTATTCAAAAAAATAACTCAATTATGATAGAAACTTATGAGAAACATGATAACCCTAATCGAGGAATTCCCGTATGCTTTGTGATGTAAACCGTAACCAAGAAAAGATAATGCCAATCACTGAACGGGTCTAAACTTGCCAAAAGCTTGAAAAGGAACTGATGGGAAATGTGCAAAAGGACAAGCGTGAATAAAAAAGTAAGCAAAAACCTACAAATAGCTTCAATGGATACAATGCACCAATGGAATTTTCGAGAACTCATGGTACAACTCGATATGACGTACGAGAGGATCCGTTGAGGTTACTTGTCACCTAGCTTTGCTTAAAGGTTATGATAAGAGCGAAATAAATGTAAACAAAGTAGTGTTTACTAGAGACAAATGTTACATGTATTAATGTTCAATCTGATTTATAGCTATAAGTACATAAGTACAAAGGGTACTTATACTTGAAAATTTAGGGTAACATGCCTAAAAAGAAAAAAACAAAAAAGGTATTACCCTTAAGAAGTAATGTACAAGAATACAAAAGGGTACAAATATATATTCAAGAAAAATAATCATTAATGTAACAGATTCTATATGGGCTCCTGTACACGTGGCGAAGATGTATTAGTGATACCGTTAGAAGAAGCAAACAAAAGAGTACGGTCAAATGGTTTGTCCGAGTAAGGGTAGCTATGTTAGTTCAGAGTCTCTTTCTTTCGATCCGATAAGAGTGAAGTGAGTGAGCAAGTTTACATGGTTTGCTAAGTATTTCAGCATTCTAGCATTTGGCATACAATCTCTGAGAGAAGGGAAGTCATGTAGCTCGTCATGGGAAGTCAAAGTCAGTTGAAATAGGAGAATCCGCCTTGCCAATCCCTCTAGTCCTCGGACTCGGCTACGAGTCAATAGTCTAGTAACCTGATTCTCATTATTTCCTCTACATTGATTTGGATTTGGGATCAAATTTGCACAATCTTTGATCAGCTATCCATCAGGGTAATAGGGACTAAGGTTAGCAATGTTGAAGGTATCAAATACCCCATAATCTTCAGACAACTCCAACTTGTAGGCATAACCATTGATCTTCTAGAGGATCCTGAGGTGTCCTTCAACTCTTGCAGATAATTTGTTTCTCCTTTTGCTCGAGAATTGTTCCTTGCTGAGGTGCAGCCATACTAAGTCTTCTTGTTGGAATTGTTTAACCCGCCTACCATTGGCCTTCTCTCACATTCTTTTGGCAGCTTGGTCAATGTGCCGAGTTACTTTGTCACATATGTGTTGAAGGGATTATGCTTTAGCTCTTGTGTTTGGGTCTCCTTGCTTAGATTTCGACGTGGAGGTGTGATTAAGAGACAACTCGAGATTAAAACCATAGATAACTTCAAAGGGGGTCTATTTGGTGGTGTCATGTACTGTCCGGTTGTAAATGAATTCAACCACTAGCAAGTAGATGCCCCAATTGGCCAAGTTCTTACCTACTAAAACTCGGAGCAATGATGCTATAGTACGATTAAGCACTTCTGTTTGGCCGTCAGTTTAGGAGGTACTAAATAGTAGTTTAGTTCCCATTCAATGCCACAGGGTCCTCTAAAATGGCTTAAGAACTTCAAGTCCTATAGGAGACTACACTTCTCGATACGCCATGTAATTGTACAATCTCTTGCAAGAAAAGAGAAGTAATAGCCAAAGCATCGTTAATTTTGGCGCAAGGTACAAAGTGTGCCGTCTTACTGAATCAATCTACGATAACCATTACAGAATCTTCGCCTCGAGCAATTTGTGGTAAACTAAGAATAAAGTCCATGCTCAACTTAGTCTATGGTTTCATCAAAACAAGTAAAGGCATTGCTTTCCTTAGCTAAGCTCAGCATTTGGCCTTCTTGCATACGATACAGTTTTTAATGATTCTATGCACATCTACATCATTCTCGACCAAAAGAATCAACCACTCAGCAATTCATATGTCTTTTTCTCTCCAAAATGTCCGGATAGTCCTCCACTAAGAGCTTCCTCGATCAATAGCTCTTGCAGGGAACAAGTCGGTACGCATAATTTTCCTTTTTGAAACAAGTAGCTATCTTTCACATGGTACTCGTCTACTGTTCTTCCATCGACACATCGCGCAAACACCGATCCAAAGTGTAAATCCCCAAAGTACTACTCTTTGATGCTTGCAAACCTAAATAATCTGGTCTACAGTTTACTCAGGAGTGTATGTCTTCTCAAAAAAGCATCAACAACTACATTGCTCTTTCCTTGTTTATATTTTATTATAAAATTGAATCCTTCAAGGAATTCAACCCGTCTCACCTGCTGCTTCGATAACTTAGTTTGACTTCAGAGGCACCTTAGGGACTTATGGTCAATATAGATGACAGACTCTTTTGATAGTAAATAGTATTACCATATTTGTAGTGCTTAAATCAGCGCCAAGAGTTTTTTGTCACATACAGAGTGATTAAATTGAGGTCCTTTGAGCTTCTCACTGCAGAAGGCAATTAGCCAGCCTTTCTACATTAGGACAACATTTATTCTAATACTTGATGCATCACATTCCAATTCAAATATTTTCTTGAAGTCAAGTAAAACTAACACCGGGGCAGAGGTCAATTTTTCTTTTATCTCAACAAAACTCTTATTCCTATCGAAAGTCGATGTTCTTCTTTGTTAGCTTAGTGAGTAGTGTGGCGAAGGTACTACAATTCCTAATGAATCTTTTATAGAATAAAGCTAGTCTATGGAAACTTTTCACGTTAGCATAAGCAGTAGGAGTCAGCCACTCGACGACTGCTCGGATTTTCTCATCATCCACTCGTTAGCCTCCTCTACTTACTACATAACCTAAGAATATCACTTCCTCCTAGCAAAACCAACACTTCTTGAGATTGCTAAACAACCTTTTGGTATGGAGGATATCCAGTACGACTCGAAGATGTTCATAGTGACTTAGCATGTCGATATTATAGATAAGGATGTTGTTAAAGTATACTACGACACACTTCCCTATCAAATATCTTAGCACATGGTTCATCGGTTGCATGAAAGTTCTCGGAGCATTCGATAAGCCAAAGGGTATGACCATCTATTCATAAAGTCTATGTCAAGTCTTGAATGTAGTTTTTCACTCATCTCCTAATCTTATGCAGATTTGATGGTAGCTAGATTTCAGATCAATTTTACTGAAAATCTTAGCTCCGCTCAATTCATCCAACATGGCTTCCAACCTCGGAATAGGATACTTGTATTTGATCATAATCTTGTTCATAGCTCAGTTGTCTACATACATCTGCCAGGTTCCATCCTTTTTTGGCATTATAAGTACCGGTACAACATAAGGGCTAAGACTTTCCTTAACATATTCTTTCTTTAGTAACTTATTGACTTGATGTTAGATTTTAGAAGCCTGTTCAGGACTCATTCAATAAGTAGGCTTATTCAGCAGCGCAGCACTGGGCATTAAGTCAATATAGTGTTATATGCTTCAAATTGGGGATAACCCTCAAGTAACTATTCTGGAAACAAGTTAGCATATTCATCTAACATCTCTTTTATTTTCTAGGGTAGTTTACCCCACTTCTTCAGCTCTAATAGGTGCCTGACCAACATGAGAGTCAGCGTATCGGTTTTAAGGGTCTCTCGGAGATCAGCTCTACTCATCACTAGAGCCTTCTTCAATCCACGAGCAAGTTTAGCATGCAATTTATTAACTTCACTTAGCAGCATCTGTTTCAATGTGATCTTCCTGCTATCCTTCTCGAATGTATATGTGTTCTGGTATCCATCATGGATAACTCTCCTATCAAACAGCCATTGTCTACCTAGCAACACATGGGTAATCTGTCGCAGAGAATTTAGTCAAAGTAATTTCCAATAGTAATTGGTAATAGTATTTGTCGAGTAACATACAGTACTCCTTTCTTACTTAACTAGTACAACTTGTATGACCATGGATGTGCAATAGTTGACAACTTTAATTTTGTGAGGAGATCAGCTAATGCCACATTGGTGCAACTCTCACTATCTACAATGAAGGTACACACTTGATCATTCACCTTATAGGTAGTATGAAACAAATTCTCTCTTTACTTCTCCTTACGTAAGGGTTCCATTTTCATTGTACGTTAAACAACCACGATTAACTAGCCCAAATCCTCAACAAACACATCCACTTCAATAAGTTTTTTTCTCGGTAGTGATCTTCTTCTCTTTAGATTCCTCATCAGCACTTTCTACTTCCAGCTTCGGGACGTCTCCCTTGATGACCATTGTCTTTCGATTCGAGCACTACGCAACCATATGTCCAAGGCTTTAGCACTTGAAGCACTTGATCTGGCTCGTCTTCCTACTAGATCCCTACCCTTTCTCATAAGTTCAGGTTGGCACGTTACTATTAGGTTAGCTTTTTTACTTGGCTCGAACATCCATCTTTCGAGTCAGCTTAGTACTTAATTAAGCTTAGTGACTTCCCTATCCGAGTCACCGAGTTAGCTAGTCAACATTTTGTTTGGTACTCAACTTCTTCTTTGCCTCTCTACTTATTGGGCTATTTTAATGGCTTCATCCATTGTAGTAAACTGTTGGAGTTCCTCAATGCTTCGAATGTCACCTTGCAACCTAGTAAGGAACTTAAAGATTGTTTGTGTTAGGGATTCCTCCACTTTACACCAAATCATCAGCATTTGGAATTCCTGAATATACTCATCAACTGTTTAGCCTCTTTATTTCAGCTCTTGAAGCCGAGTAAAAGTATCTTGCAAATAAGTATCCGGCACAAACCTATTTTGTGAGTATCCTCTTCATTTCTGGCCAAGCGTTAATCTCTTAGTAGCTTTCTCATCTCCTTATGGTGTAGAAATTCTTCTACCACATGGCAACATATTTGGAGAACTCAACTACAACAGTTCTCACCTTCTCATAATCCTTGTATAGATAATAATAAAAAACACTCTCTACTTTTTCTTCCCATTCTAAATATTCATTATCATTCCCAGATCCATTGAAGCTTGGAATCTGAAGCTTCACATGGTCAGATGCTCTAAGGGCTTAAGCTCGCTTTTCTTCAAAATACTCATCCTCATCCTTTTCATCTGGTTCCCTCAGATCCTCCACCTTGAACTTATCGAGTTAAGTTTTGACCTCTAACAGGTTGAGCAACTTGTAGGGTATGTTACATAGCCTCAATCGGTTAGTAGGCCAACGCATCAATAACTCGAGTCAAATATACCAAGAGATTAGCCACCTCATCAAGTCTCTCGTTAGTGCTCTTAGGGGTTCATTGGTCATGGCAAACAACTCCACTATTATCATCTCCAGCACCAATGTTTACACTTGGGTCAATCATTTTCTCTACAGATTCAAAGTTCAAACTCTCCAAGTAGGTGATATATTAGTTACTTCCACAAACCAGAAAAAGTAACAGCTAATAAGTATAGCAATCAAACGAATACAGTAACTTACTATGTTTTACACACGTAAAATAGAGTATAAATAGAACTTCATACACAAACCGCAACTCAAACACAAACCTCTGCTCTAATACCAAGATGATATGAACCGTAATTAAGAACAGATAAGGATTGTCACTGAATGGGTCTAAGCTTGCCGAAAGCTTAAAAAGAAAGTGATAGGGAATGTATGAAAAGATAAATGCAAATAAAAAAGTAAGAAAAAACCCACGAATAACTCCAATGGATATGACGCACCAATGGAACTTTTAAGGACTCACTGTACAACTCAATATAACGCACGTGATGGTCTATTGAGGTTACTTGCTACCTAGTATTATTTAAAGGTTAGGATAAGAGTAAAATGAATGTAAATAAAGTAGTGTTTACGAAAGACAAATGTTAAATGTATTAATGTTCAATTCGATTTACAGCTACAAGTACAAGGGGTATTTATATCCGAAAATTTATGGCAACATACCTAAAAAGGAAAAGACGAAAAGGGTATTATCCTTAAGAAATAACGTACAAGAATACGAAAGGGTGAAAATGAATATTCAAGAAAAATAATCATTAGTGTAATAGATTCTATGCGAGCTCCTATACACGTAGCGAAGATGTATTGGTGATGCCATTAGAGAATGTAGACAAAAGAGTACAGTTAAATAATTTGTCTGAGCAAGGGTAGTTGTGTTAATCTGGAGTCTCTCTCTTTCAATCTCTCGACAAGAGTGAAGCCGAATAAGTGGTTGGCTCAAGCTTGATGAGCAGGTGTGCATGGTTTGGCAAGTATCTGGGCATTCTAGCACTTGTCATGTAATCTTTAAAAGATGAGAAGTCATGCAGCTTGACATGTAGAGTTGTTCAGCAAAGAAATACTTGGCCTCGGTAGGAGTAGGTTAGAACAGGAGAATTTGTCTTGCCAGTCCCTCTAGTCCTCATGCTTGGCTGTTGATCAATGGTCTAGTAGCCTAATTCCCATCACTTTGTAAGTTCTTAAAATCTCATTTAAGGCAATTAAACACAGATTTAGGACCTCTAGAAAAAACTTATCCAATTAAGCCCAAACTTTACGACTACATTAAAAAAGTTAGTTGAAATAATCTGGTAAAGTTAGATTGCATAAATAATGACCCAAAATTCCAATTTTACCCCTAGAAGTGTGATTATTCAATATAATGTAAAAATAATCAAAACTCCTAAAAACCGAGCTCGAAATGGAACGATGACTTAGATATAAGTTAATTAGGTTATAAAAGAAAATAATATAGCATAATATACTATATGAGTATACACGTATTTTTATGAGTATATTTGGTACATATAAATATTATACCTATAAATTAACATGAAATAATATAATTATATATGATAAGCGATAAATTCGTAAAATTAAAAAAGAAATATGTTTTAAAAACAAAATACATGCTAAAAACATGATTGCATGTATATAATTACTCATTACATATATGATATATATAGGATATACACGTGTGTATTAACAAAATCATTAAATACTAACATAAAATACCAAAATATATTAAAATATCATAAAAAAAAATCATTAAAAAAAAAGAAACAACCTAAAATATTATTGGATTAAATGCGGAGTAGCTTAAAAAAGATAAGCAGCTACATCAAAACTAATTTGATAAAAATTTGATACCTCATCCTACTAATTGGACACGCATAAATTAAATAAAATTTCTTAATAATTAAAAAAAATCTAACCTCCTCTAATCTTTATAAATAGGGTCCCTAGGTTTAGATTTTACATTTTAGCAACTAGGAGTACTCAAGAAAAATTTAGAAAAAATTAGAAAAATTAGACAAAAAATTAGAGAAAAACATACCAAATCGCGCCCTAGCTTAGTTCCCTAACCTACTGTTGACTTGCTGTTGAAGCTGCTTAGCCACCAACAGAGCACCCAGCGCTACCTCCGGCTAACACACCCCATTTGGCCACCGACCACCTCATCGCTGATGAGCAGTAGGTTAAAGATCTACCTTATTTTTTATTAAATTCTAAAAAAAATATTAAATTAGGTTAGAAAATTCTTAAAAAAAATTGTATCTAGGTTATTTTAGATGTAGGTTCATTTTCTATTTTCTTTTTTGTAAAATTAAGATTATTTTATATACATACTTAAAAAAGTCACTATTTATCCAAATTTTAACTTTCAAAATAATATACCAAATGATATGGTTTTTAACTTAAAATTTTTACATAGAATACATATGATATGTATTTGACTGTTATATAGCTAGATTTTTAATTTAGGTATTTTTTATATTTATTGTATTTTTAACCCTAAAAATAGCGTGAAATGATGAAATAAATAGGTTTTTATGAAATTAATTGATGAAATTGATGTCTACTGACTTTTGGAGATTTATAACGACGTTAGGATATATTGAAAATAATTTTTCATAAAAAAGATAATATTTGGTTAATTAAATACAATTTAGGGGTAAAAATGTAATTACGAGTATATAGGAAATAAACTGATAACATGAAACCATGTATCGACTGAATTCCTCATATTTTTAGAAGTCTAAAGAAATTTTTGAGGAATTATTTGGAGACCCAAGTCAATTATTATGAATTTTTGTAGTAAAATAACTTAAATTATGAATCAAAGCACGTTTTTAATAATAATAGGCTAAAATGTGATAAATATTGAAATAAAACTTATGCATGTACGTGTAGGTCAAATTTGGTAACAAATAAATTTTTAATATATTTAATTATAGTTTTACAACTGGGTTTGATATATATATATATATATATATATATAATAAGGTTAAATAATACCTATATTATTAAGTATATTAGTAAATTATATAAAATATAGTTCAATTACATAAAATAAGTATAATATGATAACACTTATTGTAGGCACGTATAAATATATTAAAAACTTGAAATATCTTTTAGAAGTCATTTCTCGAAATAAAACCTGTAATACGTATCATCAAGTGTATACGAAAGCCATGACACTACTTTTACTAAAATTGAATAATCCTAAGTAACATAACCTATAGCTTTATAATGTTACGAGAATTTACATACTACGATAATCTTATTGTAATTGAAATGTAATTTAACTTATTGAAAGTAAGTTTTGATACGATAAAAATGATATATTACACGTAATAATATAACTATGTGATATGAATCAATCCATGACAATTCTCAAGTCGAGGCCGACTTATCAAAAGCCAATGTTGACTTGCCAGAAGCCAGTGCAGACCTATCAGAAGCTAATGCAGACCTACCAAAAACTGAAGCTAACATATGCTAACCCGAGACCAAATTGCTCTTGCCGAGGCCGGATTGATAACCAAAGGATGAAAAGAGGAAAAGGAACCTTTCGGCATCAGGGTTATCGTCTATTGAGACAATAAGAGACTAAATGGTTGAGGCCTCAAGGCCAAAGAACAGCTCGGCACAACACAAGAAAGTTAACGCCAAGCAATCTACTAATGCAACAATTATGGGCCAATCTTACTAGGAGCTCAACTAAGCACAATAAGACTTCCAAGCATCCTACCCCAATTCGAACACCCGCCTACTAATCGACCCCTACTCGGGTTTAATCCCACAGACAGTTCGAATGACTGCATGCTGACCACTTTGTTAAATGTGCAGTTTTGTATACTTTGTAAATATTTTCCTTATTTCAATCGTGGGCCATTTTTTAAGGTTTAAGGGCCTTATATATTATTTACACTTTTCCTACTAGGGTTGTAGAATTTACTATAAATAGCAACTTTTGTAATTAGCTAACAAAATAGAAGAAGAATAATAGACAGTGATAACACTTGAACATTCTTTTCGAGTAAGAATATTCTTGAGCTCTTAGAGCTTACCTCTTTCGGATTATTGAGTGTGCTTTACTCTTTAATCTCTCTTGTATTCTTATCAATCTTACCCTTAAGATTGTAGTGAACCTTTCATTTGAGTGAGTTAATAAGTCATATCTAACCTCTCATTTGAAACCCGAGTAACCTTTAGTGCTTATGAGTTGTATCAAACCCTATATCGAGCTCAATTCCTAATTTTGTTTCTGTCTTAGTACATGATATCCATACACATTCGCAGTTAAAACCCCCTTCCACTTCCTATTCCTCATCCCACTTGAACGTCGAATACCCATTCGTGGTTCGTATCCATTACATATTCGTGGTTTCGCATCACTACATATATTATCAATACTTAATAACTTAACTTAACTTATATAATAAAACTATATTTAATTATATAAGGAAATAATAATATACTTTAGATATATAAATGTTTAGCGAAATACAAATAGATAGAACTCTAACGTTTTCGTAACTCTTATGAAAACTAAATTTAGGTTATATATATAGGGTCTCCTAATGAATAAAGTATTGACTATACGAGTCTATCATGGTGAGCATCAAGACAGGTAAGTGGAATCAATATTTCATAGCATTTTAAGGTATTATTTCAGAATACTTAGAAACTTTAGTATGTATTTGCTTGTGATTGTAATTAGCTATTTGTACATATGTAACACTTGTAGTTGAGTTTTGATTTACTGTGATGGAAGCTGAGCTCCATGTTATAGTTATTCTATAAATATTATTATGCTTGAATTGTTTAAACTTGATTGATCGTCTTAAAAATGAACTAACTCAAACTTGGCTTAATACCTAACCTAATATGCATCACAACCTACTAAAGGTAACAGTTAGGATTCTCAGGCTAAACATGAATTGTCTTCAATGAGGATAGCCAAAATAGTCATTTCCCTACGCTTAGTAGAACTAAGTTATAGGAGAGAAGATTACAATAAGGTTAGGGTCCGTAGTTCGAAAGTAGTCACGGGAGGAAGGTATTCTTCATTATACAAGCTTAGGTTTGGTTTCGATTCATGAGTGCATAACGTCGAGCTCCTTAACCTAGATTGGAGCGAGCGTAATTTCTCTCATCTCATAATGGATTGGATAACGTTGTACGATGGCATTTGCTTGTACACGCGATACATCTAACTAACTTAGTTGAAAACCTTATTTATGATGTATTGAATACATATTTCTATCTCTACCCTACTTACTGAGCAAGTTGTCGCTTATTTCCTTATAGTTTATTTTATAAGTTCTTAATGGATTGCAAGTACCTACCCAAAACTAGAGCTCTAGCAAACTAGGACGGGGAGTAAGGTGTAACAAGAAATGACTGGTTATTATTTTTAGTATTGACTTTCTTAACTTTAAAGGAAAACTACACAGGACTCCTCAAGGGATTTGGTAGTTTTAGTATTCTAGTCTATATATGAATAACAAGTACTTATAGGATTACTACCACTCTTTGTAAAGTCAAACCACAAGTTTATTTTTAACAAATTATTTTAAATGATTATTCCATAAGTTTGTAACAAACAGATGTTAAATTAGATGCTTCAAATAGGTAGAATTGAGTATGCTTGATGTGAACTAGGTCTAAGATAATAGCTGTAAGGACAGTTTTTATTTTATGATGGTTTATACGGTGAGACTGTTACAATTGTATAATTTGAAAACGAGTACTTAAGGTATACGTATATAACTTGTAATCAAAAACTAAATTGGAACGTAAATCAGAAACAAATACAGAAATCAATTCAAAAACTAGTCTAGAATAGAGTGATAATAAGTAATATATATTTGAAAAATTGAGTCAAATCATAATTTAAAGCCTATATGTCATAAAGATATAAATACTAAAAGAGTATTTATATTATAAAACATGTGAAGACGAGTTGACCTACAGCAACTCGAGTAAGCAAACCAAGGATTTCAAGTAAGTTAGGTTTAATATATCGTTGTATTTAGAAGTACTATATTAAAGTACTCTGAGACTTAGGATTGTATGTGATTGGGCTTGTAGGTGATTGTACTTATAGGTAGTCATATGTATGTGTGCTTGTGTGTCTTTAATTACTTGTTGAATATTAATGACGTGTTGTGATGGTTTGTTGTGAATTGAGTAATATGAGATTGTTTGGTCACCCTAAATTGAACTTAATTATAATCAACCTAAATATCACAATTGGACATGCACTGCAACTCTTTAGGGAACAATTACGATTCTCTAACCAAATACCGATACCTTTGAAAAAGATAGCGTTGAATAACATAATGGTATTTTCTTCATTTTTAACCAAATTAAGTGACAAAAGAGAAAGTCGCGGCAAAGATAAAAGCAATGGTTTGAAGGATAGCTATGGGGGGAGCGGTGTCTCTATTGTACAAACCTAGGTTTGGTTGTAAGCTATTGCATAAACATTAAAACTTCTTAACTCAGATTAGAGCGGGTGAAATTATTCTAATTTTACAATGGACTAGACTACGTTGTGTGATGACATTTATGTATTGCATTGCATTTAATTAATTGCTTGAAAACCCTATTTGTGTTTATCATGCAATCTTATGTTTCCATCCCGACTTACTGAACTATTGGTTTCTTATTCCCTTATAGATTTTCTTTCGGGTACTAATGTAGATACTAAGCTATAACTATCCCAAGGTTAGTCTCTTTTTAAAGTGCCTTTAGAGAGTAAGAATTAAATTGGCTAATAATCGAGTCTTTTAGAGTTTTTCTTATTAACTCTTAAGGTTTATGTAATGGTCTTATAATACTTTACTTACCAAACTATTATGGTATGTAAATATTTCTTGGGATCAGAAGACAGTATGAGTATCTTTATATAAATATGATTTAAAGTTTCTAGTTATATGTATAAATTTTATCAGTGATCATAAATAAGTTATTTACTTCAAAATGAGGAGTTATGGATGCCTTATGTAAATCATACTTATGATAGTAATTGTAAGGTCGGTTATTAACATTGATTGGTCTACATGGCGAGACTATTGCGACTTCATTGCTTTGGGGCATAACACTAGTTTACTCACAAGAGGCCAACTACACCTTGAGAGAATATTTAACCCCATGAACAAACTGCCTGCTGACACCACTTACTTTACGTTAAGACCCAAGTTGAACACCCCTACTTTCCTTTAGAACATAAACTATGACATGTGCTTGTGTAGTTTAGTTGAAAATTGACTAATAATTATTAGACTATTAAAACTTTTGTGTTGCTTGTGTATGGCCATCAAACTTGCAGGTGGTTGATGGTAGCATTAACAAGAGGTCGGTGGCTCCATACTTCTTAAACAGTGTAGTTAGATCAGATACTAAAATTGTTGCAATGAATTAGTAGGTCATCAATGTAAGGGTATCATGTCTTGTACATGTCAGTTGAGTAGAAAGGATGTTACAACGGTATGTTGATTAGTGAAGTGGGGAGTTAATTAGAATGTTTTAGATAGATTGAGCTCTCGATGATATGGCTATAGGTTACAAACTTAGTATGAGATTATTAGACTTTTGCTAAATGATAACAAAGTTGATCCTTGCAAAAATGTTTGGCAAATGATAAGTCCACAATTTTTTGTTGAATGTAGATTGGAAGTTAAAACTTGAGTGGTTCTTAACCTTGAATCATTTAGGTTATAACGTATGTTTGACAAAATATGTATCTTCATAAGTTATTATTGAATGTATGTACTTGTATGGTATAATATTCGCTAGGCATCCTATACAAGGAATTTGATTTTCGTTTTATATAATTGTACTTGAAGACTTGAAAAACGTGAGAGATGAACCTTATATAGTTCTATTTAAATAGGAATATACTAGGGACTCGTCGTGCCTTCTAGTTAAGACATTAACATGTTTTATATCCATAAACAATACGTGGAAATTAAAACCTTTTTTTCCTTTTTATATTTCCACCTTTTTTTTTTCACCATTTCCAGTTCTTTTTGCTCATCTTTAATAAAAATCATCAAACATAGTGTTAGAGTTATTCTTACATAATAAGATTGTAGAAATTGGAAACTGCATTTTTCATATAATACTTAATATGAATGTAGAGTAGAATGGTAGAAAAATAGACTATTCTAGTTCCTAGGTGGTGAGAAACCTAAAACTAGAAAAATAGATATATCATAAAAATTAGGATCATTTGAAATAATATTTGAATTATTTTATTGTATTCTCTTAACACCTTAATAAATTCAAAATGCCTTGGTAAAAACCAAAAATACCCTAATGATCTATGTAGTAAGAGTATTATTCTTCCATTGAAAGTAATAATCAATCCATAATATATAATGTAGGGGAAGAAATAAATTCTTTTGTTTTGTTTTGTTTTTTTTTTTTTAACATAGAGTTGCATTATAACAAACAAAAAATATAGATGCACAGTCTTGTCATTTGCATCATGCGGGCAACATGAGTTGCGCTTAACAAAAGCTCCTTAAGAGAAGTAGCATAAATCTTTTTAATAAAACAAGAATAACCAATTGCTAAAATATCATATCCTAAAAGAGAAAATACATCATTATCAAAAAAGAGATTCAAAAGTATGTAGAAAATGTGTGCAAAGCTAGTGAGCCAATTTGCACTTGATTAGTCTCTCAAGGTATTGTTATGTTACTAAATCACATATTAGAGTTGGGCTTTAGAAAAAATTTACGTACATAACACCATTGTAAAATTTATACTTTATTTTAGTAAGCAAACCTCTAATTTAGCATTGTATAATTTGTAAAATAATTATTAGAAATGTAGAAGATATGGAATTAATTGAGAAATACTTTTTTTAATTTTATTTAAGGAGTTCTACTATTATAGATAAGGTAGAAAAAGGAAAATCAACATAAAAAATAAAGAAATACTTGCCATGTGTTGCATCTTTCATTTTTTTTTTCTTTTAATTGTATAGTTCCCTTCAATAACTTTTAAAATTATACAGTCCTTTTGATTTTTCAAAAGTTACTATTTAAGCTCTTAATACAAGTACGAGATCCACCTTTTTTTATACGTTAGTTGCTTATGTGTATATTTGAGTAATTGAATTAATATATTTAATCAATAAATGTAAAAAATATACTTAAAATTAAAAAAATTGTAAAATTGAAATAAAATAAAGTAAAAGTCATAGGAAATAAAAGAATAAAGAAAAAAAACTATATAACCTTTCTAGTTACTTAAGGGCAACGAATCATTGGCAACGGTTATAAATGTATGATGAGTTGTTCAATTCGTTTACGATGATAGGTAACCATCCACCAATCTCCTCCACCTTAGAAGGGTTGCTGTAACATTTCTAAGGTAGTGGGTGGCCAATTACTATGAAATTGGGATTAATGCCACTTAAGGGTAAGGATAGTTAGCAATGATTATATATATATTTTTTTCATTTTTTAATTTCCTCCAATTTTATCTTTTTATGTGTAATTTTCTATTTTATACATTTTTTAAATTTTTTATCTTTTTAATTGTTAATTAAATATATTAGTTTAATTATCTATGCTGGTTAGAAAATTCATATAAGTAACCAACATATAAAAAAGGTAGTTTTATAGTTACTTTAGAGTGTTTATATTATAATGACCTAATTAGAACTTTATGTACCAAGCTATTGTCCACTTTGACATTTGGTATAACTACTTCTCAATAAGTCACCTACATAAGGAGCTAGGCCATTACACTAGAAAGTACATAATCATTAGAGTTTCATCACATTTTATTTAAAAGATATCATATTCTTTCTCTTTTATAAAACTGACCTCTTAATTAGTATTGTTATATAGGTCTAAGACTACACTAGACAAGGAAAATTGTAGATGGGCTTCTTTTTAGGCTAGGGAGGTGCCTCCTAGTATGACACTTTGGTTTGTGTGGTATTAAGCTCATTCAATTCCGATTAGCAAATTGCTTTGATACTGATTTATAACAATGGAACACCACATATAGAAATATTATTTGCTCTAAGGTAACATGTCATATGGTTTTATCTTTAGTGCTATTGCTTCCTGGAAGGTCATTGGTCCTATTGTTGCTTCCTAGTGTGCATGCTTAACCTATTTTGATGGTTTACAAGCTATTACATTTAAATACATCTCAATGATTAGAGTTTTATTATGTTCTATGTAGGGATATCAAAATAAACATTTGGATCATTTCACACTTTATGCATGTCATCCTTATATAAGGGTATGCTAACCTTCTTTATATCATTCCAATTTTGTTAGATGTTTCCACCTTTATAACAAAACGATTGGAACTTCATTGACTGAAATGTTGGCTTTGATGTGTTATACCATACAATTTTGTCTTTAATGCTAGTTATTTCTTGTAAGGTCACCTATTTTAAAATACGAATCTAGGATCATACTAGACAAGGACTTTAAATATGCTCCTTAGTCTTGTACAAGCTAAAAAGGTACCCAATGCTTAGGAGATGTACCTATATTGTGGCATTTTACCTTATGTGATACTTTATTGCCTAGTTAGTGAATTGTTTTTATGTTACTTTATAACGATTCAATTGAAATTTTACATACTGAAGTATTGTTTGCTTTGATATAATATATTGTAAAATAATGTCCTTGGTATGGTTGCTTCTTAAGGATCACCAATGTTAGAGTATTTTTTATTGAGTATGTTTAAATTTAGAGTTTTCATAAACTTTACAGCTGATTAGAATTTTATCACTTAGGTGCTGGCTATTGAAAAACTACACAAACTATAATTTTAAAAGTTTTGAAAAGATATCAGAATGATTTATCATTTTTCTATTTAAAACGAAATATGATAGTAATAATATTTTTGTTTTCGCCAAATAGTAATAGTAATGATATTTACTAAATACAAATATAGATTCCACAAAACTAATTTTAACGAGATCACAAGTCATTATTCACATGCGATCCTCCATTTCTTCCTAATTCAGCTCAACTGCGGCGATGCCATGCGTCTCCTTTCATTCAAACCCATAGCCTCCAAGTAAAGAGAGAGACAATAAATTATAAAGGGGGCAAAAAAAAGACACAATCAAATAATGGCGGAAGAAACCCTAGATCAGGTACCCTCCAATTCAGTCGCATCAACTTTCATCTTCATCACAGTTCTCGCTTTCCATATCGTATCCAAATGGCTCGAGCACTTGAAGAAGGTAATCATTACGAAAAACTCAATCATAATTCCTGGTTTCATTTCTTCGGCAATTCATAAAAAAAAGTTTATCGTTTTGTTCTTTAATTTTAAAATTTTTTTTATCAGACCGGAGCGAGGAGTGCAGCCGAGATGCAATTGCGCAGCGAGATTAAGCAGTTGTTGAAAGAAGCCAGCACTTTCTCTCAGTGAGTTGTTATACATTCTTCTTATTGCGTCGTCGAATTAGTATATAAATGATTTGATTTGATTTGATTTTGATCTGGAATTTTGTTCGTATAGATGAGTAAATCAGTTTCTATGGTAGTACTAGTTATTGTTGTGGACGGATATGGTTTGCCGTTCCCAGATTCGTGGTTCCATCCATGTCCCCTGTTCGAATTGAAGGGTGGAAATTCAGATATTCATTGTCCATGAACATTTGATTGGGGATATGCTGATTGTGATATCAACTGGGAAGAGGAAAACCCACGTGCCAAATATGGAGGATATTTTACATAGGACCCTCTTTTTACCTTTTTTCTTCCTCCTCATTCATACATTGCTGCATGTTGTTATTGTGTATATGGACGGGGAACATCATTTTGAGACTGGGAGGACAAAGTTTTAGGGTAGCTATCTGAGATCCATCCAATTATGCATTGACATGTATGAGGAGTGGGATCTACATTCAATATTCATGGCACGTGGTTGTTTTATAGTTTGTGGTCACAAACAGGGGGACTGCATAAGGCATAGGGAAAGTATATCCCATTGTAGAACTGGCCATTTGGCGAACATTTCAGCCTTCTTTGCATCAATTGCAAGGTTTTGCATTTTTTTAACTCAGACCTCTTGTTTCTTCTTTCATATATGTAAGAAAAATGTCAGCACATGCCCACATAGCTGTTAACAATTTAAAGGATTATTTCACTGTTTTATGCACTCGTTGATTTTTTAAATATACAATGAATTTTTGAAACTTACATTCTTCTTTACTATGTTCCTAAGAAGTTCTGTTGGATCACTTTTTAATGGAACCTGTACATAAAATATAACAATTATTCAAAAGAAATAAAGAATACAGAGTTAGGTTCTTGCATGATTGGACAAGGTGGCTAGAAACATGATTATAGTGACAAAAACATCAAATGATGGATACTACATGTCTAATGAGTAAAATGACTTTTTTGTTATGTTTAATCGATTTAATCTGTTTTAACACTTAAAGAAAGCTGACATGGAATGAGACACAATAACAAAAATTGCTGGGCATGTAAAATTGGCTTTGAATTTATTAGGAATGGACTGGATATCAAAAGATCAACCAAAAGCGAGCTTGGTCTATTGGACTGGTTAGAGGGTTTTGGGAGGATTATAAAAATAGCTTCTTCAGTTATAGCAGGACCTTTGTTGTTTAAGTATAGAAAAGTGTTGTAGAGAAAGTGCTCCTGGCTTTTCTTTCTGAGGGTTGCAGGTTCCATGATACTTGTGGTTGGTCACATCCTCGGGGTAGTCAACTAGCTGACTGAAATAGCATTCTACAGCAATCATTGCAATCCAGCCCTTGCTATACCATCTTTCTTTTCCTTAGGATGGTTTTGGGTTGTCTGAGTTTTAAGGTGTAATTGGAATCAGCCAAGAATATGTTTCATTCTTGCATCTTAGGGTTAGAATTTCTATTTTAAGGAGCTGGATTACTTGGGCAATAATTTCTTGAATTCTGGAAATAAATTTCTCAAGGGGTTCATTTGGTTTTTGTATATTGGATATAGGAGTGGCATGTCATCATTGAAGTAAACTATGACTTTGATATCTGAATAGAATGTTGACTTTAGATCATTGAAGGCATGGAATACTTAAAGTGAGCATGAGCTTGACTCATGCGTAACAGAAGCAGATTGTGTGACAATACTTTCTTCATCACTCTTCCTACAAGAAAACAAAAGGGGGAAAAACTGATGGTTTTTCTTCGTCATGCCAATGTGTTTCTATGCATTTAACTTGTTCGTTAATGGGTTTACGTGTTGCCCAAATATGCTTAAGAAATCTGTTTATGTGAATATATGTATTATCTATTCTCTGCAGTTAGTGGTCTTTATATGGCAAATTCTCACCTAAGAGATCGTTACAAGTTGTTCTGGAAAAGTCACCACCCTATTCTTGAAAAACTTGATTTTACTTCATCTTAACAGGTGACAAATTAAGATCATGATGGAGATTGTAATTTGCGTAATGGTATATGCACAAGCATGTAGCTTTTATTGAAATTGGGCATGTGTCTGGATGGTCCTCAAGTAAGTTAATGATGTGTCTCATTCTGGATTAACCTTCATGCCCATGTTAACATGTAGTTTGTGATGGATAATCCTGCTTGCAGGCCATCAACTTTTGCTCAAGCTGCAAAACTTAGGAGGTTGGCAGCTGCCAAGGAGAAGGAAATTGCAAAACGTATGTCCTTCTATTGAGTTTTTTGGACTATTTGCATTAACTTAGCAAGTTATCCTGCATACATGCTTTGCGCTTAATAATTTGAATGTTATGAGAAAACACTGAGGCAGCTGTTGGCTTGTTTTGAGATTCTAACATGTTGCATGCTGTAATTATCATGGGCATGTTTGTTTATGGTTTGTGTGAGTTTAAAATTTTACATGTTAATCATGGATCTTTACCAAATTTTGATGTTTGTTACCTATTTTAATAAATATAAAAGCAATATGGCTATAATTTTTTAGAGTTCATGTGAGTTCGAAAAATTTTACACTTAGACCTGTGGACTCGCATTTGACTGTAATGTGATTGGTGACCATGATTAAGTACGTGAAATGAGAGTATGAAAAAGGGGTGATATTTTCCAGTATGTAAGTGTTGTGGCCTGAAAGTTAAGCATCAAGTTAATTTACGGTCTTTTGGTCAGAGTTGAGATTATTTGCAGTACCAAATATCTAGATGTTCTCCTACAATTATGATTTTGGGACTTTGTGTTCTCCTTCAACTGTCCCCTAGTTAATTCTAGTTGGTACATCAATCATGTTATTATTATTGGTGGAGTTGAAGATGAAAACATGTCATTTTGCTTGAACAGTGGGTAATGGTGTTGATAAGTACAGTTGGATGTAAATACGGTTATTGCTTTTTACGTTTTTAGGGATGTATGAAAATCTAATTCATCATTTTATTGAGATCTAGAACTTCCAAAAGTTTCATTTGATCATGTACATATTTGAAATGCATTTGTGTGTTTCATTTTCTTGTCCTATTTACTGAAGCTACATACCATATTTTGTATTCGTACGAAGCCCTTTTTCACCCAAAAAGGGCCTAAATGACATTGGTTTAGAGTTCCACTGGAAAATAATTTTAAAGGATTACAACTTGTTTTAAGCATATATATGCATGTCTCTATTTAAAAATTTATCAAAAAAAATGTCTCCTTTTAAAAATTATGGTCATTACATGTGTCCAATAATTCATTCAGCTATTTTTTTGAGTTGTCTCAAGGAATTATCATCATAAATCAGAATCAATTGGTTTTTCCTTGTGTTTGTCTATGTACTCTTTTCAAGGGCAGAGGATTGCAGGTGAAAAAGTGGCAATGGCTGAAAGAGAGGCAATATATTCATGCTGATTTTCTTTTTGGGATAATTACACTTGCAATTCCTTATGTTTATTGTATGCATGTTTGGGACTTATTTCGATCCAATACGTTAGAATCAATAGAAAAGACAAATCCTTGATGATGCACCATATCTGGCAAAGTTCCTCCAGCCCTAGACTTACATCAGGGAAAAATAGGATTGGGCAATTAATTCGCTTGAGCCTTTTGATGGGCCACCTTGTTATGTAGATGACTTATTTGACTTCCTTGAGTGTAGGCAACTGATCTAAATTTGACATCAACATGGGACTTACTTGAATGTGGCCCAAACATAGAAGACCATTACTGCAATTATCCTAATTTCCTTTGATTTCTTCAGTGTCCTCTCTGAGTCTATTGCCAGTATTAGCAGCTTCACTTCAACTGGAATGAATAACTTTTTAGTTTTTACAAACACAAAGCAATTTCTAATATGTTTTGCATGCTCAGATACTAACAGCTTGTTATATGACTTCCAGTCCAAGAATCTCACAAGAATGAGCTGAAGCTGTCATATGATTTATACCTGAGAGTTGCATTTATTGCTAAGGTTGCTCAAATTACGTAAATTTCTTGAGGTCTCTTAAAATTAATTTCTTATATTCTGGAAGCTTATTTTCTAGTCCTGTCTGACAGGTGGTTGTATACATTTTACTTGTGCTGTGGTATTGGAGAGCTCCTGTCACTTCTATATCCAGGCAACTTGTGCAACCTTTTGGTGAGGCATCATCAGTACTCAAAAATAATGTTGAAGTCATTGTGTGATTGATTCTCTCTCTCTCTCTCTCTCTCTCTCTCTATTTGGACTGCTTTTGTTCTTATGCTAACTAAAGAGAACACCAAATTATGCTTTATGAGTTAGTTTGAGGTCCTTTAAGGTTGAAACATCCTTTTTCAGGTAAATTGTTATCGTGGGGAGCTGGATGCAATCGTTTGAGTGATCAGATTATGGTAAATAATTCTGCTATTTATTTTTGCAAAGGATGCATCCCAAATTTACATGTTTTACCTTGCTATATCTGATTTCTTTTCCAATTAATCTGCACATATTTTGCTTCTTTGCTTTCTACTGTACAGTGAGACTTGATTAAGCTTATGCTGTAGTTTCTGTATGACCTCAGGTTGGAGTTATACCTTGGTTGATCTTATCCACCAGAGTTAGCAGATTTATTTGCAAATATTTTAAAGCATAAATTTGGTCTTGTTGATAACACGTGTCTGAAAGTATTTCCGACCCGTCATTGAATATGAAGCTTGCGGATAAAGGCGAGTGAAAGAAGAAAAATGGACTTGAGCAGATCCGTCACTTGCCGTGCTTTCCTTTGTGATTTTTCTTTTGTTTCTACTACTTTGGCACAGGATATATTTTCAAGTTTGAGATGAATCAGCTGCTTTTAGATTAGGATTCATTACTGTCCTTGCATGTAAAGTGGATTTTGGGTAATTTGTCAGAGTCTACCTCTACTGTCATTCCTACAATCAATTTTTGCGGAGTAGATATCTTGTATGATTTTTCAATTTCGAATAATTGCTAACACGGTATTGAATTGGAATTCTTGTAATGTAATTAGTAGGATGAAAATTATACATCAGCAATTCATTTGATACACGTGCTCTCCTACTGGACTCGAGAAAGAATACTATTTTCATGCAATTGAAAGCGGAGCTTTACTTATGGATTTGATCAAGCTGTGGTATCATCGCTTTCCTTTTCCACTGCTGTAAGTCTAGTGTGTCGACATTTGAAAGCAATAATTTCATTGTAATGCTAGTAGCAATCAGATCTAGAAGCATTCCTAATTTGCAGAGCAGGCTTACAGAAATAGAAAATAAATATTGATTCTGATAACGGATGTCCAAGATTGTGTCCAATTGGATTTCCTTTTACTTCAAGAACCTGTAATGTATGGAATTGTTTTAACAAAGATACGTTGAGAAATCTATACTTTGTCGATGAATTATCAAAATCGTGTTTTACAGGAACTTTAAGCATATAAAATCTTAGAATCATATAGAATTCTATAAAATTAATAAGATTATAAGTTCATAGAATCATATATCAAAATTTATAATTTTATTAACGGTTTACATTTAAATCTTTTTATATTAATTTCAATTAAGAAAAATATCATAAAAACATAAATTTGTAAAATCGTATATTTGGTTCGTGATTTTAATCACTATAATTATCATCTCAACTCTTAGTGCATCTATTCACCTAATCATTGTGCATGTTAATTTAACTTGCTTCATGATCTTGAAAGAGCATTCAAGGCTGTGATGTTAGCCGATTCTATGGCTTTAATACAGTTAATTGCACCAAGAAGACTACGAGGGTGAGCAAAGCCAAACCTGTAGTAAGTATGATCGCTTAATATTGCACGTGGCCCAAATACATATATACATGTTAAACGTTCCTTGCAGCTTATACAATCCATATGCTACTACGCACGAGACAACAACATGAAATGTAATATCACTTGCTCACCATCAACATGTAATTATGTTCTTAATTATGGGTAAAAGTTAAACACACATTGTGAGTACACTTCCATCTTAAACCAACTGAAACCTCACGACTGAAAGATATAGTCGACCATTTTTGTTTATGATGCGGGGTAACGGAAGCGAAATTAAATTAAAAGAATGGACACAAATTATAAAGATACAGAAACAAAATTAGAAAACTAAACTACGGAATAATTATGATAAGACTACTAAGGAAAATCAACAGAAGGAATAAATATAAGGAAATTATACACTAACCGTAATAGATAATATTGGGATTTTCTTTTCTACTCGACCGTTGTCACACAGTTCTGTGACTACTACTTCAAATATCAGGGCAAATTAAGGGATCTATGCCGATGTTACAAATTATAAAGGAATCGTCCTTAATGCTCAGTCCCGGGAAAAAACTTGTGATAACGCCAATAACTCAGCAGAGATTGATGTCACGATTAATAATGACTAATATTTAAAGAAAACCATGAAGATAATCTAATAAGCCAAAACTTCTTGACGGCAACGATTGAAGATCAATATAAATTAAGAAAGCTTATGTCTTCTTTCGAAGTATTACGAGAGGGGATAGAGGAAATTTCAGTAACAGAATTTGCTAATAAGGTATCGCTAATAGATTTTTTATAGGTTTACATCTTATGGTCTTATATCTCTCATGAGATCGTGATAACTTTACACTATTAATGAAAAAAAAAGACATCATGTTTTTTAAAGAAAGTAATTTTTATTTAATATATTATTCATAATGTTTCCAAAAAAATAGCTTACGAGTTTATCATTCTTGTCTAACACTATGGTTTTAGGTAATCTATGCATATTAGTTACCACCAAAGAACAATTTAGCTATATTAGAGGTATTTGCAATCCTAATACATGATATGTATCGTTCCAATAAGATATCATTCTTGAAAAAACAAAAAAAAAAAATTTATTTATATTACCCAAGTATCGTAGGTAAACCTAACAAAATGTCCATATTAATATCCTGTACTTTTAACTCTTCATTTTCATTAAGATTCATCATGGTAGGCTAAGTAAAGCTATTCCATGAACTAAGTCTACGTTAGGTTGAATGCCAAGCACTAGGGGTAATCTATAAAGGAGTTCTTCAAATGAAGGGTCATTAAGTCCATTAACTAAGGTTTTACCACTACAAGTAAGTTTGGTTCTTTTTTAAGTGATGATACTTTATCCTCCTTAAACACTAAAGTGTTCCAATCATTTTCTTTAGACTCAAGTTCAAATTTTTTAGTGCTCGTCACATGAAGGGGTTTCACTTTTTCTATTTCATTGAATGTTCCTTATTTGTACTTATCTTAAGTTCTTTAAGTAGTAAAGGGTTAAGATTATTATTATTATTTTTTATCCTTTCATGTGTGAACACGTAAGAATTAGCTCTACCATAATGAACCAAGTCTAGGTCATAACCAAAGTTTCTCTACAAAAACATGAGTAATATCCAAGGTAGTATGTTACACCTAATCTTGTCCGTATAGGTGGTAAAGTGTAAAGGAACTAAACATTTTTGAGAAACAAGCAATATGGCCTTATCCAATTTGCATTACTTCCAACATGTTTTTTTTTTATATAATAAAGCTACATTTTGGAGCATTTTGGTTTTGATTCTCTTCCATCATAAGTTGTTTTGTTGGTCATCAATAGGCACTTAAGAGGCATTGTTAACTTGATCACTTGTCTTCTTTCCTGTTGGCATTCATTGCACATGTAAACCCCTGTAAATTTCTTAGAATAGGGTTGAAAGTTAATAAGTTCTTTCGAAAGATACTCTTAGTATTGGCAAGATAGCTAACCTTGAACTTGAGAGGCTACGCTAAAAAATTCTAATGCAAACATCTAAAATCCTAAATGACAATCTTAACTCTAGTTTGACCCCTACTTAAAAGCCTTAAAATCGTATAAACAAATGCCAAAAACTAATCTAACGAAACTAACCCTAAACCTCAATGGGAATGTGATCGATAATTAAAGTCCAAGAGAGCTCCCCAAAAACAGTAAAGGATAAGCTAAACAAAAAATAAATATTAGTATAGATAATCTTAATAATAAATTCAAAACCTTAAAACAAATACTATAGCCCTTAAATGAATTTTCGAATACTAAAATCCTAATTGAAATAGTAATATGTGCAAGCCTTTAAATTGTAAAACCCTAATCTACGGTCGAAATCTCTAATCCAACTAGTGTGCTCTAATTAAATAATAAAACTATTTATTAATTGGAGACTGGTAGCTTAATTGCCCTAAAACCTTAATCTACCCTCTAAAATGTACCTAAATAGTAATAATTATCTCAATTCTTTAAACTAATTAGACAAGATAACCCAATGGGCTTAACTAACTTAATTTGGCACATTAAGCCTGAAACTATACTTAATTAATGTCAAGTGTAAGAGTAATTAAGATTAAGAAACTTACTTACACCTTAATTCGCTAATCAGGTTTTTATATCATAATTAACTATAAGTTAAGAGCGATTAATCCTATAAAACCAAAGGAATTATATGAAAATATTTCCTTAATGATGCCAACCTTATACTTGGGAAAACTATATAAATCTCGTAAACTTTTGGATCGAAACTCAAAGTTAGATATAGAAGTTAATAAGTAATCTCTAAAAATGCTTAATATATAATATTAAATGATATAATAATAAAATCCATAAATTAGACGATTCAACCTTAAATAATATGCCATAAACTATAAGTAATAAAGTCAAAAAACTCTAAAGAGAGTAAAACCCTAAAACCTTAATCATACACATAAAACCCCAAAATCTTAATTGTATGCATAAAACCCCTAATACGTAAAAAACCTTAAAATGATTAGAAAATATCAATAGACTAAGTAAAACCTTAATTGGAAGTATAAAATCCTAATTCGACTAATAAACCCTAAGTGTATTCTTAAACCATTCGCTAATCGCAAATAATTTCTCCAATCACTAGGAAACCCTAAATCGTTAGCCTCATACGTAGTCCAAAAACCTTAATCGATCCCAAATAATAAAGAACTCTAACAAACAAAGTAATATAGGTCAATGAACTTAATTAAAGTGATAAAATATGGCAATACCCTAATTAGGCCTAAATTGCTTAATTAAGTACAATTGCGATTAATTAACTTAATTACCCTTTAATTTATCTACCAACTTTTATTACATCTTGATTGGTAGCAAGTCAAACTCAATTAAGAACAAAGGATTAATTGGCAATTATGTATTTTACAAGAGAAAATTCTCCTTCATTTGGCAAAAAACAAATAAGGTACAATAGTACTAAGAAGAGACCGTATACCCTTATCACAAAACAGCTATCCCTTGTCCTCTTTAATCTACCTTCAATATCTGTTATTTCACCCCTCTAAAACTCTCATTTGACATCATTCTTTATGTATAGAAAATCCTAAGAAACACTCTTGAGAAACCTAAATAAAAACCAAAAGAAAAAAGGAAGAAAACAAAAGGAGCAATCGAACCCCCATGCGCACCTCAACGCCTTTTGGTTTTACTACCACCACATGCCACCAAATGACAAGCCACCACCACTAAAAGATCACACACACACTCTAGTTTCTTGTCGACAAACATTTGCTCTTAAATGAGTGAGTTTTGACTTTGTTTTTGAGTAGAAAAGTTGAAACTTGTGCAAGTCAGCCTAAGGTAAAACTCACTCAATTTGACTTTCTTGTTCACATAAGTTATACCTATGATATCTTGAGAGTTTAAGATTAGAAATACTATATAAATATGCTATAATCATGTACATATCATTTTAGAGCCTTATAATTACACATTCATTCATGTGCTTAACTAGTTTGCTATTTATATTGTAGAGATGTAGGAGATAGTTTTTTATTAATAACTTGAAAAGATATTGATTAAACTCTATGAAACCTTAAGTACCATCCATGTTGCCTCATTCTCGATATGTATCCATCTTGTTTTCACCATGTTAGATGATATTATTAACTTAAAACAAATAAAAATGTGATTAAAATAAGAAAATACACTAGAATAAGTGTTGGATGGAAGAAGTTGAAGAAAAGTCTAGAAGAACCTTACTTGGCCATCGCTTTTATGAAAGTTTCAAATTTGTAAATTTTGATTTATTACCTTAATAACATGATTATTTAGTGTTAAGTATGATTTGGGATGTAATCAACCAAATTAAATAAGGTAATGATGAGTTAATGACCTAAACTAGTTAAGTTGATGATTAACCTCTTAGGAATAATGTTAGAAATCCCACTAATGAAATGAATCAGATTTGAAAAGCTTAGTAAAATGGGTTATTTAGTAGACCCATTAGGATATTTGGCCCATTGGAATAAGTTAGAATCAAGTTTAGGGTCCTGGAATACAAATTAGGCCTAAACTAGCTTAGTTAGTTATTAAAGCTTTAGAAATATGATTATGAGCCCAATAAATGAAAAGAACCAAATCTCAATCCTCATTGAAAATAAACTTATCTTAAGGTTTTTAGTAGACTTAAGCCCAAAATAATAAGTGAAGTTGAGCTTAAAACTTTAAAATGCAAGATAAGCCCCCAAAAGCCCTTAAAAGAATCAAGAATAGAACCCAATAACTTAGTAACTAAATCTAATCCCCAAATTAAAAGGCTTATAAAAAAAAATATAAAAGGCCCATTAAATCCAAATGCCATTAAAGGCATCCCTTATAAGCCTCTTAGTAAGCTAAGGCTTAAACTAGTAAAAATAGCTCATTAGAGCCCACAAGAGTAATATTAAGGCCCAAATTAAAGGTTATGGGATTTGATCAGAAACTTAAAATATCTAAGTAATGGCCCAAAAGGTCAAGTATAAGGCTTAACACTCAAAATTAAGCCCAAAGCCCAAAACTATGCCCAAAACTATACCCAAATCCTAAAGTAATCAAACTAACACCATTAACTAACGAACTTGTTTGGCCTAAATAGAATTCTTACACGTCCAAACACCTTAAAAGGACTTCATCAAATGAAAAAATACTCAAAAACGATGAAAATTGACTATTAGAATGTGAAATTTGGAATGAGAAAGTTATGACTAAAATACGAAATAAGCGGAAATAAAGAAATTATAGCAAGGCTAGTGAATAGATTACGTATAAAATGAGTATTATTTACTTTAATTACCTTAGTAAAGTGATTTACGATACCAAGTTCGAGATTATTAAGGATTATTAGGAATACTAGATTTTAAGCTGATTGAGTATATCGCCTCCCATTTTACTAATTATATATAATAATTAAACTTGATGCATGTTGAGGTATACGGAAACTTATGTATGCTTGTTCTGGTTGAACTATGCTTGCAAAATATCTTAAGATATTTCAAATACCCTTGCTTGCTGCATTAGAACATAGGGTGTTGGAGTATTTGGAATATACTTGCTTGACTACCCCAGAATTAATAAATATTCAACCTCTAATTAAACTAGATATGCATTACATCTTATAACATGAGTTAAAGGGCATCAAGACCACTCAGTAGAGCAGGAGATTATGCTTAGATGGATCCATATTGATATTATGTATTATGATTGTTTATCGTACGATGAATTTCGTGCGACATGTTCTTGCCTTGATCTTTAGGAACTACTTGTCTTCGGGGAATACTGCTTTCTACTTAAGGTTGAGCTGTATCTACTGCTGAAGGTGGTTATATTGTTAAGAGATTTCATATTGGACATGGATACTTGGGTCTTGACATACCTAATTACTTCCTGGCTCGAGCAATGGTAGGCATTAAAACCATGCTATATATAGTTACCAACCGATTGTATATATTGTTTGTATTGCATATGTTTGTTTATGCATTCATATGTTTGATAAAATGACTTGCTTGTTATTGTTTGATTATAAGGTAAGAAAGTTACTCACTAAGTTGAATGTAGGTTACACCACCCCCCCCAAATGGTTTCTTTTATAGGTCTTATAAAGCTAAGGTTGGGATAGGATTTAAGTGTAGAGTGCTCCATCGGGCTAAGAAAGTAAAATATAAGTTTAAGAAAGCATGTGATATAGTCGAATTAAACTTTTAAGGTATTTAGTGGCTTTATGATTATCAGGTTATAAATACCCTTTCTTATTGTTTGGTAACTAATTCTGACTCTCTACGATTCTGATGACTGTAGATTGCTAGATCACTTATATATGTATATATATATATAGTTAAGCAAATATATGTAAAATGAATAAGTACCATTAGAAACTCTCTAGTTAAAGCCTATAACCTCTAACTTGCAAGATGGTTTTTATATCACGGATGCATATGTGATATAAAGATTTTAGGCAAAACTACCAGGCCCCCTTCTAAGACGTTACAACATAAACTTCCTTTCCTAATGGAGTTGCTAAAATGTAGATTTGAAGATTCATCGATGTAAGTTATGTGTATGCTCTATGTTTCACATGACATGGATGAGAATTTTGCTTCAAGTGATTCCCAACATCAATGAATGAAATGGAGAGAGATCAATATGAACTTGTAACCTTAGTAGGCATTTGTATCGTTATAAAGGTAATACAAGTAGAGGTCTAAAGAGTTTGTGATTTTGAGTAATCTTTACATGGAATGCTAAGGATCTTCTTATAAGAGTAAGAATTTATAAAAAGGGGGTAAATGACCACCATTAGATTGCTTTAATATTAAAGATCTAGATTAATTAGGGCTTTAGAACTAGTGTAATAGTCTGAGGATTCTAAGAGGATTTAAATGGATAAGGTTTTGTCTTATAGGTTTACAAGGGCTTCTGGTTGATACTTGATCCTAGTTAAAAAAGGTAAGAACTATACTTAAGGAGCTATTCGAGCCTATAAATTTAAATCTTTTTAAATTATCTCAAACTAGGTTCAATCATTTGGAGTATATTATGTATCTAAATAATGATCCATACTTACAAATCTAGTCCATTTAATGTAATACAAAGTTTGAGTATTTATAGTTTTAAAAATACTCTCGCATAAACCATATCTATATGGTGAGGTTGCTATTAATGATCGATCACATGCAATATATGTATAGTTAATCTTATGGATATCTTAATTAGAAGACATATGAAGTGATGATCTTTAAGGGAGGCATGGGAGGAGAAATATGCGAGCTCGATATCTCATGATACGTGCTTTTGATAGTAAATTGAATTACATATTTTTTGTTGTTCTTAATCCATTCTTCACAAGATAGTTGATTTGATCTTTTGTAGAGTCATTTTAACAGAATAACAACATTCTTGTGAAGCTTGCTGATGCTTTGGATGTTGCAAATAAGAGGAGGAGGCTCATATATAGATTTTGGCCTTTGATTTTGACCATTGGATGAAACTAAGATAGACAGACCAAAGAGCTAGTTGATGAGTGCAATTGGGATTACTCTTGGTGATCCGGTCCATATTTAAGTCTTCATATCCTTAAACATCCATGGGTTTGGGCTTAGATGATGGATTTAGATCAAACCCAACTCCTTTTAACTTTAAAAGGCTTAGTCAATTACAATGGATCTAAAAAGGCTTTTTTTAAGTTTACTTTTTGCATGTGAGACAATCGAATAAGGTTGAGAGTGAAGAAACTAGTTTAGCGATCCTTATTTTTAGCTTACTAAGCCAGATGTCCTAAAGACATCTTTAATTAGGTTTAGTTTCTTAGGTCTTCTCATTAGCCTATCAAATTGGTTCATGACATTAAATGGGACTAAAAGCTTAAATATTGAAATAACCCTTTATAGTATCTAACCATACTTATCATTTTCTGACATCTAAATTATACACTTACTAGATGCGCGGATAAAAAGTTTAAACAATGACTTTTTTTTTTTTTTTTGCAAAAAAAAAATGTAAATATAATCTAATATTTTTATATATTATAAGAAAGTACGTTAAAAAATTATTTAAGCAATAGAAAATTCTGGAAATGAATGTCTTATTATATATTACTTATTAAATATTCAATAATGAAAAAAATATAAAACCTTCACTCTCTCTTTAAGACGATTTTATTATCAAATTATCTACAATATATATAATTTTTCATAAGAAAATGATTTAATTTGAATTATTAAATAATATCTAATTATAAAATCATTTAAATAATTTGCTATAATAGAATATAAAAGGTAAGAGCTTTTGAAATTATATCAAACTAATTAAAGAGCTCTTGCAATGCGCAGATAAAAATTTGAATGATTGATTATATTCTTTTTCAAAAACAAAAAATATAAATACAATTGATTATATTCTTTTTTTAATAATAAAATAAGGACAAATGAGTTAATCATATTATAATGATATGTAATGCGACGTAGTGTTTGTTAGTATGCTTATTTATTAACATAAAAAGTAAATAATAATAATGATGATAATAATAACAAATGGACTTTACACCTACTTTACTTTGTTTTTTTTTAGGAATGCTTGGAGGGGGCTAGTATTTGCTTAGACATTTTAGGTTTTTTTGAAAATAATGGTAATTTAAGAGCAGAAAAATGTATATTTATGTAAATACTTATGTAAATACAAAAATAATTAAAAGGAAATCTTTCTAAATGACTTAATCTTTTTCTAATATTTGTAAAATTTCTAAGGAACTAATTATACTTCTGCATTGGACACTAAAAGAAAGGAAAAATTGTATAAAGTAAAATTGTATAAATGAACATACTGATATCTAAGATTCATACTAGGGTACTTTTTACAATATGCACATGGTTTATTAAAATTACCTGAAATTTTGAATTTAAACACAATTGTTATTTTATTAATATTTATCAGCATTGTTTGCATAGTGATAACATATAGCTTAATAGTTTGATAGATCTTTATATTAATACAATAGCATCTTTAGAAGTACAATATAAGAAAAATTGTAATATCTAGCAAAGAGTGTTATAACATATAAAAAATAAAAATAATATTATATTTTTAATTTTCATCTTAAAAGACTAAATGGATAGGTTTTTGGAGTTAGCTCACTCATCAAAGAAGATCCTTCTCTTTCCCTTTTTTCGAAAGAAAAGGAAGATTCCTTAAGTAAAATTGATGAAAGGGAAGAGATCCAAGTGAATGGTAGATGGCAGGAATCAAACCGGCATCTTCTCTTTAGTAAAGAGAAATTTTACTATTTGACTATATCCGCATTTTTTTGTTCTTGACTTCAAGTAATGGATTCTAACCAATTGAAAGGATCGAACTAAAGTTTTGGGTGCTTGTACGGCTCTTTAAGGGTACGAATTTTATCCTCATCAACCGACTTCATTGAGCAAGATTACTTTTTTTTGGCTAAAAGGTTGATGGTAAGATCTCAAATCAACTTATTAGTCTTATGGTATATCTTAGTATAGAGAATGATAATAAGGATTTGTATTATGTTGCATATAATAGTAGACATAATGAAATCTACAAATCTTGGAGTGAAGTCCTAAAAGATAATCCAAGATTTTCCAAACCTATTATTTAATAGTTTATAGAAGATACCGAACCCCAATTATTTGAACAGATAGATGGGAAAATGTTTTATTATAATAAGTGTATTAGGAACATTAAGCTAAAATTTAGGAAAAATCTACAAGAATATGCAAAGAATTATAATTTAAGTTTTGCATACGTAAGAAATTTAAATTTATCTAACACACAGTTTATTATAGGTTTATCTTTCTTCCAAATACAAAATATCCTAATAGATGAAGTTGGTATCAGAGTCAGGTTTCGATCCTAAGACCTGTGGGCCCAACTACATTTCATTGCTAGAATTCGTGTTGTACATTTAAAAGAGGTTAATCTCCCTACTTCTCTTATGATAGAATCCTCTTCCTATTGAGCTGCAATAAGTTATTTCTCTTTTAAGTAGAACACAACATTTAAGGAAAATAACATACTTCTTATTCCAATACTTAATACTTTTATTAGTATAATGAAATTCAAACTAAATACTGATTGAGTAAATTTTATTTTTTAAAGTTATTAACTTCTTCTTCTTTTATTCAGAATTATTATTACTCAGCTGAGATCAAGTGAGAGTCCTTCACATAAATCACTATTTATCTTCTAACTCTTTTAAGCTTAGATCCTTAAATAATTATCTTTGATCAACATTTCTTATTCATCACTTCATTATTAGGGGTAAAACAACAACTTTCCAACTCACAACACCTAATTGAACCAAATTTAATGAGGAACAGTTTCTATACCATCTTTGTCTGGACACCATTATAAAAATATATTCCATTATAACTTATTATCGAATACTTGTTAAGTAATCCAATCCTTCCTTTTAGTCGCCTCACTTTCAAGTTTTCTCCTACTCATATTGCTAGCTTCAGTATGATTGTACCATAAGTTAATCTTTGATATTCTGAAATCTTTAGGGTTTAAAACTTCTCTCTCTTTAATTAACAATTAATTGGTCTAAGAGGCTTATCCATCTTGTCTTAGGATAGTATATTACTTGATGATTTCAGATAGCTTACCATTTTCTTGGGATTTTGTCCATACTCTATTTTATCTTTTGAGATCTTCTGTCTCCTTTAGTTCTTTCTATAACAAGATACTAGATCATTATTCCTTATCATTACATCATAATTAAAAGGTGTACAAGTGGGATTTGGCTCACGGGTCGACCCGTTTAACCCGCTTTAAAAATTAGTTTGGGCTAAGGTTTTTTTGCCCATTTAACCGACAGGCCAAAGTGGGCCGACCCATTTAATACATTTATATCTTTAGCTCGCAGTCAACCCGTTTAACTTGCTTTTTAAACGGGTTAGGCTAAGTTTTTTGGCTTGTTTAAAAGTGGGCTAAATGAGCTTGACTTGTTTAACCCTTGAGCCAAAGTGAGCTGGGCCGGGTTGACCCGTTTAACCCGTTTGCACACCTCTAATTATAATAAGTATATTAATAGGTAACCTTCTTATAAAATTCACTTCCTGATAGGTTATATTATATCTAGATCGATCCTAGAATAGCAAAGGAACTTTTGATTGAAAGTCTTGATCCTCTCCAAACATTTTGCTTTAATTTCCATTTCCACCTTCAATCGTTACTCATCTTACTACTACTATTTTAAGGTATCTGGATACATAATCATGCATAGTTTATCCGATAATCCTACTTCACTTCTCATGTACCATTTAATAATTATCCATCCCTTCTAACCAAACATAAGTAATATATAATGATGTCACTCTGTTTAGCTCAACACAACATGAAAATCTTACTAACTTATTTTGCTTCACTTGTACTTGCCTATAACTCCAAAGATATAACTATTAATCCTATTAGAATACATGAAAGAAATGTACTAGTAATAGAGCGATGTTAGAAGATATAATAAATGTAGACAGAAAAATAAAAATCTTTAATAATCAAGAGATTGATTTATTAAATCCAAGGGTATTATATAGAATAGGTAAATTTGAAAGAACTGTAGGTATAGTTAGGGTAAATAGAGAAGAAGAAGTTTCAACAATAGACCAATCTTTAATCATTCCTTTAATAACTAGGCAAACTCATAATCAATTAGTCACAACAAATTACAAATTAGCCCATTTAGGATTAATAGTTTTAAGTGTAAAAGGATTAGGCAAGAAAAAATTACGAACTAAAGTTTTGATTGCATTAGTAGATAAAAGATGGTGAGATCCTAGAAAAGAGACTATAGTTATCATAAAAGTAGACATGAATGAAAATAAAGGCATATTCTATGTTTCTCCAGATTTTTTAATGTTTTTAAAAGATTATGCTAAATATATAGAAATAGGTATACAAACTAAAAGATATGACATAGTAGGCGGTAATAATCTAATATGACAAATAAGCTTCATAGAAGATTAGTGAATAATGTAAGTACAAAATTTAAAATAAATATTAATGGAATTATAAAAAGCATGAAAAGTAAAGGTATAAGACTAATAAAATTAATAAAATATAGTTTAGAAACTTAAGCAAGAGAAAGTTGGAATATTAGTAAGTTTTTCAAAAATAATAGAAATGTTATATCTCTAAACGATTATATAAAATATGAAAATAGTGATGAAGATGTATAAATTAGATTTATTACATATGTTCCTAGAAATATAATAGATAATCATACTAACTTATTAGTCCTACATAAGATATCAAGACGGGGGATGAATTGATATCTTTAAAAAATTTAAAAACTTTTTCGATTTAAAACAAAATTATCTCTCTTAATAACTTAATTTGAGTAATAGTGATACTTTAATATTTCAACACATAAATAACACAGTTAGATAACGTAAATTAAAAGAGATAGGGAAGAGAATATTAGACTCAAGATTTATAGACCTTCAGCCTTTTGTCTACTATATTTTTCTAACTCTACTATATTTTTCTAGCTCTACTATTGAGGACTCGGTTTATTTCATCGATGCCATTCCACTTGATCTACTAAATCAAAATAAATCACGAGAAGTTTACAAGTATTTACCACTATTGACCTTTACAACACTCTGCTTAACTTATTTAGCATCTCTACAATTTAGACTAATTAAAAATCTACAGAGTAGAATTAAACTTCTCTCAAACAACAAATAATATTTACAAAATATAAATGAGAAGTAAGAATAACAATATAAATTTCAAATAGTTTAACACAAAAGTAGAAATGAAGATTAATGAATAATTGACTTCAGTTTAACTCTTTAAAGAAGTATTTGAGAAGTGTTTTGTACTCTTTCAAATGGTAGAAAATGATCACGATCGGAGTATAAAGTATATGTTTTTTTGTTTTAGAATCGTACTAATATTTTTGAATCGTCTCTCCTTTTATATTGGAGTTTTCCAATGTTTATTTATCTTTACCTTAAATTTATCTAATCCCAACATTCAAAAAATAATCCATAGATATTTGGAGAAAATCTTGGAATTTGAATTTTAACTCGATCTTATCTCAGTTAGATCTCCTTTGTTGGATATACTTAATCAACAACTCTAGAAAACCTTGAAATTTGAATTTGACATCCCATAAAATTTGAAATCGTCCTTATCCTTATCCAAACTTAGATATTTTCTTTAATTATTTCAAAAAATTAATTTACTTAGCAATCTTAATTCTTACTTAAGTGAAACGAGATTAAGTGTATTTCCCTAATACACTTAATCTAATGAAACTCTGTCTTGTTTACTTCGAATCTAATATCGTGTTACTTTTCAGAGTTATTCTTTCAAAGCAATTATTTGAATAACCTTCTAAAGATATCTTGATTTACTTATCTTCAAAGTCTTTAAACAAATTTTTGAAGTGTTGTGCTGATTATTCTTATATAAATTTTTAAAACATTATGTGAATATTTTCCAAACTTGCCTCTTTTTCAATTGACTCAGACCTTTTGAATAAGTCCCTGAATGCTACTTAAAATACAATTTTTAAATTTTTTGTTATCATCAAAATTCATGCGATTATCTAACATAACTCTATAGAAAGCAAAATAGAAAGAAAATTATAGAAATCTAAAAACAAATTTAATGGACTTAGAGGTAGAAGATATAAACAATATTTTAATAATAGAACATTAAGGATAATTTTTAGATGAATGTGAAAAATTATTAGGAAATAGAGATTATATAGAAAAAGAAAGGGATGATGAAGATTTTAAAGAAGATTATAAGATAGAAAAAGGTTAAAAAATGGATAGAGGAAGAATTAGAAGAAGAACTTAGAAAGCAAGAGAATTAATAGAACATGATAGCGTAAGTAATATAACAAGTTTAGTCCCAAAAGTTTATGGTTCAGCTAATGTACCAAGGGCACCATATATAGGATATGACACAAATAAAGAAGATAGATACATTAATAAAGAAAAAATGTTAGATTTTACACAAGATCCTAGAGAATATATTGATAATGTGAGAATGTTGAATCTTCCGGCACATGACCCTCAATTGTTACTAAAAGAAATAACAAAGTGGAAAAATTTAGTAATACAAGATTATCTTAGATAAAGTTTTGATCATAATGGAGATGAAATGTTTAGATATTTAGAATCATACTTAGGTCTAGTTGATAAAGTAGCACGGGAGAGATATAAAGAACAATTTCCTTAAAAATTTTAAGAACTTAGAAATTATGAAGCTAACCCATATAATTTTATAAAAATAATAGAAGAATTGTTAATAGGAATGTGTGCTAACCAAGGAGCAATTATATAGCAACAAGATAGCATTAGAAGATTAGAATAATTACAACTAAAAGATTGGTGAATATTATATTCTTTTTAAGAAATTATTATTATTATACAGAACTAGTAGGATATTTCTTTGACAAAGTAATTATGCAAAAATAAATGCTAAATTTGCTGCAGATAGATTAGCAGAAAATTGTACATTTATATAAATAGAAAACAATTAAAAGGTAATTATTTTTTTTTGTTAAAATATATAAATACCCTAACAGTATGAACATAAACAATTTGCATAGTGATAACATACAGCTTCATAGTTTGATAAATCTTCATATTAGTATAATAGTATCTTTAAAAGTACAATATAAGAAAAATTATAATATTTGGGAAAGAGTATTAGAACATATAAAAAATAAAAATAATATTATATGAGAATTAACAAAAAACTTAGATTTATAATATCAATAATACTAATAATAATAATAATATGATGATGATGATAATGATTATGTAATAAAAATTTATGGAAATACATTATATTAAATTATTCTCATTATATATGATATGTTAAAAAATAAAAGTACCTATACACATAAACTCTCTCTCTCTCTCACTCTCATTAGCATGTTTTTATTATCAAATTACGTATAATATATATAAATTTAATATAAAGAATTATGGAATAGTATCCAATTTTAAAATTATTTCAAATATGTATTTAGTTTTAAAAAATACATTTTTGATTTATTTACCTTTATTTGAATATTCAATATTAGAATAATTAAAGTGTAAAAAAGTTTGAAATGGTTTAAGTACAATTGTTGTAGTATGGCATAAAAGAATAAATACGAAATTACTTCTTATTAATTGGCTACCTCTATATATAGTATTCATAGTTGTGCTTAAATGAAAATCAATTAAATACAGTAAAATTTCAATTCACATCAACATATCTATTAACATTGACTAATAATATGTTTACTTAAATATAAACTATTGCTTCTTATCTATTTTCTACCTCTATGTATAGTTTTTTTTTATTGTCCTTAATGACAACCAATTAAATGTTGTAAAATATTAACTCATATGAAAATATCTATTAGTATTGTTTAATCAATACATTTACATAAATATAAACTGTTACGATTAATTGTTTATCTGTACATATAGTATTTTTTATTGTCCATAATGACAATCAACTAAATGCAATAAAATATTAATTCACAGTAATTTCAAGATGTAAATTATTAATTGATGATGTCATTACATTTAGCTCTAAGTATATGTTTTGTTTATCATTAAATTACTTTTGATAAATGACTAAATTCTCTTATTTTATTATTAACAATATATTTCAATTTTTGTCCATACAAATTCATATTAATATTTTATAATTTGAATCATTAATTGATAAGATGTTTAGATTTACATTAAACTCAATTCTCATTAATAACCTATTTACCATTAATAATATGCTTGAATTCTCAAAGATGTCAACTTCCCATAGAAAATTACCTATTGGCCAATGATATTAATTACCATTAATAAATGCCTAGTATTTGTAATTTGACTATTTTTGTCATCAATAATATGTTTCAATTTTCATTAATATCAATTCACATTAAACTTCAAATTTTTTATATGATATGCCATGTGCATTAAATTACAAAAAAAATAAATAAATAAATAAAGCCATACTAATATTAAAAAATTATAAAAATTTGAAGATTTAAGTATATACTTTTAAAACTTTTAGGACTTAGCTGTTTTGAAAATATATTTTTATATGATTTAAAAATTTTAAAATGTTGTAAAAATTGACGTTGAAATTTAAAATTAAATTACAAAAATAAAATAAGTTTTGAAGGACTTTTTTTATTTTTAACACACGTATTGTGGATGTACAATTCACTAATATATATGAACTTATATTTTATGGCATATGCAATGTAGGTGTACGTTTGCTCATTTAAATAAAAGCAAAACTAATGTCCATTTCATAAAAACATTTCTTAGTAAAGACGATTCCTCCCCATTGATGTTTCAATTTAATTTAACAACACATTAGACTAGTCTAATTTGTTATTATGAAACTATAAACATAATAGATATAAATGAAAAAATTTCAAAACATTAATTTGCTATTTATGTTCTAATCTAACTGCTGAAATAAGTATATAATGAATTATTTTGTCTATTCACATATAAGAGATAATGTTGAAAGATTTGGGGTTAATTTGATAACTACCATATTGTAGGATACTTTTATTATGATATGGAAACATTGATTATAATATTTATGATAAATGCTATTTTTTTTATAGGTATGACAAATGATCATTTTTTAACTAAATCTTAAAAGCTTTACACTTAGTGCAAAGTCTTTTTTATTATCTTCAATGTGAATATTACTTAAAAAAAAAAACCAACTTTAGTGTATAACTTATACGGCAAAGATTATCATTATTTAATGATATCTTGTAAATGGGAAGGAAAAGTGGAAAATCTATTATAATTTAGCATCAAAGAAATCCTATCAGCTATTATGAAACTACAACACAATAAATATAAATAAGAAATTCCAATACAGTATTTTATTATTTGTATTTCTAATACGAACATTGAAATGAAAATCATTTGATGAATTGTTTTCTCATCTACCATATTATAGGGCACTTTTAGTATGATGAAGAAATATTGATTGTAATATTTATAATAAAAGGTTCTTTCTTGGATAAGTATGGTAAATGATTATTTTGTGACTAAGTCTTAAAAGCTCAAGACTGATAATAAAGTCATTTTAGTATTTTCAATTAGATTATTACAATTTTAATATTTTCAATTCGATGTAGACATGCAAAAAAAAAAAAAAAATTTATGGTTATTTACTAAAACCTAATATTTTCAAATTGAACCAAAATGGTTACAAGTAAGGAAAACACAATTAGCAAATTTATAATATCAATGTGTTAAAATGATTCCTAAGCATTCATATTATTATGATATCCAAATTATATTTGAAATTTTATATTATTTAAGAAATTTCTTAATTGTTTGATATACTTACACATTTTCATTAATCGCTCTTTTATATAATGAATAAAAAGCAGAAAAGAAACAAACTGTAAATTCAAGGCCTTCTAATAATATCCAAATCTTTGGAGACATCATTGCTTTGAATACACGATGCATATAGATAAAAAAAAATTAAAAAATGTTTAGTACATATAGTTAGAAAAAAAAAATGATCTAAATCTCCTTATAAGTGGATAATAGATACATTTGGCTCCAATAAGATAAGGTTAATTGATAAATACAATGCATATAGTTTAAAATAAACTCTACATAATATTATTCATATTCAAGTAGCATATTACTAATAACATTTAAATATAGGAAGAAAAAGGCCATTTTACAATAACAATGTTGATATTATGAATATAAAAAAAATGTTTGTATTACAAAAATATTTGCTTCTCTAATAAAATGAGCCTATATGTACATGATCTCCTGTGAATTTTTAGATTTAAATTATGAGGAAATTACACTCATCTCGCTATTATTGATTGAATACATATTCAACATCAAACTGCTATATTTTCTAGCGTTTCTCTTACTTATGGAATCAAGATTTTATCCATTATAGAAAAGCTTCCACATGGGGATTGATCTTAAAGGGTAAAATTCAAATCCTAGAATGGTTTTTGTAGTGTGTTATGTTTTTTTATGCTTGTTAAGGATTATTCAGATAGAAGTATGTAATTATACATGGTATGTCAAAACAAATTGATCAATAATTTAAATCAATAATAAAAATATAAGAAAAGATTAATTTATAAATATTAAATGTTATTTTCAAATAGCAATTTCAAGAAACCTAATAATGAAAGACATTATATTCTAAAATTATATATGAAAAAAAGTTTTCAAAACTGTGTATTATAATATAATTTTCGACCTCCTTTTATTTTACATTAAAAAGAAATCATTTGCATTTAGTCTAAGAAGGTGAATTTTGATCATTCAATACCATTAATTTTTAGTAAAGAAATTGCAACCAAAATTCGGTTTTTGATGTGATAACAAAATGTTGTATATTTTTAACATATTCCACAAGTAGTTGACCAAATCATCACCAAAAAATATATTTTTATGGTTTTTTAAGTGGTAAGTTAAAAGATTAATCCGATCCAATCCACCTTTTTCAAACATTAAGCAAACCAAATACAAAAACCTACTTATTAAATCGATTGAAAAAATAAACATTTTTCGTTAAACTGGGTTTACATCTCTTCGATGGAGCAATAGAGCTTGCAAGTCATCTAAAATCAAAGTTTTTTATTTTCAATATAGCATGATGATATGAATATGATCACTATAAAGATATAACATGATATACAATAATAAATAAATATGATTACAATGAGAATTACTTATCTATAATATTATATACATATGTGATAGTAACGCCATTTCCAAATTGCTCAATGTTTCAAAGCCACCTGACATCATTAAAATCCCATAGCAGGGACAAAAACGTAACTCAGCCTAAAATCAACATCCTTAAATAACAATCCCCACTCTTGGTCTATGTAGACGTCTCTCCCACACATCTAGGGTTTCCCTCCACGAACGAAAAGGAAGCCTCGATTCCAAGATCCAAGCTTTAAACCATGTATGGTTCCAGAGGGTATGTTTACGTAGTCCTTTTGGCTATTTTCTCTGGTTTATATGCTTATATGAATGTTAACGATTCATGTATTTGATATGGTGTCTCGTGTTCTGAATTGGGTATGAATCTGTTTTGCAGTTTAGGGTTTTATTTGTTGGTGAAAGAGGGTGAATTGGTTTTTTTCTCATTAGGCAATTTGATGGGCTCTAATTGCTCCCCCCAAAAGAAAGTGTACCCCGGTAAAATTAGGGCTTGAAATTGCGCTTTGGGCATAAGGATACTCAAATTGCGGATAGGGTTTTCATGTCCCTGCTTCTTGGTCCTCTTTCGGGGTTCTTGTCAATGGCGTTATGCCATATGTGGATTAAGCATAGCAAAAGTAGGATATGCATTAAATGTCTGTTACAGGCAGCAGCATGTGATATGGGCGTGTAATTGAAGGAAAATGTGCCATGCTAAGATTAGGGCTTGAAATTGTGGCCTGAATTTGAGGAAACAAATCGGTTACTCAAAATGTGGACAAGTTTCCATGTCCCTGTTTTCTATGGTGGTCCTGTCCGCCAAATACCACCTTGTGTGAATAAAAAATAGTAAAAAGAGATTCGTGTTAAAACTTTAATCATATGTGGCAGCACATGACATGGACATGGACATCAAATAGAGGAAATTTTATCCTCGAAATGTTCCATTTTGTTGTGATAGGAAATATTTAGATGGACCAACCGAGTCTAACATCTTGTGTCTGTTGCTACTATTGGATTGTGGGGGATTCATCATTTCTAAAGTTGGTCTAGGAGCAACTTGTTTGCAATGAATGTATTATACTGATTATCATGAGTACTTCTGTGTTGGGGCATACTAACGCTGATATGAAACTAAAATAAGTGTGCAGGGAAAATTACTTCATTACATGCTTGTCGGCCATGCTTGTGGGGATATTGTAATGAATGTTCTTTCATGAATTCCTTTTAATTGTTAAAAAATGATTGTGCGCGTATGCAAGCAGAAGATTGTAGCAGGCAATGTTGTCATGACTTGATCAGTCTTTGATCAAGACAAAGTATGGGTGGGGGGCCAAGGGGTTGAGCTGGAAGAATAAATTTACTTTTAGTATCATATATAATATTATGAACTTTTCTTTTGGCATTATGGATAATATGAACTTGAAAGAGAAGAAAAACATCAGTTTTTACTATTTTAAATTAGTCTTACATGGATGCGAGTAAAAATATAAAAGAGATGGAACATCATGTAGGCTTGAGTTTAAAGCATTTCTAATGTCTCAAACTATCTCATTCCCTCATTAATGGTATAGATGAATATGTTGCAGAAAGTTTGCTTTCTCACCATCTAAGAAAATCCATGAGAAGAGTTGACATATCAATGTTGCTTTTCAAAATCCTGCTCAGGGCATAGAAGGACAAAGTGATCTGTTTGTTCACTTAGAGCATTGATTGAAGCTTTGGGACTTAGTTGCCCATCTGATGTTTGAGCAAAGATGCTTGAAAGAAGGATTCTCAAAAGCCAAATGCAGTAACTCTGCAGCCCCTTATTGGTCCACTAGTGAAACTCTTAAGAAGAATGTAAGGCTCTTGTTTAAGGGTATTTATTTAGTTAAATAAGTCCTAAGTGTAACAAATAAGAAATTGATGAACTGGGTAGCACCCTGAAGGCTGGGTATGTGGTTCAACCACCTGATTTGCTGCAATGTGTTGTCATTAACTTCCTGGTTTTATTTGTTGACTGAAAACAAGAGTACATTGGTTATATTTGGGGAGCTAGTGGTGAATGCAAGTAATAAATTGCAGGAGAGGGACTAGGGGAGTATCATGAATGTACAATCTCGTATATAAGGAAAGCTGAGTGCAATTGTAAAAGGAGCCTTAAATAGCAGTAAGTAGTAGAAAGTACGACTTCCTCCTGACCGTTTATACTTTTTGAGCTTTTGTGGGGTGCCTTTTGTTTTAATGGGGGATGACATTGTCTGCAATCATAACAATCCTAACAAGTCAATCAGCCACCATAAAAATTACCACAAAAAATAATCCCAGCGAGTTATATTGTTGATATGAGGGGTGTGTATCAGCAGGTTCAGCTCAGTACCCTTGCTTGTATGCACCTACATGCTCCAGGCTCTTACCTTGAGTGCATTTAACTGCTTAGAAGTTGATATAGCTAGGCTTTAGTGCTTTAACTGGTATGTTAAGCCTAGCAGCTGCTGCTTCTTTTGGATGGATATGGTGCATTTATTTGTCTTCTTGTTTGTTGGTGCTGCTATTCCCTTTTTGTATGTGTTCCTTGCTTGCTGTGCTAGAACTCTGTTCATTAGTGTTTTTCCCTCCTTTCAGTAAGATTGTTTTATTAGACTCAAGCGAAATCAATTTCCTGTCAAGCTTAACACTCAATTGAGGTGCATTCTGAACTCTAAAATTGGTCATATATTTTTCATATCCTTGATTTAGCTTATATGATTGAGATCAGAAGTCTTTGCCATTGCCCTTTTTGGTTTTGCCTTTGTGTCTTCTTGTTTGAACACATCACATTTTGGATCCCAAATGATTAAGTTGGATCTGCTGTAAATATTGGAAAAGTAACTATATGCATGTTTTGTTATAATTATTAAATAGCCTGGTCAGCTCAAGCCTTTTAAGAGCCTGGTTTTCTTTTGCACTTATTACTGCTTGACTTTGAGTTGGGGTCAATTGGTTTTTGCGTTTGGGAGGTCATTATATCTCTAAATCTAGATAATTTAGGAATAAAACTTAAGGTATATGGGATGTGTGGGATGGGTTTGGTTATATTAACAAGATAAGTGGGGGATTTTTCTTTTTATATGGTATACTGAAGGGCAATGTTGGGAGGCGGGGGGTTTTCGGATGGGTACGAGGTCGGCTCAAAGAGACAAAGAATGATGGAATCAAATCCCTACTTCGCAGTGAGCAGCGGTGCTGGTGGATTTCAACCTTATGGCTTTGGTGGTGGCTTTCGGCCTTCTCCCTTTCCAGTGGTTCGCCTCAGGGGTCTTCCCTTCAACTGCACCGACAGTGATATTTGCAAATTCTTTGCTGGACTCGATATCGTGGACGTGCTGCTGGTCAACAAGAATGGTCGGTTCTCTGGTGAGGCATTTGTTGTGTTTGCTGGAAACATGCATGTTGAGTATGCTCTGCAGAGAGATAGACAGAACATGGGTCGCAGGTATGTGGAAGTTTTCAGGTGCAAGAGGCTGGATTACTACAATGCTGTGGCTGCAGAGGTGAATTATGATGGAATTTATGACACAGACTACCATGGGAGTCCTGGTCCAGCTCCTTCTCGCCCTAGGCGGTTTGAGGACAAGGATCAGATGGAGTACTCTGAGATTCTGAAATTACGTGGTCTTCCCTTCTCTGTGACCAAATCTCAGATAGTTGATTTTTTTAAGGACTTCAATGTGGAAGAAAATAAGATACACATTGCGTGCCGGCCAGATGGAAAAGCAACAGGAGAGGCATTTGTGGAGTTTGCATCTGCAGAAGAGGCTAAGAGAGCAATGTGCAAGGACAAGAAGACTATTGGGTCAAGATACGTAGAGCTTTTCCCTTCAACTCGCGATGAAGCTGGGAGAGCCGAGTCAAGGTCTAGGCAATGATAAGGCATTGTATGCAGCTCAATGGGATTTGCCTTTTCAATCCTCTAGTGACTATAGCTGTGACTGTTGGGCACCATTTTCTGGTGAAATGTTGTGAAATTACTTAAAGCAGAGAACTTCCATTTCACGCTGTGTATTTGTTTTGGAATATTTTGAAGTTCAAGCTCTTGCCTCCATGGGTTTCATGTATCATTCAATGCTCCCAAGGACAGTCTTAGTAATGACAGAGTAATATATTGATGCCATCTTTTAGACAACCGCGAAATGGCTTTCTGTTGCTTGGCAAATTATATCATGCTTCTTTTACAGCTGTACTCTCTTTGCGAATTGAATTTCTGTAGTTCTTAATTCCATCATGTTTGTTAGCATGCGTTCCGGAAACTTTATGCTATTGTCGACCGAATCTTCTCTACCCTCGTGCAACTGTAATGTGGTCATTGGAAATTTCCTTGCAATGTAAAAAATCCTCAGTTGTCAAGCAATTTTATCCAACTTGCTCGACAATCTTTTTTCAAGAGTGTTATTCGAAGGCCTGAAATTTTAGCGACAGACGTTAGGTACGCAAGCCTACTTTGCTTAGTGGCCAAGACGAATGGAAGTTTGTGTAACTGGTCTCTCTTTCGTGTTTTATTGCTTGGTGGTGGGGAGCATTTATTTAGCAACAGATGTTAGGTCTACTTGTCGACCACTGATAAAACCCGTACTGATTCAGATACTTATATTCTTTTGTAGTCCTATAAAAATTGTTTCTGGAAATGATCTAGATAATTAATTACCATTCGAAGAAAAAGGACATGAAGAATTGGAAAATGTAGGATTGGATCTTGCCTGCCCTTTGGGAACGTGATGGCCCGGAATGCGTTTGGGTTCGGGATGTGACAACTAATGTCTAACATGCACATGTGAATATTTTAAAATAGCGTGAAAAAAACATATCTACGTGGGATATTGGAAGTGCAATTATGTTGATGACATGATATCTCCCACGTAAACTAATTTGTGGAAGAGCCAGGGGATTTTAGAAGACATTGGATTTGTAAAGAACTCTTTTGGCTATGTCCCTTCTTTTTTCTTTCTATTTTTTTTCCCCCTTTCTCTTTAAATTAATAGAGAAGCTAATGCGTATACTGGTCAAATTGTTACTCAAGATAAATTAGTAAGATGTGACAGTAGATCCATATTCATTAGTAAGATGATTATTTTTGGATTGACAGACAGTTTCGTCTCGTCCCACACTCTTGTATGAGCTCAATCAATTCCTTTACCGCCACCACCCCCCACACCCCACCCACCACCACCCTCTAAACAGCAAAAAAAAAAAAAAAGAAATCATAGAAATCTCTTCTTAAACCGATGAGCAATTCCAATTCCTACCCCTTTCCCATCATTCCTCGTAAAGACTGAAAATTTGATAATTATTGATGTGTGTCTCTATCCCCCCTACTTAATGCCTATGTGTATGACCGGCGATGCATAAGTACGTGGAATGCGAAGATAGGACGTCTCTATTAACGATGGAGATAACTCAAAATTTCGAATCCTCTACTCGGTTATTTTCTTTCTTATAATTTCATATTGTTTATATATAGTAGCATTTAAACGGAGTAGATTAATATAAATTGAGATGATATAAACGGAGAGAATCAAATATATTGAATAGCATATTCTTGCTTGGAAAGCTTAACTCAAACGTTGTTTTAAAATTAATCCACCAAGACGGCATCTCCTTAAATAATTCATTTCTCCAATTATATCAGTAGGATCTCAAAGTCGACCAAAAGCCTACATGCGTTAGGAGATCTAAAAGATGTTAGAGCAATGTATTTGAAGGAACCATGTCCATGGATTAAAAAACTAATATGCCTAAGCAAACAATATCTTGAAAAGTCCTCCATCACATTGTTTTTATTAGTACCATAGAAAGTTATGCTCAATTTCTTTTATCAATGTCTCATTGGTTCCAAAATAAAGTAGTCTAACAAACAATTTATACATTTAAAAGTGAGTTGGGAAGTTCTAAACCAATTTACCATTTTATGTCTTCAGATTAATATTAATCTGCTGCAAATAATATAAACATACTGGTAATTTAGTACTCGAATTTTGAATAATTTTGTGCTAGAGAAATCGAATAAGATAGCAATATATTAAGGAATATATTTGAAAATTACTAATACAGTCTTACCCAAATCCATTGCTCAACTTTGGGCTAATATTTTATGAATAAAATTTGGATAGGAATGTAAGAGAGGAAGAATATTAGCCTATGTAAACCCGATATTTATCCTCCTTTGGAATAGATTTCTAATAAAATGTTAAAATTCTATAGGTGTCGTTCATTTGGAGGGAATTGTAATTCCATTCACCTTTTATTTCTATTCACCTTTTATTTTTTATTGCTTTATGTGTGAGCCATTGAAATATGAGTTCTAAAGTATTAAGTAAAATCGTACTAGTCAATCAAGTGGATTTGGAGTATATTATGAGTTTCCAATTAGTTTAGTGGAAGGGTTTTCTTCATGTGTAAAAGGACTTTTTAGGCTTTAGGACGAATTTGATTTGTTGGCTCGGGAATGAAAAGAATAGAGATTAATAAAATCACGAAGAAAGAATTTTGCAAATGATTGAACTTCTATTGGACAACTATTAAAAGCAAAGAGAAAAACAAAAGGAATATTAAAAGTTAATATGGAGAAACAAATCTTGATCAAATCTATATTTGTCTAATACATATACAATTTGCCCATGGTAAAACTTTATATGCTACTTTTATTTTGAACGAACACTCTTAGCATTTAATGTGGGTATATGATTGCTTGGCTGATTAAATGGATATTTAAATGTGTTCAAATTTTATAAAACTCATTCCAAATTTACTTTAGTTGCATTTTTAATACCGAATCATGTAAAAAAAGAAAAAAAAGGGAGAAACTAAGGAATGGCTTAGGTTTTTCTTTGGCTCTGAGAAGAGATTGTAATTTTTTATTTGACTTAAGTAGATATTATTCAAGAAATAGCTTTTCTATGAACTAAATTTATAATAGTTTTATGGATAAAGAATAACTATTTTATTCTATTCCTATAAAGTCAACTGGGTTAGTGCTGTAATGCTTCTTCTCTCTCCTTTAACATCAGTTTTCTCCGCCAAAATATTCCATCAAAATGTACCTAATAGTAGTGCGCTTGCTAATACAATGTCTGCTTGCGTAAAACTCTATAGTCAATACTCAGGCTGCTCTATCGAATGAAAAGGAAATGTCGACAAATTAAGAAATTGAAATAGCTATCCTTAATTGGTCATGTTAGGCTAACATACGATTCACGTTTTCATGAATTGCATGCTATGTTCTAATATTATAAACTGTGTAATGTCCTTACCTAATCTCTCAGGACATATTTTTAAATGCCCAATGTATAAATGATTAACAATTAACAGCACTAAGCACGCCATCTTACTGATTGCACTTTGCTTGCCTTTGATTCTTCATCTTTTGTTGGCATTCTGAATATTTTTATCTCACGCCATCTCCTTTCACTTCTCATTGGAAATCGATAAACACGAACCAGTATAATAACAGGTTAATCATTTTTACCCGCGTCCATCGATTCGGTAAAACGTGGATTTTAGCTTTGTTAACTCAAAATATGGATTTACGTCCCAAAATCACTTCCGGAGGCCATTTATAAATCTTTATTCGAGTGAAATGGAATAACTATTTTTCTTCTAAAGACCTTATCCTATATTTAGTAGCTACTAGAATAGCTATTCAATAAAACTTTTGTTATTGGAAAATGGGGATAATACGGTTCTTTTACGTCCCAAAAGCGCATCCAAATACCATTTATGAACCTTTATTAGGATGAAATGCAATACCTATTCCTTTTCTAAATACCTTATCCTGCATCTAGCTAACAGAATAGCTGTTAAATGAAATTCCTATTATTGAAAAATAAGGAATTACAATTCTTTTATTAGATAAAAAAAATAGCTACTCCCGATCTTTTCTATGTCTGTCTATATATACTCATGATATCCTAGTTTAGTGGTCAAGCCTTGGATGAGGATAAGAGTATGTTGGTTGAAGTATGCCAAAAAATTGCATTAAATAAAGAAATAAAAAAAAAAATTTACCATACTTAAAAATCTTATAACACAACAAAGAAAATTAATATTAAAGTAAATAAAATAAAAAAATTATACTTAGCAAAAAGGAATTATTGAAATAAGTGACATATCATAAAAATTAGCATATTAAGCATGGAAATAATATCCCTCTATTCTATATATAGGTTGCCACCCTTCTCTCACAAATCATTTTAGCAAAATTTTCTCTTGTTGTTGCAATGAGAAGAAAGAGAAGGATAGATAGAAATACTCCTAAACAAGTAAGCATTTAAATGTAGAGGTATGCATGGATTGAATTAGTCTGAAGATGGCCTTAAACTATCGGTTCATGGATTAGCAATGAAGAAAATAGGGCCTGGCCCTTAAGGCTACGGATCCATGGTTCAACGGTTGGTTCGATAGCTCTTGAATTTTGTGTTTTGTTTTTCCACATCTCTATCAATTACTACAAATAATTTATTGCCTATTTGTGTATTTTTTTTTTCAAATACTTCTAAAACTTTATGTTAACATGTAGTTGCTTGTGAATAAAAAATTTTATTTTCGGTTTAATATTTTTTTGATCTCAAAATAATTCATTTGAATTGCATGAATGTGATGTTATATTACAATGTCGAGTAAGGATGGCCAAAGCAGCAATATTGCAAAATAGAAAGATTTCTCATATATAGTATATTAATGATTATATTATATGTAATATATATTTGTTTGCATTATATTATATATATGTAGTATATTGTATATATATAGTATATTATATATAGTAATACATAATATGTTTGCTTTATATATATAGCATATATGTATAGTATATTATATTTTATATATACTATTTTTAAATTTTGAAGTTGGCTTAACCTTAAATTGGTGGCCCAAATTGTCAGTTCAATTGGTGGTCTAGCCTCATTGGTTTGGAGCCTTGCCAGCGCGTGTTGAATCGTCTAGGCCCTTAGGGCTTGATGGTTTAATAATCGAGTTAGGCTTGCTTATGACCAGGCCTAACCAATTCTAGGTTGGTGTATGGTTTGAAACATATTTATCTAAATCCTAATTTTCTTGTCATGGATAGTAGAATTATAAACTGAATAAAGCATTAGAAATTTATAGCAACATAAGAGTTGAGTCCGTGGACTCGAATTTTTATAAAGGATGCCAAAATCGATAAACTTAGTTTACATGAAAGACATTAATAATTTAGGAAACTTGTTGAAGAAAATTATAAATCATGAACATAAACCCCAGAGCAACTAGGAATAATAAATTATAAAAATAAATTGAAGAATTGATGAATAAAAGAAATCACTTGAATTCCATAAATTGGAGTTTTATAAAGTAGTATGAATTAGAATTAGATAAAACCCTAAAAAAAATATAAAAGATGAGTAAGGAACAATATCGTTTAGAAACAAAATCCTAATTTTGGTCACAAAAGGGATTCATTTTAGATAACAAGGTTAGGATTTCATAAAGAAAGTTAAATCGCAATCATAATCTTAATTATTTAGTTAATAGGATCACAAGTAACAATATGGAATAAATACTAAAAACAAAATTTGGAAAAAAAAAATGTAAATAGAGACAGAGAATCTAACGAGATCCATTAGAAGGAAGAAATATTGTCCATTTTTCTATAGGGTCATTTTGGTAGGTGGGCTTCTAGTCCAATTTAATGCGACGGACTAACTTAATGAGTTATTGACATGGCTTAAGAAACTAGTCCAATTAAGGATATTTTAAGAGATTTGACTTGATAGGATTGGAATAAGGATCAGTAATGAGCTTTTTCTCACTTTTGGCCTTATTTAGTTGTCTCATGCATGAATGTAGGCTCAAAAAAAGGCTTTTGGAGCTTGTTTGGGTGTTCTTTGACCTTTTATGTCCTTAAAATTGCTAAGATAAGTCTCGTATAAAGAAATAATCTTTCATAAAAAAATTAAGCTTTTTTAGGTTTAAGCCTAAGTTTGGACCCTTAGCCAAGGCTCACAAATTCAAGCCTAAGTCCATATAAAAGAAAGGATTGATACGAGTCATTAGATCATAAGAAACGATTTGATGGTTCTCAATAACAGTAAATTTCAGCCATCCATTTTAGGTTCATATAATGAACGAGTTGTGAACAGTTGTAGACTTTCTTTATTTGACCATTATGATCAGGTTGGTCTAAGCTTTTAAGGATTAGTCCACGCTGCTAAATAGATCGACCTAGATTTCAAAGCCAACGTCCGAAAGTCTATCAACAATAACCTTAGCTAATAAGTCAAATCCTATTCAAGCAGACACATGACAAGCAGAAGTTGAAGAAAGTTAAGCGCAAGTCAACTGGTTGGAAGTTCAAAAGTGAAGAAACCTTTGTCACTGTCGTCAGTTGTGTCTGTCGGTGTTAAGAGTGCTACCAATCTTGTCACAGCTTCAAAACACCGTTTTATTTGTATATGTTGACCATGGTTAGGATTTCTTTCTTACAATTGAGTTATTGGGGGTACCCTTTTCTCTTTTGAGCACTTTTCTTTTGCACTTTTGGCTTTTGAAAAATTCAATGAGATGGCAACTTTTTGGTTAATTTTATTTGTTAGTAGTAGCACCAGCTCGTTGACCATTTTGTATTTCCACTCATTTTGACTAATTGAGTTGGGTATGAAAATATTCGGGATAGCGTAGTGTTCTATCATTACCTTTTATTTATGTTTACGGTGGATGAAAATGGGCATTATGGAAGACTCATAAATGGAGCAATATCATAATATGAAAGGGAAAGAAAATAATACGTAATAATCTATTCATAAGGTTTAATTTAAATATAATATGATAAAAAAAGACACGTATTATTTCATTAACTATCCCTATTTAGCTTTTTATTTTATTTTATTTTATTTTTATGTATTACAACTTTGGTCAGGAGATCTAAACCCAGTTTATTCCATTAGAAAACTAATGTTTATATTATTAGATTATAATTATTTTAGCTATCCTTATTTGACTATAAATATCGGTTTCTATGATGTATTTGCTTATTTTTATCTTAATAATTAAGATTAGTCTTCCCTTACTACGGGAAAAGAAAAGGAACATGATATAGTGCAAAGGACACAACTCTTTGATTTCGCTAAAGAATTGGTATTTATCTCTTCAATTTGTATTGTGTTTATCTTTGTATTATGTGATTTTACGGAGAAACGAAAATACTACTTGTCATCTTTCTGCTTTTTTAAATATAAAAGCAAACTTCATTGGATTAAATTATATGGCAATTTGACCATTTACTTGTATCACACGCTCATTCAAAGTAACTAAAAGAGAGTTGTTTCAGATTCATCCAAAGCGAAAATGTTAATCTACGGACTTTGCCTTTTGGTTAGATTTCGTGTGGAGGGCACGCCGGTTCTTAAATAAGTAATTCCTCTACAGAAA